>CM074277.1:1769337-2287746 GCA_037194245.1 Opsariichthys bidens | reverse complement strand
TTAGAAATTTCAAGAAGATCCATGATGAAACTTGTCCGTGAGTAAAATTTTTGCTAAAATATTTAGAAGGGAGTGAAATGGTTAGAAATAAAAACTTCCAAAATGGATGAATCTTCTCGGCTACAATAGTAGTATTTCTATGTCAAACATAGACCTTCTGGAATGGCAGTATGTACCAACAGAAGGAGTCAATGAGTAGGTATAGAAATTTTCAAGAATCCAAGAATGAAATGTGGTTCAATGGGTCAAATATTGGCTACTCTAAGGCTAATTTATCACCAAAAGGAGCAAATGGGCTAGAACTATAAAGTTCAAAATTGACGAACTCTTGGGCCTGATATTAAGGTCTCCAATTGGTCAACATATGGATTTCTGAAATGACCAATGTAAACATCAGAAAGAGTCTAATGAGTAGGTATAGAAATTTACAAGATTGCTTTATGACTGAAAACATGTCCGAAATGGTTAAAATTATTTTGCTACTCTATTAGCTAAATGAATCACAAGAAGGACACAATTGGTATGATAAACAGAAAGTTCAATATCAAGGACTGTGAAAACATTGTTCAATGGGGTCAAATAATTTTGCTATTACAATGGCCTAATCAAATCAAACAGAAGGAATCAATTGTGTAGTAAATATAAGTTTCCAAAAATCAGATGGACCCTTAGGCCCGATATTAGTACATTAGGGTCAAATATGGACTTTCTAAATAACCTGACATAACATCAGAAAGAGTCAATTAGGTAGGCATAGAAGATGTTTTCAAGATCCATGGACTGAAAAGATGTCCAATGGTGTAAAATATATGCCTTACTCTATGGTCTAATGTTTCACAAGAAGGAGGGATCAATTAGGTAGGAAACAGAACGTTCAAGAATTCAAAGACACAGAAATATGTTCAGTTAAATTGTTCAAAAATTGGCTAAAAACTATCAACAGAAAGGAGAGTCTCAATGGGTAGGAATAGAGAAAGTCTCAAAAATTGGATGACTTTCTGGGCTAGATTTTTAGGTTATTTCAGAAAGTCCAAATTCTGACCAAGATGTACTAATATCGGGCCCAAGAGTAGGATCGATTGTAAACTTTCTATTTCTCAACCCAATTGATGTCCTTCTGGTACTTACATTGGAGGCCATAGAATAGCAAATATTTGGGACCCATTGAACATGTTTTCAGTCCATGACTGAAACATGTCCAATGGGTAAAAAATTTGCTACTCTATAGCTAATGAATCACAAGAAGGACCCAATTGGGTTATGAACCAGAAAGTTCAAGATCAAGGAGCTGAAATATGTTCGGAGTAGGGGTCAAAAATTTGCTGTGAAACTAACACCAGAAGGAGTCAATAGGTAGAACTAAAAAGTTTTCAAAATAGATGACTCTTGGGCCATATAGTTCAGTATTTTAGGTCAAATATGGACTCTGAATGGCTGTTGTACAACAACAAATAGAGTCAATGAGTGTGGTATATAAAATTTCACGATCAAGATGACTGAACAAGGTTAAATGGAGTCAAATAATTGGCTACTCTATGGGCATAATTAATCAATCAACATCAAAGAACTGAAATATTGTTATGAAGGTCTAAAAAATTGCTGAACTATCAGCAGGATGTCAACGGGTGGTCTGCAATAGAAAAGCTCAAGATCAAGGACTGAAATATATTCAGTAGGTCAAATATTGGCTGAACTTTCAACAACAAGGCAGTCAAATGGGTAGAGCCTTAAAAAGTTCAATAAATTGATGACAGTCCTGGATGAGATGTAAGGTTCCTATTTGGTCAAAAATGGACCTACTGAAATGACTGATGTAAAATCAGAGGTATGTTCAATGAGTATTGTAATAAAATTTCAAGATCAAGGAGTGACAACATGTTCAGTTAAGTCCAAAATTTGCCTACAGTATTGACTGATCCTATCAACCGAATGAGTCTAATGAGCAGAAATAGTAAATTTTCAAAATCGATCGACTCTTGGGGGCGGATCAGAATGGAGTCATATGAGTATGTATACATAAGTTCAATATCAAGGGACTGAAACATGTTCAATGGGTCAAATCATTTGCTATTCAATGGCTAATCTATCAACAGAAGGAATCAATTGTGTAGCAAATATAAGTTCAAAATCGATGACCCTTAGGCCCCGATATTAGTACATTTTGGTCAAATATGGACTTCTAAATAACTGACATAACATCAGAAATGAGTCAATCTTAGTAGGCATATGGAAATTTCTAGAATTCCATGACTGAAAAATGTCCAATGGGTAAAATATATGCTACTCTATGGTCTAATGTATCACAAGAAGGAGTCAATTAGGTAGGAACAGAAAGTTCAAGATCAAACACAGAAAGATATCTATAGCCTAAAATGAAGCTCCTTATAGCTATGAATCACAAGAAGGAGTCAATTGGGTAGGAAAAAGAGAGTTCAAAATTAGACGAGTTCTTGGGCCATAAATAATATACCGCCTGTTTGGTCAAAATTGATGACTCTTGGGCTAGAATATAAAAAAGTCCCCCCCACCCATTCGGTCCCAAAATATGGAACTTCTGATTGGAGCTGATGTACTCATCATTCGGATTTCCTCTGAGTATGTATAGAAAGTTCAAAGATCAAGGACATGTAAACATGTTCCAATGGGGTCATATATTGGCTACTCTACAAGGCTAATTGATCACCAGAAAGGAGTCTATTGGGGACCAAGTAAGAAAGTTTCAAAAATTGATGACTCTTGGGGGGCGTCGATATAAGACCATTTGGTATCAAAATATGGACTTCTCTGATTGGCTGATGTATCATCCATTCGGATTCTATGAGTATGTACAAAAAGTTTCATAGATCAAGGACTGAAACAAGTCCAATGGGTCAAATATTGATCTATTCTATGACTAAATGTATCACCGAGAAGGAATCAATTGGGATGAAACAGAAAGATCAAAATTGATGACTCCTCTCCAGGGGCCCCGATATTAAATCCGTTCCATTTGGGTCAACGCTGTTATGGATTTTTTGAAACACTGACATTAACATCATAAACAAAGTTCAGTTGGATAGTATAGTATAGAAAGTTCAAGATCAAGGACTGAAATATATTCAGTAGGTCAAAATATTGGCTGGAACTATCACAAGAAGGAGTCAATGGGTAAAACTAAAACAGTTCAAAAATTGATGTCTCTTGGGCCATATATTAGTATTTTAGATCAAATATGGACTCTGAATGGCTGATGTAACAACACGAATTGAGTCAATAAGTATACATTAGAAATTTCAAGAATCCATGACTGAAACATGTTTAATGGGGTCAAAATATTGGGCTACTCTATGGCTAATTTATCACCAGAAGGAGTCAATTTTTGGTAGAAATAAAAACTTCAAATTAGAACGACCCTTTGGCCTGTTAATTAGTCCCATTTTTGTCAAATATAGACTTTGTGAATGACTGATATAATATCAGAAAGAGTCAAATAGTAGGTATAGAAATTTTCAAGATCCATGACTGAAAAAAAACAAAACAAAAAATGTCCAAGGTGAGTAAAATATTGGCTAAAATAATTTGAAGGAGTGAATGGTTAGAAATAAAAAACTTCAAAATGGATGAATCTTCGGCTACATAGTAGTATTTTTATGTCAAACATAGACTTCTGAAAGAGGCAGTTGTACCAACAGAAGGAGTCAATGAGTAGGTATAGAAATTTCAAGATCCCAAGAATGAAATGGTGTTCAATGCTGGTCAAATATTGGCTACTCTAAGGCTTGAAAATTTATCACCCAAAAGGAGTCAAAATGGCGTAGAACTAAAAAGTTCAAAATTGACGACTCTTGGGCCTGATATTAGGTGCCCAATTGGTTCAAATATAGGATTTTGCTGAATGACCAATGTAAACCAATCAGAAAGAGTCAATGAGTAGGTATAGAAATTTCAAGTATTCATGACTGAAAACATGTCCAATGGGTTAAAATATTTGCTACTCTATAGCTGAATGAATCACAAGAGTAGGACACAAATTGGGTATGAACAAAGTTCAATATCAAGGACTGAAAACATGTTCAATGGGTCAAATATTTGCTATTCAATGGCTAATCTATCAACAGAAGGAATCAATTGTGTAGAATTATAAGTTCAAAATCGATGACCCTTAGGCCCGATATTAGTACATTTGGTCAAATATGGACTTCTAAATAACTGACATAACATCAGAAAGAGTCAATTAGTAGGCATGGAAATTTCTAGATCCATGACTGAAAAAATGTCCAATGGGTAAAATATATGCTACTCTATGTCTAATGTATCACAAGAAGGAGTCAATTAGGTAGGAACAGAAAGTTCAAGATCAAACACAGAAAATCTATAGCTAATGAACTCTATAGCTAATGAATCACAAGAAGGAGTCAATTGGGTAGGAAAAGAAAGTTCAAAATTGACGATTCTTGGGCCTAATATACGCCTGTTTGGTCAAAATTGATGACTCTTGGGCCCAATATAAGTCCATTCGGTCAAATATGGACTTCTGATTGGCTGATGTATCATCATTCGGATTCTCTGAGTATGTATAGAAAGTTCAAGATCAAGGACTGAAAACATGTTCAATGGGTCATATATTTGGCTACTCTAAGGCTAATTGATCACCAGAAGGAGTCTATTGGGACAAGTAGAAAGTTCAAAATTGATGACTCTTGGGCTCGATATAAGACCATTTGGTCAAATATGGACTTCTGATTGGCTGATGTATCATCATTTCGGATTCTATGAGTATGTACAAAAAGTTCAAGATCAAGGACTGAAACAAGTTTCAATGGGTCAAATATGATCTATTCTATGACTAATGTATCACCAGAAGGAATCAATTGGGATGAAACAGAAAGATCAAAATTGATGACTCTCGGGCCGAATATTAGTCCATTTGGTCAAATATGGATTTTTGAAACACTGACATAACATCATAAAAAGTCAATGAGTAGGTATAGAAAGTTCAAGATCAAGGACTGAAATATATTCAGTAGGTAAAATATTGGCTGAACTATCACAAGAAGGAGTCAATGGGTTAAAACTAAAAAGTTCAAAATTGATGTCTCTTGGGCCATATATTAGTATTTTAGATCAAATATGGACTCTGAATGGCTGATGTAACAAACAGATTGAGTCAATTTATGTATACATAGAAATTTCAAGATCCATGACTGAAACATGTTTAATGGGTAAAATATTGGCTACTCTATGGCTAATTTATCACCAGAAGGAGTCAATTTTGTAGAAATAAAAAACTTCAAATTAGACGACCCTTTGGCCTGATATTAGTCCATTTTGTCAAATATAGATTTGTGAATGACTGATATAATATCAGAAAGAGTCAAAAGTAGGTATAGAGAAATTTCAAGATCATGACTGAAACATGTCCAGTGAGTAAAATATTTGCTAAAGAATATTTGAAGGAGTGAATGGTTAGAAATAAAAACATTCAAAATGGATGAATCTTCGGCTACATAGTAGTATTTTATGTCAAACTTAGACTTCTGAATGGCAGTTGTACCAACAGAAGGAGTCAATGAGTAGGTATAGAAATTTCAAGATCCAAGAATGAAATGTGTTCAATGGGTCAAATATTGGCTACTCTAAGGCTAATTTTATCACCAAAAGGAGTCAAATGGGTAGAACTAAAAAGTTCAAAATTGACGACTCTTGGGCCTGATTTAAGTCCAATTGGTCAAATATGGATTTCTGAATGACCAATGTAACATCAGAAAGAGTCAATGAGTAGGTATAGAAATTTCAAGATTCATGACTGAAACATGTCCAATGGGCCAAAATATTTGCTACTCTATAGCTAATGAATCACAAGAAGGACACAATTGGGTATGAACAGAAAGTTGAATATCAAGGACTGAAACATGTTCAATGGGTCAAATATTTGCTATTCAATGGCCTAATCTATCAACAGAAGGAATCAATTGTGTAGAAATATAAGTTCAAAATCGATGACCCTTAGGCCCGATATTAGTACATTTGGTCAAATATGGACTTCTAAATAACTGACATAACATCAGAAAGAGTCAATTAGTAGGCATAGAAATTTCAAGATCCATGACTGAAAAATGTCCAATGGGTAAAATATATGCTACTCTATGTCTAATGTATCACAGAAGGAGTCAATTAGGTAGGAACAGAAAGTTCAAGATCAAACACAGAAAATATGTTCAGTATGTCAAAAATTGGCTAAACTATCAACAGAAGGAGTCAATGGGTAGGAATAGAAAGTTCAAAATTGATGACTTTTGGGCTAGATTTTAGTTATTCAGAAGTCCAAATTTGACCAAATGTACTAATATCGGGCCCAAGAGTAGTCGATTGTAAACTTTCCTATTTCTACCCAATTGATTCCTTCTGGTACTACATTAGCCATAGAATAGCAAATATTTGACCCATTGAACATGTTTCAGTCCATGACTGAAAAATGTCCAATGGGTAAAAAATTTGCTACTCTATAGCTAATGAATCACAAGAAGGAGTAAAAATATTTGAAGGAGTGAATGGTTAGAAATAAAAAACTTCAAAATGGATGAATCTTCGGCTACATAGTAGTATTTTATGTCAAACATAGACTTCTGAATGGCAGTTGTACCAACAGAAGGAGTCAATGAGTAGGTATAGAAATTTCAAGATCCAAGAATGAAATGTGTTCAATGGGTCAAATATTGGCTACTCTAAGGCTAATTTATCACCAAAAGGAGTCAAATGGGTTAGAACTAAAAAGTTCAAAATTGACGACTCTTGGGCCTGATTTTAGTCCAATTGGTCAAATATGGATTTCTGAATGACCAATGTAACATCAGAAAGAGTCAATGAGTAGGTATAGAAATTTCAAGATTCATGACTGAAACATGTCCAATGGGTAAAATATTTGCTACTCTATAGCTAATGAATCACAAGAAGGACACAATTGGGTATGAACAGAAAGTTCAATATCAAGGACTGAAACATGTTCAATGGGTCAAATATTTGCTATTCAATGGCTAATCTATCAACAGAAGGAATCAATTGTGTAGAAATATAAGTTCAAAATCGATGACCCTTAGGCCGATATTAGTACATTTGGTCAAATATGGACTTCTAAATAACTGACATAACATCAGAAAGAGTCAATTAGTAGGCATAGAAATTTCAAGATCCATGACTGAAAAATGTCCAATGGGTAAAATATATGCTACTCTATGTCTAATGTATCACAAGAAGGAGTCAATTAGGTAGGAACAGAAAGTTCAAGATAAAACACAGAAATATGTTCAGTATGTCAAAAATTGGCTAAACTATCAACAGAAGGAGTCAATGGGTAGGAATAGAAAGTTCAAAATTGATGACTTTTGGGCTAGATTTTAGTTATTCAGAAGTCCAAATTTGACCAAATGTACTAATATCGGGCCCAAGAGTAGTCGATTGTAAACTTTCTATTTCTACCCAATTGATTCCTTCTGGTACTACATTAGCCATAGAATAGCAAATATTTGACCCATTGAACATGTTTCAGTCCATGACTGAAACATGTCCAATGGGTAAAAAATTTGCTACTCTATAGCTAATGAATCACAAGAAGGACACAATTGGGTATGAACAGAAAGTTCAAGATCAAGGACTGAAATATGTTCAGTAGGTCAAAAATTTGCTGAACTATCACCAGAAGGAGTCAATAGGTAGAACTAAAAAGTTCAAAATAGATGACTCTTGGGCCATATATTAGTATTTTAGGTCAAATATGGACTCTGAATGGCTGATGTAACAACAAATAGAGTCAATGAGTGTGTATATAAATTTCACGATTGATGACTGAACAAGGTTAAATGGATCAAATATTGGCTACTCTATGGCTAATTAATCTAATCAACATCAAGAACTGAAATATGTTATGAAGGTCAAAAATTGTCTGAACTATCAGCAGAAGGAGTCAACGGGTAGCAATAGAAAGCTCAAGATCAAGGACTGAAATATATTCAGTAGGTCAAATATTGGCTGAACTTTCAACACAAGGAGTCGATGGGTAGAACTTAAAAGTTCAAAATTAATGACTCCTGGATGAGATGTAAGTCTATTTGGTCAAAAATGGACCTCTGAATGACTGATGTAAAATCAGAGGTAGTCAATGAGTATGTATTAAAAGTTCAAGATCAAGGAGTGAAACATGTTCAGTAAGTCAAAATTTGCCTACAGATTGACTGATCCATCAACGGAATGAGTCTAATGAGCAGAAATAGAAAGTTCAAAATCGACGACTCTTGGGGCGGATCAGAAGGAGTCAATGAGTATGTATACAAAGTTCAATATCAAGGACTGAAACATGTTCAATGGGTCAAATATTTGCTATTCAATGGCTAATCTATCAACAGAAGGAATCAATTGTGTAGAAATATAAGTTCAAAATCGATGACCCTTAGGCCCGATATTAGTACATTTGGTCAAATATGGACTTCTAAATAACTGACATAACATCAGAAAGAGTCAATTAGTAGGCATGGAAATTTCTAGATCCATGACTGAAAAATGTCCAATGGGTAAAATATATGCTACTCTATGTCTAATGTATCACAAGAAGGAGTCAATTAGGTAGGAACAGAAAGTTCAAGATCAAACACAGAAATCTATAGCTAATGAACTCTATAGCTAATGAATCACAAGAAGGAGTCAATTGGGTAGGAAAAGAAAGTTCAAAATTGACGATTCTTGGGCCTAATATACGCCTGTTTGGTCAAAATTGATGACTCTTGGGCCCAATATAAGTCCATTCGGTCAAATATGGACTTCTGATTGGCTGATGTATCATCATTCGGATTCTCTGAGTATGTATAGAAAGTTCAAGATCAAGGACTGAAACATGTTCAATGGGTCATATATTGGCTACTCTAAGGCTAATTGATCACCAGAAGGAGTCTATTGGGACAAGTAGAAAGTTCAAAATTGATGACTCTTGGGCTCGATATAAGACCATTTGGTCAAATATGGACTTCTGATTGGCTGATGTATCATCATTCGGATTCTATGAGTATGTACAAAAAGTTCAAGATCAAGGACTGAAACAAGTTCAATGGGTCAAATATGATCTATTCTATGACTAATGTATCACCAGAAGGAATCAATTGGGATGAAACAGAAAGATCAAAATTGATGACTCTCGGGCCCGATATTAGTCCATTTGGTCAAATATGGATTTTTGAAACACTGACATAACATCATAAAAAGTCAATGAGTAGGTATAGAAAGTTCAAGATCAAGGACTGAAATATATTCAGTAGGTAAAATATTGGCTGAACTATCACAAGAAGGAGTCAATGGGTTAAAACTAAAAAGTTCAAAATTGATGTCTCTTGGGCCATATATTAGTATTTTAGATCAAATATGGACTCTGAATGGCTGATGTAACAACAGATTGAGTCAATAAGTATACATAGAAATTTCAAGATCCATGACTGAAACATGTTTAATGGGTAAAATATTGGCTACTCTATGGCTAATTTATCACCAGAAGGAGTCAATTTTGTAGAAATAAAAACTTCAAATTAGACGACCCTTTGGCCTGATATTAGTCCATTTTGTCAAATATAGACTTGTGAATGACTGATATAATATCAGAAAGAGTCAAAAGTAGGTATAGAAATTTCAAGATCCATGACTGAAACATGTCCAGTGAGTAAAATATTTGCTAAAATATTTGAAGGAGTGAATGGTTAGAAATAAAAACTTCAAAATGGATGAATCTTCGGCTACATAGTAGTATTTTATGTCAAACATAGACTTCTGAATGGCAGTTGTACCAACAGAAGGAGTCAATGAGTAGGTATAGAAATTTCAAGATCCAAGAATGAAATGTGTTCAATGGGTCAAATATTGGCTACTCTAAGGCTAATTTATCACCAAAAGGAGTCAAATGGGTAGAACTAAAAAGTTCAAAATTGACGACTCTTGTGCCTGATATTAGTCCAATTGGTCAAATATGGATTTCTGAATGACCAATGTAACATCAGAAAGAGTCAATGAGTAGGTATAGAAATTTCAAGATTCATGACTGAAACATGTCCAATGGGTAAAATATTTGCTACTCTATAGCTAATGAATCACAAGTAGGACACAATTGGGTATGAACAGAAAGTTCAATATCAAGGACTGAAACATGTTCAATGGGTCAAATATTTGCTATTCAATGGCTAATCAATCAACAGAAGGAATCAATTGTGTAGAAATATAAGTTCAAAATCGATGACCCTTAGGCCCGATATTAGTACATTTGGTCAAATATGGACTTCTAAATAACTGACATAACATCAGAAAGAGTCAATTAGTAGGCATGGAAATTTCTAGATCCATGACTGAAAAATGTCCAATGGGTAAAATATATGCTACTCTATGTCTAATGTATCACAAGAAGGAGTCAATTAGGTAGGAACAGAAAGTTCAAGATCAAACACAGAAATCTATAGCTAATGAACTCTATAGCTAATGAATCACAAGAAGGAGTCAATTGGGTAGGAAAAGAAAGTTCAAAATTGACGATTCTTGGGCCTAATATACGCCTGTTTGGTCAAAATTGATGACTCTTGGGCCCAATATAAGTCCATTCGGTCAAATATGGACTTCTGATTGGCTGATGTATCATCATTCGGATTCTCTGAGTATGTATAGAAAGTTCAAGATCAAGGACTGAAACATGTTCAATGGGTCATATATTGGCTACTCTAAGGCTAATTGATCACCAGAAGGAGTCTATTGGGACAAGTAGAGAAAGTTCAAAATTGATGACTCTTGGGCTCGATATAAGACCATTTGGTCAAATATGGACTTCTGATTGGCTGATGTATCATCATTCGGATTCTATGAGTATGTACAAAAAGTTCAAGATCAAGGACTGAAACAAGTTCAATGGGTCAAATATGATCTATTCTATGACTAATGTATCACCAGAAGGAATCAATTGGGATGAAACAGAAAGATCAAAATTGATGACTCTCGGGCCCGATATTAGTCCATTTGGTCAAATATGGATTTTTGAAACACTGACATAACATCATAAAAAGTCAATGAGTAGGTATAGAAAGTTCAAGATCAAGGACTGAAATATATTCAGTAGGTAAAATATTGGCTGAACTATCACAAGAAGGAGTCAATGGGTAAAACTAAAAAGTTCAAAATTGATGTCTCTTGGGCCATATATTAGTATTTTAGATCAAATATGGACTCTGAATGGCTGATGTAACAACAGATTGAGTCAATAAGTATACATAGAAATTTCAAGATCCATGACTGAAACATGTTTAATGGGTAAAATATTGGCTACTCTATGGCTAATTTATCACCAGAAGGAGTCAATTTTGTAGAAATAAAAACTTCAAATTAGACGACCCTTTGGCCTGATATTAGTCCATTTTGTCAAATATAGATTTGTGAATGACTGATATAATATCAGAAAGAGTCAAAAGTAGGTATAGAAATTTCAAGATCCATGACTGAAACATGTCCAGTGAGTAAAATATTTGCTAAAATATTTGAAGGAGTGAATGGTTAGAAATAAAAACTTCAAAATGGATGAATCTTCGGCTACATAGTAGTATTTTATGTCAAACATAGACTTCTGAATGGCAGTTGTACCAACAGAAGGAGTCAATGAGTAGGTATAGAAATTTCAAGATCCAAGAATGAAATGTGTTCAATGGGTCAAATATTGGCTACTCTAAGGCTAATTTATCACCAAAAGGAGTCAAATGGGTAGAACTAAAAAGTTCAAAATTGACGACTCTTGGGCCTGATTTAAGTCCAATTGGTCAAATATGGATTTCTGAATGACCAATGTAACATCAGAAAGAGTCAATGAGTAGGTATAGAAATTTCAAGATTCATGACTGAAACATGTCCAATGGGCAAAATATTTGCTACTCTATAGCTAATGAATCACAAGAAGGACACAATTGGGTATGAACAGAAAGTTGAATATCAAGGACTGAAACATGTTCAATGGGTCAAATATTTGCTATTCAATGGCTAATCTATCAACAGAAGGAATCAATTGTGTAGAAATATAAGTTCAAAATCGATGACCCTTAGGCCCGATATTAGTACATTTGGTCAAATATGGACTTCTAAATAACTGACATAACATCAGAAAGAGTCAATTAGTAGGCATAGAAATTTCAAGATCCATGACTGAAAATGTCCAATGGGTACAATATATGCTACTCTATGTCTAATGTATCACAAGAAGGAGTCAATTAGGTAGGAACAGAAAGTTCAAGATCAAACACAGAAATATGTTCAGTATGTCAAAAATTGGCTAAACTATCAACAGAAGGAGTCAATGGGTAGGAATAGAAAGTTCAAAATTGATGACTTTTGGGCTAGATTTTAGTTATTCAGAAGTCCAAATTTGACCAAATGTACTAATATCGGGCCCAAGAGTAGTCGATTGTAAACTTTCTATTTCTACCCAATTGATTCCTTCTGGTACTACATTAGCCATAGAATAGCAAATATTTGACCCATTGAACATGTTTCAGTCCATGACTGAAAAATGTCCAATGGGTAAAAAATTTGCTACTCTATAGCTAATGAATCACAAGAAGGAGTAAAATATTTGAAGGAGTGAATGGTTAGAAATAAAAACTTCAAATGGATGAATCTTCGGCTACATAGTAGTATTTTATGTCAAACATAGACTTCTGAATGGCAGTTGTACCAACAGAAGGAGTCAATGAGTAGGTATAGAAATTTCAAGATCCAAGAATGAAATGTGTTCAATGGGTCAAATATTGGCTACTCTAAGGCTAATTTATCACCAAAAGGAGTCAAATGGGTAGAACTAAAAAGTTCAAAATTGACGACTCTTGGGCCTGATTTTAGTCCAATTGGTCAAATATGGATTTCTGAATGACCAATGTAACATCAGAAAGAGTCAATGAGTAGGTATAGAAATTTCAAGATTCATGACTGAAACATGTCCAATGGGTAAAATATTTGCTACTCTATAGCTAATGAATCACAAGAAGGACACAATTGGGTATGAACAGAAAGTTCAATATCAAGGACTGAAACATGTTCAATGGGTCAAATATTTGCTATTCAATGGCTAATCTATCAACAGAAGGAATCAATTGTGTAGAAATATAAGTTCAAAATCGATGACCCTTAGGCCCGATATTAGTACATTTGGTCAAATATGGACTTCTAAATAACTGACATAACATCAGAAAGAGTCAATTAGTAGGCATAGAAATTTCAAGATCCATGACTGAAAAATGTCCAATGGGTAAAATATATGCTACTCTATGTCTAATGTATCACAAGAAGGAGTCAATTAGGTAGGAACAGAAAGTTCAAGATAAAACACAGAAATATGTTCAGTATGTCAAAAATTGGCTAAACTATCAACAGAAGGAGTCAATGGGTAGGAATAGAAAGTTCAAAATTGATGACTTTTGGGCTAGATTTTAGTTATTCAGAAGTCCAAATTTGACCAAATGTACTAATATCGGGCCCAAGAGTAGTCGATTGTAAACTTTCTATTTCTACCCAATTGATTCCTTCTGGTACTACATTAGCCATAGAATAGCAAATATTTGACCATTGAACATGTTTCAGTCCATGACTGAAACATGTCCAATGGGTAAAAAATTTGCTACTCTATAGCTAATGAATCACAAGAAGGACACAATTGGGTATGAACAGAAAGTTCAAGATCAAGGACTGAAATATGTTCAGTAGGTCAAAAATTTGCTGAACTATCACCAGAAGGAGTCAATAGGTAGAACTAAAAAGTTCAAAATAGATGACTCTTGGGCCATATATTAGTATTTTAGGTCAAATATGGACTCTGAATGGCTGATGTAACAACAAATAGAGTCAATGAGTGTGTATATAAATTTCACGATTGATGACTGAACAAGGTTAAATGGATCAAATATTGGCTACTCTATGGCTAATTAATCTAATCAACATCAAGAACTGAAATATGTTATGAAGGTCAAAAATTGTCTGAACTATCAGCAGAAGGAGTCAACGGGTAGCAATAGAAAGCTCAAGATCAAGGACTGAAATATATTCAGTAGGTCAAATATTGGCTGAACTTTCAACACAAGGAGTCGATGGGTAGAACTTAAAAGTTCAAAATTAATGACTCCTGGATGAGATGTAAGTCTATTTGGTCAAAAATGGACCTCTGAATGACTGATGTAAAATCAGAGGTAGTCAATGAGTATGTATTAAAAGTTCAAGATCAAGGAGTGAAACATGTTCAGTAAGTCAAAATTTGCCTACAGATTGACTGATCCATCAACGGAATGAGTCTAATGAGCAGAAATAGAAAGTTCAAAATCGACGACTCTTGGGGCGGATCAGAAGGAGTCAATGAGTATGTATACAAAGTTCAATATCAAGGACTGAAACATGTTCAATGGGTCAAATATTTGCTATTCAATGGCTAATCTATCAACAGAAGGAATCAATTGTGTAGAAATATAAGTTCAAAATCGATGACCCTTAGGCCCGATATTAGTACATTTGGTCAAATATGGACTTCTAAATAACTGACATAACATCAGAAAGAGTCAATTAGTAGGCATGGAAATTTCTAGATCCATGACTGAAAAATGTCCAATGGGTAAAATATATGCTACTCTATGTCTAATGTATCACAAGAAGGAGTCAATTAGGTAGGAACAGAAAGTTCAAGATCAAACACAGAAATCTATAGCTAATGAACTCTATAGCTAATGAATCACAAGAAGGAGTCAATTGGGTAGGAAAAGAAAGTTCAAAATTGACGATTCTTGGGCCTAATATACGCCTGTTTGGTCAAAATTGATGACTCTTGGGCCCAATATAAGTCCATTCGGTCAAATATGGACTTCTGATTGGCTGATGTATCATCATTCGGATTCTCTGAGTATGTATAGAAAGTTCAAGATCAAGGACTGAAACATGTTCAATGGGTCATATATTGGCTACTCTAAGGCTAATTGATCACCAGAAGGAGTCTATTGGGACAAGTAGAAAGTTCAAAATTGATGACTCTTGGGCTCGATATAAGACCATTTGGTCAAATATGGACTTCTGATTGGCTGATGTATCATCATTCGGATTCTATGAGTATGTACAAAAAGTTCAAGATCAAGGACTGAAACAAGTTCAATGGGTCAAATATGATCTATTCTATGACTAATGTATCACCAGAAGGAATCAATTGGGATGAAACAGAAAGATCAAAATTGATGACTCTCGGGCCCGATATTAGTCCATTTGGTCAAATATGGATTTTTGAAACACTGACATAACATCATAAAAAGTCAATGAGTAGGTATAGAAAGTTCAAGATCAAGGACTGAAATATATTCAGTAGGTAAAATATTGGCTGAACTATCACAAGAAGGAGTCAATGGGTAAAACTAAAAAGTTCAAAATTGATGTCTCTTGGGCCATATATTAGTATTTTAGATCAAATATGGACTCTGAATGGCTGATTGTAACAACAGATTGAGTCAATAAGTATACATAGAAATTTCAAGATCCATGACTGAAACATGTTTAATGGGTAAAATATTGGCTACTCTATGGCTAATTTATCACCAGAAGGAGTCAATTTTGTAGAAATAAAAACTTCAAATTAGACGACCCTTTGGCCTGATATTAGTCCATTTTGTCAAATATAGACTTGTGAATGACTGATATAATATCAGAAAGAGTCAAAAGTAGGTATAGAAATTTCAAGATCCATGACTGAAACATGTCCAGTGAGTAAAATATTTGCTAAAATATTTGAAGGAGTGAATGGTTAGAAATAAAAACTTCAAAATGGATGAATCTTCGGCTACATAGTAGTATTTTATGTCAAACATAGACTTCTGAATGGCAGTTGTACCAACAGAAGGAGTCAATGAGTAGGTATAGAAATTTCAAGATCCAAGAATGAAATGTGTTCAATGGGTCAAATATTGGCTACTCTAAGGCTAATTTATCACCAAAAGGAGTCAAATGGGTAGAACTAAAAAGTTCAAAATTGACGACTCTTGTGCCTGATATTAGTCCAATTGGTCAAATATGGATTTCTGAATGACCAATGTAACATCAGAAAGAGTCAATGAGTAGGTATAGAAATTTCAAGATTCATGACTGAAACATGTCCAATGGGTAAAATATTTGCTACTCTATAGCTAATGAATCACAAGTAGGACACAATTGGGTATGAACAGAAAGTTCAATATCAAGGACTGAAACATGTTCAATGGGTCAAATATTTGCTATTCAATGGCTAATCAATCAACAGAAGGAATCAATTGTGTAGAAATATAAGTTCAAAATCGATGACCCTTAGGCCCGATATTAGTACATTTGGTCAAATATGGACTTCTAAATAACTGACATAACATCAGAAAGAGTCAATTAGTAGGCATGGAAATTTCTAGATCCATGACTGAAAAATGTCCAATGGGTAAAATATATGCTACTCTATGTCTAATGTATCACAAGAAGGAGTCAATTAGGTAGGAACAGAAAGTTCAAGATCAAACACAGAAATCTATAGCTAATGAACTCTATAGCTAATGAATCACAAGAAGGAGTCAATTGGGTAGGAAAAGAAAGTTCAAAATTGACGATTCTTGGGCCTAATATACGCCTGTTTGGTCAAAATTGATGACTCTTGGGCCCAATATAAGTCCATTCGGTCAAATATGGACTTCTGATTGGCTGATGTATCATCATTCGGATTCTCTGAGTATGTATAGAAAGTTCAAGATCAAGGACTGAAACATGTTCAATGGGTCATATATTGGCTACTCTAAGGCTAATTGATCACCAGAAGGAGTCTATTGGGACAAGTAGAAAGTTCAAAATTGATGACTCTTGGGCTCGATATAAGACCATTTGGTCAAATATGGACTTCTGATTGGCTGATGTATCATCATTCGGATTCTATGAGTATGTACAAAAAGTTCAAGATCAAGGACTGAAACAAGTTCAATGGGTCAAATATGATCTATTCTATGACTAATGTATCACCAGAAGGAATCAATTGGGATGAAACAGAAAGATCAAAATTGATGACTCTCGGGCCCGATATTAGTCCATTTGGTCAAATATGGATTTTTGAAACACTGACATAACATCATAAAAAGTCAATGAGTAGGTATAGAAAGTTCAAGATCAAGGACTGAAATATATTCAGTAGGTAAAATATTGGCTGAACTATCACAAGAAGGAGTCAATGGGTAAAACTAAAAAGTTCAAAATTGATGTCTCTTGGGCCATATATTAGTATTTTTAGATCAAATATGGACTCTGAATGGCTGATGTAACAACAGATTGAGTCAATAAGTATACATAGAAATTTCAAGATCCATGACTGAAACATGTTTAATGGGTAAAATATTGGCTACTCTATGGCTAATTTATCACCAGAAGGAGTCAATTTTGTGGAAATAAAAACTTCAAATTAGACGACCCTTTGGCCTGATATTAGTCCATTTTGTCAAATATAGATTTGTGAATGACTGATATAATATCAGAAAGAGTCAAAAGTAGGTATAGAAATTTCAAGATCCATGACTGAAACATGTCCAGTGAGTAAAATATTTGCTAAAATATTTGAAGGAGTGAATGGTTAGAAATAAAAACTTCAAAATGGATGAATCTTCGGCTACATAGTAGTATTTTATGTCAAACATAGACTTCTGAATGGCAGTTGTACCAACAGAAGGAGTCAATGAGTAGGTATAGAAATTTCAAGATCCAAGAATGAAATGTGTTCAATGGGTCAAATATTGGCTACTCTAAGGCTAATTTATCACCAAAAGGAGTCAAATGGGTAGAACTAAAAAGTTCAAAATTGACGACTCTTGTGCCTGATATTAGTCCAATTGGTCAAATATGGATTTCTGAATGACCAATGTAACATCAGAAAGAGTCAATGAGTAGGTATAGAAATTTCAAGATTCATGACTGAAACATGTCCAATGGGTAAAATATTTGCTACTCTATAGCTAATGAATCACAAGTAGGACACAATTGGGTATGAACAGAAAGTTCAATATCAAGGACTGAAACATGTTCAATGGGTCAAATATTTGCTATTCAATGGCTAATCTATCACAGAAGGAATCAATTGTGTAGAAATATAAGTTCAAAATCGATGACCCTTAGGCCCGATATTAGTACATTTGGTCAAATATGGACTTCTAAATAACTGACATAACATCAGAAAGAGTCAATTAGTAGGCATGGAAATTTCTAGATCCATGACTGAAAAATGTCCAATGGGTAAAATATATGCTACTCTATGTCTAATGTATCACAAGAAGGAGTCAATTAGGTAGGAACAGAAAGTTCAAGATCAAACACAGAAATCTATAGCTAATGAACTCTATAGCTAATGAATCACAAGAAGGAGTCTTTTGGGTAGGAAAAGAAAGTTCAAAATTGACGATTCTTGGGCCTAATATACGCCTGTTTGGTCAAAATTGATGACTCTTGGGCCCAATATAAGTCCATTCGGTCAAATATGGACTTCTGATTGGCTGATGTATCATCATTCGGATTCTCTGAGTATGTATAGAAAGTTCAAGATCAAGGACTGAAACATGTTCAATGGGTCATATATTGGCTACTCTAAGGCTAATTGATCACCAGAAGGAGTCTATTGGGACAAGTAGAAAGTTCAAAATTGATGACTCTTGGGCTCGATATAAGACCATTTGGTCAAATATGGACTTCTGATTGGCTGATGTATCATCATTCGGATTCTATGAGTATGTACAAAAAGTTCAAGATCAAGGACTGAAACAAGTTCAATGGGTCAAATATGATCTATTCTATGACTAATGTATCACCAGAAGGAATCAATTGGGATGAAACAGAAAGATCAAAATTGATGACTCTCGGGCCCGATATTAGTCCATTTGGTCAAATATGGATTTTTGAAACACTGACATAACATCATAAAAAGTCAATGAGTAGGTATAGAAAGTTCAAGATCAAGGACTGAAATATATTCAGTAGGTAAAATATTGGCTGAACTATCACAAGAAGGAGTCAATGGGTAAAACTAAAAAGTTCAAAATTGATGTCTCTTGGGCCATATATTAGTATTTTAGATCAAATATGGACTCTGAATGGCTGATGTAACAACAGATTGAGTCAATAAGTATACATAGAAATTTCAAGATCCATGACTGAAACATGTTTAATGGGTAAAATATTGGCTACTCTATGGCTAATTTATCACCAGAAGGAGTCAATTTTGTAGAAATAAAAACTTCAAATTAGACGACCCTTTGGCCTGATATTAGTCCATTTTGTCAAATATAGATTTGTGAATGACTGATATAATATCAGAAAGAGTCAAAAGTAGGTATAGAAATTTCAAGATCCATGACTGAAACATGTCCAGTGAGTAAAATATTTGCTAAAATATTTGAAGGAGTGAATGGTTAGAAATAAAAACTTCAAAATGGATGAATCTTCGGCTACATAGTAGTATTTTATGTCAAACATAGACTTCTGAATGGCAGTTGTACCAACAGAAGGAGTCAATGAGTAGGTATAGAAATTTCAAGATCCAAGAATGAAATGTGTTCAATGGGTCAAATATTGGCTACTCTAAGGCTAATTTATCACCAAAAGGAGTCAAATGGGTAGAACTAAAAAGTTCAAAATTGACGACTCTTGGGCCTGATTTAAGTCCAATTGGTCAAATATGGATTTCTGAATGACCAATGTAACATCAGAAAGAGTCAATGAGTAGGTATAGAAATTTCAAGATTCATGACTGAAACATGTCCAATGGGCAAAATATTTGCTACTCTATAGCTAATGAATCACAAGAAGGACACAATTGGGTATGAACAGAAAGTTGAATATCAAGGACTGAAACATGTTCAATGGGTCAAATATTTGCTATTCAATGGCTAATCTATCAACAGAAGGAATCAATTGTGTAGAAATATAAGTTCAAAATCGATGACCCTTAGGCCCGATATTAGTACATTTGGTCAAATATGGACTTCTAAATAACTGACATAACATCAGAAAGAGTCAATTAGTAGGCATAGAAATTTCAAGATCCATGACTGAAAAATGTCCAATGGGTAAAATATATGCTACTCTATGTCTAATGTATCACAAGAAGGAGTCAATTAGGTAGGAACAGAAAGTTCAAGATCAAACACAGAAATATGTTCAGTATGTCAAAAATTGGCTAAACTATCAACAGAAGGAGTCAATGGGTAGGAATAGAAAGTTCAAAATTGATGACTTTTGGGCTAGATTTTAGTTATTCAGAAGTCCAAATTTGACCAAATGTACTAATATCGGGCCCAAGAGTAGTCGATTGTAAACTTTCTATTTCTACCCAATTGATTCCTTCTGGTACTACATTAGCCATAGAATAGCAAATATTTGACCCATTGAACATGTTTCAGTCCATGACTGAAAAATGTCCAATGGGTAAAAAATTTGCTACTCTATAGCTAATGAATCACAAGAAGGAGTAAAATATTTGAAGGAGTGAATGGTTAGAAATAAAAACTTCAAAATGGATGAATCTTCGGCTACATAGTAGTATTTTATGTCAAACATAGACTTCTGAATGGCAGTTTGTACCAACAGAAGGAGTCAATGAGTAGGTATAGAAATTTCAAGATCCAAGAATGAAATGTGTTCAATGGGTCAAATATTGGCTACTCTAAGGCTAATTTATCACCAAAAGGAGTCAAATGGGTAGAACTAAAAAGTTCAAAATTGACGACTCTTGGGCCTGATTTTAGTCCAATTGGTCAAATATGGATTTCTGAATGACCAATGTAACATCAGAAAGAGTCAATGAGTAGGTATAGAAATTTCAAGATTCATGACTGAAAACATGTCCAATGGGTAAAATATTTGCTACTCTATAGCTAATGAATCACAAGAAGGACACAATTGGGTATGAACAGAAAGTTGAATATCAAGGACTGAAACATGTTCAATGGGTCAAATATTTGCTATTCAATGGCTAATCTATCAACAGAAGGAATCAATTGTGTAGAAATATAAGTTCAAAATCGATGACCCTTAGGCCCGATATTAGTACATTTGGTCAAATATGGACTTCTAAATAACTGACATAACATCAGAAAGAGTCAATTAGTAGGCATAGAAATTTCTAGATCCATGACTGAAAAATGTCCAATGGGTAAAATATATGCTACTCTATGTCTAATGTATCACAAGAAGGAGTCAATTAGGTAGGAACAGAAAGTTCAAGATCAAACACAGAAATATGTTCAGTATGTCAAAAATTGGCTAAACTATCAACAGAAGGAGTCAATGGGTAGGAATAGAAAGTTCAAAATTGATGACTTTTGGGCTAGATTTTAGTTATTCAGAAGTCCAAATTTGACCAAATGTACTAATATCGGGCCCAAGAGTAGTCGATTGTAAACTTTCTATTTCTACCCAATTGATTCCTTCTGGTACTACATTAGCCATAGAATAGCAAATATTTGACCCATTGAACATGTTTCAGTCCATGACTGAAACATGTCCAATGGGTAAAAAATTTGCTACTCTATAGCTAATGAATCACAAGAAGGACACAATTGGGTATGAACAGAAAGTTCAAGATCAAGGACTGAAATATGTTCAGTAGGTCAAAAATTTGCTGAACTATCACCAGAAGGAGTCAATAGGTAGAACTAAAAAGTTCAAAATAGATGACTCTTGGGCCATATATTAGTATTTTAGGTCAAATATGGACTCTGAATGGCTGATGTAACAACAAATAGAGTCAATGAGTGTGTATATAAATTTCACGATTGATGACTGAACAAGGTTAAATGGATCAAATATTGGCTACTCTATGGCTAATTAATCTAATCAACATCAAGAACTGAAATATGTTATGAAGGTCAAAAATTGGCTGAACTATCAGCAGAAGGAGTCAACGGGTAGCAATAGAAAGCTCAAGATCAAGGACTGAAATATATTCAGTAGGTCAAATATTGGCTGAACTTTCAACACAAGGAGTCGATGGGTAGAACTTAAAAGTTCAAAATTGATGACTCCTGGATGAGATGTAAGTCTATTTGGTCAAAAATGGACCTCTGAATGACTGATGTAAAATCAGAGGTAGTCAATGAGTATGTATTAAAAGTTCAAGATCAAGGAGTGAAACATGTTCAGTAAGTCAAAATTTGCCTACTGATTGACTGATCCATCAACGGAATGAGTCTAATGTGCAGAAATAGAAAGTTGAAAATCGACGACTCTTGGGGCGGATCAGAAGGAGTCAATGAGTATGTATACAAAGTTCAATATCAAGGACTGAAACATGTTCAATGGGTCAAATATTTGCTATTCAATGGCTAATCTATCAACAGAAGGAATCAATTGTGTAGAAATATAAGTTCAAAATCGATGACCCTTAGGCCCGATATTAGTACATTTGGTCAAATATGGACTTCTAAATAACTGACATAACATCAGAAAGAGTCAATTAGTAGGCATAGAAATTTCTAGATCCATGACTGAAAAATGTCCAATGGGTAAAATATATGCTACTCTATGTCTAATGTATCACAAGAAGGAGTCAATTAGGTAGGAACAGAAAGTTCAAGATCAAACACAGAAATATGTTCAGTATGTCAAAAATTGGCTAAACTATCAACAGAAGGAGTCAATGGGTAGGAATAGAAAGTTCAAAATTGATGACTTTTGGGCTAGATTTTAGTTATTCAGAAGTCCAAATTTGACCAAATGTACTAATATCGGGCCCAAGAGTAGTCGATTGTAAACTTTCTATTTCTACCCAATTGATTCCTTCTGGTACTACATTAGCCATAGAATAGCAAATATTTGACCCATTGAACAAGTTTCAGTCCATGACTGAAACATGTCCAATGGGTAAAAAATTTGCTACTCTATAGCTAATGAATCACAAGAAGGACACAATTGGGTATGAACAGAAAGTTCAAGATCAAGGACTGAAATATGTTCAGTAGGTCAAAAATTTGCTGAACTATCACCAGAAAGAGTCAATAGGTAGAACTAAAAAGTTCAAAATAGATGACTCTTGGGCCATATATTAGTATTTTAGGTCAAATATGGACTCTGAATGGCTGATGTAACAACAAATAGAGTCAATGAGTGTGTATATAAATTTCACGATTGATGACTGAACATGGTTAAATGGATCAAATATTGGCTACTCTATGGCTAATTAATCTAATCAACATCAAGAACTGAAATATGTTATGAAGGTCAAAAATTGGCTGAACTATCAGCAGAAGGAGTCAACGGGTAGATATAGAAAGCTCAAGATCAAGGACTGAAATATATTCAGTAGGTCAAATATTGGCTGAACTTTCAACACAAGGAGTCGATGGGTAGAACTTAAAAGTTCAAAATTGATGACTCCTGGATGAGATGTAAGTCTATTTGGTCAAAAATGGACCTCTGAATGACTGATGTAAAATCAGAGGTAGTCAATGAGTATGTATTAAAAGTTCAAGATCAAGGAGTGAAACATGTTCAGTAAGTCAAAATTTGCCTACAGATTGACTGATCCATCAACGGAATGAGTCTAATGGGCAGAAATAGAAAGTTCAAAATCGACGACTCTTAGGGCGGATCAGAAGGAGTCAATGAGTATGTATAGAAAGTTCAAAATCAAGGACTGAAACATGTTCAATTGGTCAAATGTTAGCCAATATATGACCCATTGAACATGTTTCAGTCCTTGATCTTGAACTTTCTAAACATACTCATAGAATCCGAATGATGATACATCAGCCAATCAGAATTCCATATTGGACCGAATGGACTTGTATCGGGCCCAAGAGTCATCGATTCTTAACTTTCTGTTTCTACCCAATAGTATCCTGGTGATCAATTAGCCTTAAAGTAGCCAATATTTGACCCAATGAACTTGTTTCAGCCATGGATCTTGAAATTTCTATGCCTGCTAATTGACTCTTTCTGATGTTATGTCAGTTATTCAGAAGTCCATATTTGAACAAATGTACTAATATCAGGCCCAAGAGTCATCGATTTTGAACTTTCTACTTCTTCCCAATTGACTCCTTCTGGTGATAAATTAGTCATAAAGTAGTCAATGTTTGACCCATTGAACATGTTTCAGTTATGGATCTTTAAAATTTTTATACCTACTTATTGACTCTTTCTGATGTTATATCAGTCATTCACATGTCCATATTTGACAAAATGGACTAATATTGGGCTCAAGAGTCATCGATTTTTAACTTTCTATAAGTCCATTCGGTAAAATATGAACTTTTGAATGACCGATGTAACATGAGAAGGATGTCGATGAGTATATTTAGAAAATTCAAGATCAAGGACTGAAACATGTGCAGTGGGTCAAATATTTGCTATACAATGGCTAATGTATCAACAGAAGGAATTAATTGTGTAGAATTAGAAAGTTCAAAATCGATGACTCTTGGGCCCGATATTAGTGCATTTGGTCAAATATGGATTTCTGAATAACTGACATAAAATCATAAAGAGTCAATTTACAGGCATAGAAGTTTCAAGATCCACGACTGAAACAAGTGCAATGGGTCAAATATTGGCTACTCTATGGATAATTTAAAACCTGAAGGAGTCAATTGGGAATAAATAAAAGTTTCAAAATCGACGTCTCTTGGGCCCGATATTAGTCCATTTGGTCAAATATGGATTTCTGAAAAGTCGATGTAACATCAGAAGGATTCAATGAGTGTATAGAGAAATTTCAAGATTGATGACTGAAACATGTTCAATGTGTCAAATAATGGCTACTCTATGGCTAATTTCTCACCAGAAGGAGTCAATGGTTAGAAATAAATACTTCAAAATTGATGAATCTTGGGCTAGATTTTAGTATTTTATGTCAAAAATAGACATAGACTTCTGAATGGCAGTTGTACCAACAGAAGGAGTCAATGAGTAGGTATGAAAATTTCCAGATCCAATCCAACTGGCCCAAGAGTCGTCGATTTTGAACTTTTTAGTTCTACCCACTGACTCCTTCTGGTGAAAAATTAGCCTTAGAGTAGCCAATATTTGACCCATTGAACATGTTTCAGTCCTTGATCTTGAACTTTTTATACATACTCATAGAATCCTAATGATGATACATCAGCCAATCAGAAATTCATATTTGACCAAATGGATTTATATCAGACCCAAGAGTCATCAATTTTGATCTTTCTCTTTGTGCCTAATAGACTCCTTCTTATGATGAATTAGCCATAGACTAGCCAATATTTTACCCATTGGACATGTTTCAGTCATGGATCTTGCAATTTCTATACCTACTCATTGACTCTTTCTGATGTCATGCCAGTAATTGCGAAGTCCATATTTGACCAAATGGACAAATATCGGGCCCAAGAGTCGATGATTTTGAACTTTGTATTTCTACCAAATTGACTCCTTCTGGTGATAAATTAGCCATAGAGTAGCCAATAATTGAACCATTAAACATGTTTCAGTCATGGATCTTAAAATTTCTATGTATACTTATTGACTCAATCTGTTGTTACATCAGTCATTCAGAGTCCATATTTGATGTAAAATACTAATATATGGCCCAAGAGACATCAATTTTGAACTTTTTAGTTTTACCCATTGACTCCTTGTGATAGTTCAGCCAATATTTCACCTACTGAATATATTTCAGTCCTTGATCTTGAACTTTCTATACCTACTCATTGACCCTTTCTGATGTTATATCAGCCATTCAGAGTCTATATTTGACCTAAAATACTAATATATTGCCCAAGACTCATCGATTTTGAACTTTTTAGTTCTACCCTTAGAGTAGCCAATATTTGACCCATTGAACATTTTTCAGTGCTTGATCTTGAACTCTCTATACATACTCAGAGAATCCGAATGATGATACATCAGCCAGTCAGAAGTCCATATTTGACCGAATGGACTTATATTGGGCCCAAGAGTCATCAATTTTGACCAAACAGGCTTATATTAGGCCCAAGAATCGTCAATTATGAACTTTCTTTTCCTACCCAATTGACTCCTTCTTGTGATTCATTAGCTATAGAGTAGCAAATTTTTTACCAATTGGACATGTTTCAGTCATGGACTGAAACATGTTCAATGGGTCAAATATTTGCTATTCTATGGCTAATGTAGTACAAGAAGGAATCAATTGGGTAGAAATAGAAAGTTTACAATCGACTATTCTTTGGCCCGATATTAGTACATTTGGTCAAATATGGACTTCTGAATAACTAAATTCTAGCCCAAAAGTCATCAATTTTGAACTTTCTATTTCTACCCATTGACTCCTTCTGTTGATAGTTTAGCCAATTTTTGACATACTGAACATATTTCTGTGTTTGATCTTGAACTTTCTGTTCCTACCTAATTGACTCCTTCTTGTGATACATTAGACATAGAGTAGCATATATTTTACCCATTGGACATTTTTCAGTCATGGATCTTGAAATTTCTATGCCTACTAATTGACTCTTTCTGATGTTATGTCAGTTATTTAGAAGTCCATATTTGACCAAATGTACTAATATCGGGCCTAAGGGTTATCGATTTTGAACTTATATTTCTACACAATTGATTGCTTCTGTTGATATATTAGCCATTGAATAGCAAACATTTGACCAATTGAACATGTTTCAGTCCTTGATTTTGAACTTTCTATACATACTCATTGACTCCTTCTGATCCGCCCTAAGAGTCGTCGATTTTGAACTTTCTATTTCTGCCCATTAGACTCATTCCGTTGATGGATCAGTCAATCTGTAGGCAAATTTTGACTTACTGAACATGTTTCACTCCTTGATCTTGAACTTTTAATACATACTCATTGACTACCTCTGATTTTACATCAGTCATTCAGAGGTCCATTTTTGACCAAATAGACTTACATCTCATCCAGGAGTCATCAATTTTGAACTTTTAAGTTCTACCCATCGACTCCTTGTGTTGAAAGTTCAGCCAATATTTGACCTACTGAATATATTTCAGTCCTTGATCTTGAGCTTTCTATTGCTACCCGTTGACTCCTTCTGCTGATAGTTCAGCCAATTTTTGACCTTCATAACATATTTCAGTCTTGATGTTGATTAGATTAATTAGCCATAGAGTAGACAATATTTGATCCATTGAACCTTGTTCAGTCATCAATCGTGAAATTTATATACACACTCATTGACTCTATTTGTTGTTACATCAGCCATTCAGAGTCCATATGTGACCTAAAATACTAATATATGGCCCAAGAGTCATCTATTTTGAACTTTTTAGTTCTACCTATTGACTCCTTCTGGTGATAGTTCAGCTAATTTTTGACCTACTGAACATATTTCAGTCCTTGATCTTGAACTTTCTGTTCATACCCAAATGTGTCCTTCTTGTGATTCATTAGCTATAGAGTAGCAAATATTTTACCCATTGGACATGTTTCAGTCATGAATCTTGAAATTTCTATACCTACTCATTGACTCTTTCTGATGTTACATTGGTCATTCAGAAATCCATATTTGACCAATTGGACTTATATCAGGCCCAAGAGTCGTCAATTTTGAACTTTTTAGTTCTACCCATTTGACTCCTTTTGGTGATAAATTAGCCTTAGAGTAGCCAATATTTGACCCATTGAACACATTTCATTCTTGGATCTTGAAATTTCTATACCTACTCATTGACTCCTTCTGTTGGTACAACTGCCATTCAGAAGTCTATGTTTGACATAAAATACTACTATGTAGCCGAAGATTCATCCATTTTGAAGTTTTTATTTCTAACCATTCACTCCTTCAAATATTTTAGCAAATATTTTACTCACTGGACATGTTTCAGTCATGGATCTTGAAATTTCTATACCAACTTTTGACTCTTTCTGATATTATATCAGTCATTCACAAGTCTATATTTGACAAAATGGACTAATATCGGGCCAAAAGGGTCGTCTAATTTGAAGTTTTTATTTCTACAAAATTGACTCCTTCTGGTGATAAATTAGCCATAGAGTAGCCAATATTTGACCCATTAAACATGTTTCAGTCATGGATCTTGAAATTTCTATGTATACTTATTGACTCAATCTGTTGTTACATCAGCCATTCAGAGTCCATATTTGATCTAAAATACTAATATATGGCCCAAGAGACATCAATTTTGAACTTTTTAGTTTTACCCAATGACTCCTTCTTGTGATAGTTCAGCCAATATTTTACCTACTGAATATATTTCAGTCCTTGATCTTGAACTTTCTATACCTACTCATTGACTTTTTATGATGTTATGTCAGTGTTTCAAAAATCCATATTTGACCAAATGGACTAATATCGGGCCCGAGAGTCATCAATTTTGATCTTTCTGTTTCATCCCAATTGATTCCTTCTGGTGATACATTATTCATAGAATAGATAATATTTGACCCATTGAACTTGTTTCAGTCCTTGATCTTGAACTTTTTGTACATACTCATAGAATCCGAATGATGATACATCAGCCAATCAGAAGTCCATATTTGACCAAATGGTCTTATATCGAGCCCAAGAGTCATCAATTTTGAACTTTCTACTTGTCCCAATAGACTCCTTCTGGTGATCAATTAGCCTTAGAGTAGCCAATATATGACCCATTGAACATGTTTCAGTCCTTGATCTTGAACTTTCTAAACATACTCATAGAATCCGAATGATGATACATCAGCCAATCAGAATTCCATATTGGACCGAATGGACTTGTATCGGGCCCAAGAGTCATCGATTCTGAACTTTCTGTTTCTACCCAATAGTCTCCTGGTGATCAATTAGCCTTAAAGTAGCCAATATTTGACCCAATGAACTTGTTTCAGCCATGGATCTTGAAATTTCTATGCCTGCTAATTGACTCTTTCTGATGTTATGTCAGTTATTCAGACGTCCATATTTGAACAAATGTACTAATATCAGGCCCAAGAGTCATCGATTTTGAACTTTCTACTTCTTCCCAATTGACTCCTTCTGGTGATAAATTAGTCATAAAGTAGTCAATGTTTGACCCATTGAACATGTTTCAGTTATGGATCTTTAAAATTTTTATACCTACTTATTGACTCTTTCTGATGTTATATCAGTCATTCACATGTCCATGTTTGACAAAATGGACTAATATTGGGCCCAAGAGTCATCGATTTTTAACTTTCTATAAGTCCATTCGGTAAAATATGAACTTTTGAATGACCGATGTAACATGAGAAGGATGTCGATGAGTATATATAGAAAATTCAAGATCAAGGACTGAAACATGTGCAGTGGGTCAAATATTTGCTATACAATGGCTAATGTATCAACAGAAGGAATTAATTGTGTAGAATTAGAAAGTTCAAAATCGATGACTCTTGGGCCCGATATTAGTGCATTTGGTCAAATATGGATTTCTGAATAACTGACATAAAATCATAAAGAGTCAATTTACAGGCATAGAAGTTTCAAGATCCACGACTGAAACAAGTGCAATGGGTCAAATATTGGCTACTCTATGGATAATTTAAAACCTGAAGGAGTCAATTGGGAATAAATAAAAGTTTCAAAATCGACGTCTCTTGGGCCCGATATTAGTCCATTTAGTCAAATATGGATTTCTGAAAAGTCGATGTAACATCAGAAGGATTCAATGAGTGTATAGAGAAATTTCAAGATTGATGACTGAAACATGTTCAATGTGTCAAATAATGGCTACTCTATGGCTAATTTCTCACCAGAAGGAGTCAATGGTTAGAAATAAAAACTTCAAAATTGATGAATCTTGGGCTAGATTTTAGTATTTTATGTCAAAAATAGACATAGACTTCTGAATGGCAGTTGTACCAACAGAAGGAGTCAATGAGTAGGTATGAAAATTTCCAGATCCAACAGGGCCAAGAGTCGTCGATTTTGAACTTTTTAGTTCTACCCACTGTCTCCTTCTGGTGATAAATTAGCCTTAGAGTAGCCAATATTTGACCCATTGAACATGTTTCAGTCCTTGATCTTGAACTTTTTATACATACTCATAGAATCCTAATGATGATAGTTCAGCCAATCAGAAATTCATATTTGACCGAATGGACTTATATCAGACCCAAGAGTCATCAATTTTGATCTTTCTCTTTGTGCCTAATAGACTCCTACTTATGATCAATTAGCCATAGACTAGCCAATATTTTACACATTGGACATGTTTCAGTCATGGATCTTGCAATTTCTATACCTACTCATTGACTCTTTCTGATGTCATGCCAGTAAATGCGAAGTCCATATTTGACCAAATGGACAAATATCGGGCCCAAGAGTCGATGATTTTGAACTTTGTATTTCTACCAAATTGACTCCTTCTGGTGATAAATTAGCCATAGAGTAGCCAATAATTGAACCATTAAACATGTTTCAGTCATGGATCTTGAAATTGCTATGTATACTTATTGACTCAATCTGTTGTTACATCAATCATTCAGAGTCCATATTTGATTTAAAATACTAATATATGGCCCAAGAGACATCAATTTTGAACTTTTTAGTTTTACCCATTGACTCCTTGTGATAGTTCAGCCAATATTTCACCTACTGAATATATTTCAGTCCTTGATCTTGAACATTCTATACCTACTCATTGACTCTTTCTGATGTTATATCAGCCATTCAGAGTCCATATTTGACCTAAAATACTAATATATTGCCCAAGACTCGTCGATTTTGAACTTTTTAGTTCTACCCATAGAGTAGCCAATATTTGACCCATTGAAAATTTTTCAGTGCTTGATCTTGAACTTTCTATACATACTCAGAGAATCCGAATGATGATACATCAGCCAATCAGAAGTCCATATTTGACCGAATGGACTTATATTGGGCCCAAGAATCGTCAATTTTGAACTTTCTTTTCCTACCCAATTGACTCCTTCTTGTGATACATTAGACATAGAGTAGCATATATTTGATCCATTGAACCTTGTTCAGTCATCAATCGTGAAATTTATATACACACTCATTGACTCTATTTGTTGTTACATCAGCCATTCAGAGTCCATATTTGACCTAAAATACTAATATATGGCCCAAGAGTCATCTATTTTGAACTTTTTAGTTCTACCTATTGACTCCTTCTGGTGATAGTTCAGCTAATTTTTGACCTACTGAACATATTTCAGTCCTTGATCTTGAACTTTCTGTTCATACCCAATTGTGTCCTTGTGATTCATTAGCTATAGAGTAGCAAATATTTTACCCATTGGACATGTTTCAGTCATGAATCTTGAAATTTCTATACCTACTCATTGACTCTTTCTGATGTTACATTGGTCATTCAGAAATCCATATTTGACCAATTGGACTAATATCAGGCCCAAGAGTCGTCAATTTTGAACTTTTTAGTTCTACCCATTTGACTCCTTTTGGTGATAAATTAGCCTTAGAGTAGCCAATATTTGACCCACTGAACATGTTTCATTCTTGGATCTTGAAATTTCTATACCTACTCATTGACTCCTTCTGTTGGTACAACTGCCATTCAGAAGTCTATGTTTGACATAAAATACTACTATGTAGCCGAAGATTCATCCATTTTGAAGTTTTTATTTCTAACCATTCACTCCTTCAAATATTTTAGCAAATATTTTACTCACTGGACATGTTTCAGTCATGGATCTTGAAATTTCTATACCTACTTTTGACTCTTTCTGATATTATATCAGTCATTCACAAGTCTATATTTGACAAAATGGACTAATATCGGGCCAAAAGGGTCGTCTAATTTGAAGTTTTTATTTCTACAAAATTGACTCCTTCTGGTGATAAATTAGCCATAGAGTAGCCAATATTTGACCCATTAAACATGTTTCAGTCATGGATCTTGAAATTTCTATGTATACTTATTGACTCAATCTGTTGTTACATCAGCCATTCAGAGTCCATATTTGATCTAAAATACTAATATATGGCCCAAGAGACATCAATTTTGAACTTTTTAGTTTTACCCATTGACTCCTTCTTGTGATAGTTCAGCCAATTTTTTACCTACTGAATATATTTCAGTCCTTGATCTTGAACTTTCTATACCTACTCATTGACTTTTTATGATGTTATGTCAGTGTTTCAAAAATCCATATTTGACCAAATGGACTAATATCGGGCCCGAGAGTCATCAATTTTGATCTTTCTGTTTCATCCCAATTGATTCCTTCTGGTGATACATTAGTCATAGAATAGATCATATTTGACCCATTGAACTTGTTTCAGTCCTTGATCTTGAACTTTTTGTACATACTCATAGAATCCGAATGATGATACATCAGCCAATCAGAAGTCCATATTTGACCAAATGGTCTTATATTGAGCCCAAGAGTCATCAATTTTGAACTTTCTACTTGTCCCAATAGACTCCTTCTGGTGATCAATTAGCCTTAGAGTAGCCAATATATGACCCATTGAACATGTTTCAGTCCTTGATCTTGAACTTTCTATACATACTCAGAGAGTCCGAATGATGATACATCAGCCAATCAGAAGTCCATATTTGACCGAATGGACTTATATTGGGCCCAAGAGTCATCAATTTTGACCAAACAGGCTTATATTAGGCCCAAGAATCGTCAATTTTGAACTTTCTTTTCCTACCCAATTGACTCCTTCTTGTGATTCATTAGCTATAGAGTTCATGAGCTATAGATTTCTGTGTTTGATCTTGAACTTTCTGTTCCTACCTAATTGACTCCTTCTTGTGATACATTAGACATAGAGTAGCATATATTTTACAAATTGGACATTTTTCAGTCATGGATCTTGAAATTTCTATGCCTACTAATTGACTCTTTCTGATGTTATGTCAGTTATTTAGAAGTCCATATTTGACCAAATGTACTAATATCGGGCCTAAGGGTCATCGATTTTGAACTTATATTTCTACACAATTGATTCCTTCTGTTGATAGATTAGCCATTGAATAGCAAATATTTGACCCATTGAACATGTTTCAGTCCTTGATATTGAACTTTGTATACATACTCATTGACTCCTTCTGATCCGCCCCAAGAGTCGTCGATTTTGAACTTTCTATTTCTGCCCATTAGACTCATTCCGTTGATGGATCAGTCAATCTGTAGGCAAATTTTGACTTACTGAACATGTTTCACTCCTTGATCTTGAACTTTTAATACATACTCATTGACTACCTCTGATTTTACATCAGTCATTCAGAGGTCCATTTTTGACCAAATAGACTTACATCTCATCCAGGAGTCATCAATTTTGAACTTTTAAGTTCTACCCATCGACTCCTTGTGTTGAAAGTTCAGCCAATATTTGACCTACTGAATATATTTCAGTCCTTGATCTTGAGCTTTCTATTGCTACCCGTTGACTCCTTCTGCTGATAGTTCAGCCAATTTTTGACCTTCATAACATATTTCAGTTCTTGATGTTGATTAGATTAATTAGCCATAGAGTAGCCAATATTTGATCCATTGAACCTTGTTCAGTCATCAATCGTGAAATTTATATACACACTCATTGACTCTATTTGTTGTTACATCAGCCATTCAGAGTCCATATTTGACCTAAAATACTAATATATGGCCCAAGAGTCATCTATTTTGAACTTTTTAGTTCTACCTATTGACTCCTTCTGGTGATAGTTCAGCTAATTTTTGACCTATTGAACATATTTCAGTCCTTGATCTTGAACTTTCTGTTCCTACCCAATTGTGTCCTTCTTGTGATTCATTAGCTATAGCGTAGCAAATATTTTACCCATTGGACATGTTTCCGTCATGAATCTTGAAATTTCTATACCTACTCATTGACCCTTTCTGATTTTACATTGGTCATTCAGAAATTAATATTTGACCAATTGGACTAATATACGGCCCAAGTGTCATCAATTTTGAACTTTTTAGTTCTACCCATTTGACTCCTTTTGGTGATAAATTAGCCTTAGAGTAGCCAATATTTAACCCATTGAACACATTTCATTCTTGGATCTTGAAATTTCTATACCTACTCATTGACTCCTTCTGTTGGTACAACTGCCATTCAGAAGTCTATGTTTGACATAAAATACTACTATGTAGCCGAAGATTCATCCATTTTGAAGTTTTTATTTCTAACCATTCACTCCTTCAAATATTTTAGCAAATATTTTACTCACTTGACATGTTTCAGTCATGGATCTTGAAATTTCTATACCTACTTTTGACTCTTTCTGATATTATATCAGTCATTCACAAGTCTATATTTGACAAAATGGACTAATATCGGGCCAAAAGGGTCTTCGAATTTGAAGTTTTTATTTCTACCAAATTGACTCCTTCTGGTGATAAATTAGCCATAGAGTAGCCAATATTTGAACCATTAAACATGTTTCAGTCATGGATCTTCAAATTTCTATGTACACAACAGACTCAATCTGTTGTTATATCAGCCATTCAGAGTCCATATTTGACCTAAAATACTAATATATTGCCCAAGACCCATCGATATTGAACTTTTTAGTTCTACCCTTAGAGTAGCCAATATTTGACCCATTGAACATTTTTCAGTGCTTGATCTTGAACTTTCTATACATACTCAGAGAATCCGAATGATGATACATCAGCCAATCAGAAGTCCATATTTGACCGAATGGACTTATTGGGCCCAAGAGTCATCAATTTTGACCAAACAGGCTTATATTAGGCCCAAGAATCGTCAATTTTGAACTTTCTTTTCCTACCCAATTGACTCCTTCTTGTGATTCATTAGCTATAGAGTTCATTAGCTATAGATTTCTGTGTTTGATCTTGAACTTTCTGTTCCTACCTTATTGACTCCTTCTTGTGATACATTAGACATAGAGTAGCATATATTTTACCCATTGGACATTTTTCAGTCATGGATCTTGAAATTTCTATGCCTACTAATTGACTCTTTCTGTTGTTATGTCAGTTATTTAGAAGTCCATATTTGACCAAATGTACTAATATCGTGCCTAAGGGTCATCGATTTTGAACTTATATTTCTACACAATTGATTCCTTCTGTTGATAGATTAGCCATTGAATTGCAAATATTTGACCCATTGAACATGTTTCAGTCCTTGATATTGAACTTTGTATACATACTCATTGACTCCTTCTGATCCGCCCCAAGAGTCGTCGATTTTCAACTTTCTATTTCTGCCCATTAGACTCATTCCGTTGATGGATCAGTCAATCAGTAGGCAAATTTTGACTTACTGAACATGTTTCACTCCTTGATCTTGAACTTTTAATACATACTCATTGACTACCTCTGATTTAACATCAGTCATTCAGAGGTCCATTTTTGACCAAATAGACTTACATCTCATCTAGGAGTCATCAATTTTTAACTTTTAAGTTCTACCCATTGAGTCGTTGTGTTGAAAGTTCAGCCAATATTTGACCTACTGAATATATTTCAGTCCTTGATCTTGAGCTTTCTATTGCTACCCGTTGACTCCTTCTGCTGATAGTTCAGCCAATTTTTGACCTTCATAACATATTTCAGTTCTTGATGTTGATTAGATTAATTAGCCATAGAGTAGCCAATATTTGATCCATTTAACCTTGTTCAGTTGTCAATCGTGAAATTTATATACACACTCATTGACTCTATTTGTTGTTACATCAGCCATTCAGCGTCCATATTTGACCTAAAATACTAATATATGACCCAAGAGTCATCTATTTTGAACTTTTTAGTTCTACCTATTGACTCCTTCTGGTGATAGTTCAGCAAATTTTTGACCTACTGAACATATTTCAGTCCTTGATCTTGAACTTTCTGTTCATACCCAATTGTGTCCTTCTTGTGATTCATTAGCTATAGAGTAGCAAATTTTTTACCCATTGGACATGTTTCAGTCATGGACTGAAACATGTTCAATGGGTCAAATATTTGCTATTCTATGGCTAATGTAGTACCAGAAGGAATCAATTGGGTAGAAATAGAAAGTTTACAATCGACTACTCTTGGGCCCGATATTAGTACATTTGGTCAAATATGGACTTCTGAATAATTAAAATCTAGCCCAAAAGTCATCAATTTTGAACTTTCTATTCCTACCCATTGACTCCTTCTGTTGATAGTTTAGCCAATTTTTGACATACTGAACATATTTCTGTGTTTGATCTTGAACTTTCTGTTCCTACCTAATTGACTCCTTCTTGTGATACATTAGACATAGAGTAGTAGCATATATTTTACCCATTGGACATTTTTCAGTCATGGATCTAGAAATTTCTATGCCTACTAATTGACTCTTTCTGATGTTATGTCAGTTATTTAGAAGTCCATATTTGACCAAATGTACTAATATCGGGCCTAAGGGTCATCGATTTTGAACTTATATTTCTACACAATTGATTCCTTCTGTTGATAGATTAGCCATTGAATAGCAAATATTTGACCCATTGAACATGTTTCAGTCCTTGATATTGAACTTTGTATACATACTCATTGACTCCTTCTGATCCGCCCCAAGAGTCGTCGATTTTCAACTTTCTATTTCTACCCATTAGACTCATTCCGTGGATGGATCAGTCAATCAGTAGGCAAATTTTGACTTACTGAACATGTTTCACTCCTTGATCTTGAACTTTTAATACATACTCATTGACTACCTCTGATTTTACATCAGTCATTCAGAGGTCCATTTTTGACCAAATAGACTTACATCTCATCCAGGAGTCATCAATTTTGAACTTTTAAGTTCTACCCATCGACTCCTTGTGTTGAAAGTTCAGCCAATATTTGACCTACTGAATATATTTCAGTCCTTGATCTTGAGCTTTCTATTGCTACCCGTTGACTCCTTCTGCTGATAGTTCAGCCAATTTTTGACCTTCATAACATATTTCAGTTCTTGATGTTGATTAGATTAATTAGCCATAGAGTAGCCAATATTTGATCCATTGAACCTTGTTCAGTCATCAATCGTGAAATTTATATACACACTCATTGACTCTATTTGTTGTTACATCAGCCATTCAGAGTCCATATTTGACCTAAAATACTAATATATGGCCCAAGAGTCATCTATTTTGAACTTTTTAGTTCTACCTATTGACTCCTTCTGGTGATAGTTCAGCTAATTTTTGACCTATTGAACATATTTCAGTCCTTGATCTTGAACTTTCTGTTCCTACCCAATTGTGTCCTTCTTGTGATTCATTAGCTATAGCGTAGCAAATATTTTACCCATTGGACATGTTTCCGTCATGAATCTTGAAATTTCTATACCTACTCATTGACCCTTTCTGATTTTACATTGGTCATTCAGAAATTAATATTTGACCAATTGGACTAATATCAGGCCCAAGTGTCATCAATTTTGAACTTTTTAGTTCTACCCATTTGACTCCTTTTGGTGATAAATTAGCCTTAGAGTAGCCAATATTTAACCCATTGAACACATTTCATTCTTGGATCTTGAAATTTCTATACCTACTCATTGACTCCTGTTGGTACAACTGCCATTCAGAAGTCTATGTTTGACATAAAATACTACTATGTAGCCGAAGATTCATCCATTTTGAAGTTTTTATTTCTAACCATTCACTCCTTCAAATATTTTAGCAAATATTTTACTCACTTGACATGTTTCAGTCATGGATCTTGAAATTTCTATACCTACTTTTGACTCTTTCTGATATTATATCAGTCATTCACAAGTCTATATTTGACAAAATGGACTAATATCGGGCCAAAAGGGTCTTCGAATTTGAAGTTTTTATTTCTACCAAATTGACTCCTTCTGGTGATAAATTAGCCATAGAGTAGCCAATAATTGAACCATTAAACATGTTTCAGTCATGGATCTTGAAATTTCTATGTACACAACAGACTCAATCTGTTGTTATATCAGCCATTCAGAGTCCATATTTGACCTAAAATACTAATATATTGCCCAAGACCCATCGATATTGAACTTTTTAGTTCTACCCTTAGAGTAGCCAATATTTGACCCATTGAACATTTTTCAGTGCTTGATCTTGAACTTTCTATACATACTCAGAGAATCCGAATGATGATACATCAGCCAATCAGAAGTCCATATTTGACCGAATGGACTTATATTGGGCCCAAGAGTCATCAATTTTGACCAAACAGGCTTATATTAGGCCCAAGAATCGTCAATTTTGAACTTTCTTTTCCTACCCAATTGACTCCTTCTTGTGATTCATTAGCTATAGAGTTCATTAGCTATAGATTTCTGTGTTTGATCTTGAACTTTCTGTTCCTACCTTATTGACTCCTTCTTGTGATACATTAGACATAGAGTAGCATATATTTTACCCATTGGACATTTTTCAGTCATGGATCTTGAAATTTCTATGCCTACTAATTGACTCTTTCTGTTGTTATGTCAGTTATTTAGAAGTCCATATTTGACCAAATGTACTAATATCGTGCCTAAGGGTCATCGATTTTGAACTTATATTTCTACACAATTGATTCCTTCTGTTGATAGATTAGCCATTGAATAGCAAATATTTGACCCATTGAACATGTTTCAGTCCTTGATATTGAACTTTGTATACATACTCATTGACTCCTTCTGATCCGCCCCAAGAGTCGTCGATTTTCAACTTTCTATTTCTCCCCATTAGACTCATTCCGTTGATGGATCAGTCAATCAGTAGGCAAATTTTGACTTACTGAACATGTTTCACTCCTTGATCTTGAACTTTTAATACATACTCATTGACTACCTCTGATTTAACATCAGTCATTCAGAGGTCCATTTTTGACCAAATAGACTTACATCTCATCTAGGAGTCATCAATTTTTAACTTTTAAGTTCTACCCATTGAGTCGTTGTGTTGAAAGTTCAGCCAATATTTGACCTACTGAATATATTTCAGTCCTTGATCTTGAGCTTTCTATTGCTACCCGTTGACTCCTTCTGCTGATAGTTCAGCCAATTTTTGACCTTCATAACATATTTCAGTTCTTGATGTTGATTAGATTAATTAGCCATAGAGTAGCCAATATTTGATCCATTTAACCTTGTTCAGTTGTCAATCGTGAAATTTATATACACACTCATTGACTCTATTTGTTGTTACATCAGCCATTCAGCGTCCATATTTGACCTAAAATACTAATATATGACCCAAGAGTCATCTATTTTGAACTTTTTAGTTCTACCTATTGACTCCTTCTGGTGATAGTTCAGCAAATTTTTGACCTACTGAACATATTTCAGTCCTTGATCTTGAACTTTCTGTTCATACCCAATTGTGTCCTTCTTGTGATTCATTAGCTATAGAGTAGCAAATTTTTTACCCATTGGACATGTTTCAGTCAAGGACTGAAACATGTTCAATGGGTCAAATATTTGCTATTCTATGGCTAATGTAGTACCAGAAGGAATCAATTGGGTAGAAATAGAAAGTTTACAATCGACTACTCTTGGGCCCGATATTAGTACATTTGGTCAAATATGGACTTCTGAATAACTAAAATCTAGCCCAAAAGTCATCAATTTTGAACTTTCTATTCCTACCCATTGACTCCTTCTGTTGATAGTTTAGCCAATTTTTGACATACTGAACATATTTCTGTGTTTGATCTTGAACTTTCTGTTCCTACCTAATTGACTCCTTCTTGTGATACATTAGACATAGAGTAGCATATATTTTACCCATTGGACATTTTTCAGTCATGGATCTAGAAATTTCTATGCCTACTAATTGACTCTTTCTGATGTTATGTCAGTTATTTAGAAGTCCATATTTGACCAAATGTACTAATATCGGGCCTAAGGGTCATCGATTTTGAACTTATATTTCTACACAATTGATTCCTTCTGTTGATAGATTAGCCATTGAATAGCAAATATTTGACCCATTGAACATGTTTCAGTCCTTGATATTGAACTTTGTATACATACTCATTGACTCCTTCTGATCCGCCCCAAGAGTCGTCGATTTTCAACTTTCTATTTCTACCCATTAGACTCATTCCGTGGATGGATCAGTCAATCAGTAGGCAAATTTTGACTTACTGAACATGTTTCACTCCTTGATCTTGAACTTTTAATACATACTCATTGACTACCTCTGATTTTACATCAGTCATTCAGAGGTCCATTTTTGACCAAATAGACTTACATCTCATCCAGGAGTCATCAATTTTGAACTTTTAAGTTCTACCCATCGACTCCTTGTGTTGAAAGTTCAGCCAATATTTGACCTACTGAATATATTTCAGTCCTTGATCTTGAGCTTTCTATTGCTACCCGTTGACTCCTTCTGCTGATAGTTCAGCCAATTTTTGACCTTCATAACATATTTCAGTTCTTGATGTTGATTAGATTAATTAGCCATAGAGTAGCCAATATTTGATCCATTTAACCTTGTTCAGTTGTCAATCGTGAAATTTATATACACACTCATTGACTCTATTTGTTGTTACATCAGCCATTCAGCGTCCATATTTGACCTAAAATACTAATATATGACCCAAGAGTCATCTATTTTGAACTTTTTAGTTCTACCTATTGACTCCTTCTGGTGATAGTTCAGCAAATTTTTGACCTACTGAACATATTTCAGTCCTTGATCTTGAACTTTCTGTTCATACCCAATTGTGTCCTTCTTGTGATTCATTAGCTATAGAGTAGCAAATTTTTTACCCATTGGACATGTTTCAGTCATGGACTGAAACATGTTCAATGGGTCAAATATTTGCTATTCTATGGCTAATGTAGTACCAGAAGGAATCAATTGGGTAGAAATAGAAAGTTTACAATCGACTACTCTTGGGCCCGATATTAGTACATTTGGTCAAATATGGACTTCTGAATAACTAAAATCTAGCCCAAAAGTCATCAATTTTGAACTTTCTATTCCTACCCATTGACTCCTTCTGTTGATAGTTTAGCCAATTTTTGACATACTGAACATATTTCTGTGTTTGATCTTGAACTTTCTGTTCCTACCTAATTGACTCCTTCTTGTGATACATTAGACATAGAGTAGCATATATTTTACCCATTGGACATTTTTCAGTCATGGATCTAGAAATTTCTATGCCTACTAATTGACTCTTTCTGATGTTATGTCAGTTATTTAGAAGTCCATATTTGACCAAATGTACTAATATCGGGCCTAAGGGTCATCGATTTTGAACTTATATTTCTACACAATTGATTCCTTCTGTTGATAGATTAGCCATTGAATAGCAAATATTTGACCCATTGAACATGTTTCAGTCCTTGATATTGAACTTTGTATACATACTCATTGACTCCTTCTGATCCGCCCCAAGAGTCGTCGATTTTCAACTTTCTATTTCTACCCATTAGACTCATTCCGTGGATGGATCAGTCAATCAGTAGGCAAATTTTGACTTACTGAACATGTTTCACTCCTTGATCTTGAACTTTTAATACATACTCATTGACTACCTCTGATTTTACATCAGTCATTCAGAGGTCCATTTTTGACCAAATAGACTTACATCTCATCCAGGAGTCATCAATTTTGAACTTTTAAGTTCTACCCATCGACTCCTTGTGTTGAAAGTTCAGCCAATATTTGACCTACTGAATATATTTCAGTCCTTGATCTTGAGCTTTCTATTGCTACCCGTTGACTCCTTCTGCTGATAGTTCAGCCAATTTTTGACCTTCATAACATATTTCAGTTCTTGATGTTGATTAGATTAATTAGCCATAGAGTAGCCAATATTTGATCCATTTAACCTTGTTCAGTCATCAATCGTGAAATTTATATACACACTCATTGACTCTATTTGTTGTTACATCAGCCATTCAGAGTCCATATTTGACCTAAAATACTAATATATGGCCCAAGAGTCATCTATTTTGAACTTTTTAGTTCTACCTATTGACTCCTTCTGGTGATAGTTCAGCAAATTTTTGACCTACTGAACATATTTCAGTCCTTGATCTTGAACTTTCTGTTCATACCCAATTGTGTCCTTCTTGTGATTCATGAGCTATAGAGTAGCAAATTTTTTACCCATTGGACATGTTTCATTCATGGACTGAAACATGTTCAATGGTCAAATATTTGCTATTCTATGGCTAATGTAGTACCAGAAGGAACCAATTGGGTAGAAATAGAAAGTTTACAATCGACTACTCTTGGGCCCGATATTAGTACATTTGGTCAAATTTGGACTTCTGAATAACTAAAATCTAGCCCAAAAGTCATCAATTTTGAACTTTCTATTCCTACCCATTGACTCCTTCTGTTGATAGTTTAGCCAATTGTTGACATACTGAACATATTTCTGTGTTTGATCTTGAACTTTCTGTTCCTACCTAATTGACTCCTTCTTGTGATACATTAGACATAGAGTAGCAAATATTTTACCCATTGGACATGTTTCAGTCATGAATCTTGAAATTTCTATACCTACTCATTGACCCTTTCTGATTTTACATTGGTCATTCAGAAATTAATATTTGACCAATTGGACTAATATCAGGCCCAAGTGTCATCAATTTTGAACTTTTTAGTTCTACCCATTTGACTCCTTTTGGTGATAAATTAGCCTTAGAGTAGCCAATATTTAACCCATTGAACGCATTTCATTCTTGGATCTTGAAATTTCTATACCTACTCATTGACTCCTTCTGTTGGTACAACTGCCATTCAGAAGTCTATGTTTGACATAAAATACTACTATGTAGCCGAAGATTCATCCATTTTGAAGTTTTTATTTCTAACCATTCACTCCTTCAAATATTTTAGCAAATATTTTACTCACTTGACATGTTTCAGTCATGGATCTTGAAATTTCTATACCTACTTTTGACTCTTTCTGATATTATATCAGTCATTCACAAGTCTATATTTGACAAAATGGACTAATATCGGGCCAAAAGGGTCTTCGAATTTGAAGTTTTTATTTCTACCAAATTGACTCCTTCTGGTGATAAATTAGCCATAGAGTAGCCAATAATTGAACCATTAAACATGTTTCAGTCATGGATCTTGAAATTTCTATGTACACAACAGACTCAATCTGTTGTTATATCAGCCATTCAGAGTCCATATTTGACCTAAAATACTAATATATTGCCCAAGACCCATCGATATTGAACTTTTTAGTTCTACCCTTAGAGTAGCCAATATTTGACCCATTGAACATTTTTCAGTGCTTGATCTTGAACTTTCTATACATACTCAGAGAATCCGAATGATGATACATCAGCCAATCAGAAGTCCATATTTGACCGAATGGACTTATATTGGGCCCAAGAGTCATCAATTTTGACCAAACAGGCTTATATTAGGCCCAAGAATCGTCAATTTTGAACTTTCTTTTCCTACCCAATTGACTCCTTCTTGTGATTCATTAGCTATAGAGTTCATTAGCTATAGATTTCTGTGTTTGATCTTGAACTTTCTGTTCCTACCTTATTGACTCCTTCTTGTGATACATTAGACATAGAGTAGCATATATTTTACCCATTGGACATTTTTCAGTCATGGATCTTGAAATTTCTATGCCTACTAATTGACTCTTTCTGTTGTTATGTCAGTTATTTAGAAGTCCATATTTGACCAAATGTACTAATATCGTGCCTAAGGGTCATCGATTTTGAACTTATATTTCTACACAATTGATTCCTTCTGTTGATAGATTAGCCATTGAATAGCAAATATTTGACCCATTGAACATGTTTCAGTCCTTGATATTGAACTTTGTATACATACTCATTGACTCCTTCTGATCCGCCCCAAGAGTCGTCGATTTTCAACTTTCTATTTCTGCCCATTAGACTCATTCCGTTGATGGATCAGTCAATCAGTAGGCAAATTTTGACTTACTGAACATGTTTCACTCCTTGATCTTGAACTTTTAATACATACTCATTGACTACCTCTGATTTAACATCAGTCATTCAGAGGTCCATTTTTGACCAAATAGACTTACATCTCATCCAGGAGTCATCAATTTTGAGCTTTTAAGTTCTACCCATCGACTCCTTGTGTTGAAAGTTCAGCCAATATTTGACCTACTGAATATATTTCAGTCCTTGATCTTGAGCTTTCTATTGCTACCCGTTGACTCCTTCTGCTGATAGTTCAGCCAATTTTTGACCTTCATAACATATTTCAGTTCTTGATGTTGATTAGATTAATTAGCCATAGAGTAGCCAATATTTGATCCATTTAACCTTGTTCAGTTGTCAATCGTGAAATTTATATACACACTCATTGACTCTATTTGTTGTTACATCAGCCATTCAGCGTCCATATTTGACCTAAAATACTAATATATGACCCAAGAGTCATCTATTTTGAACTTTTTAGTTCTACCTATTGACTCCTTCTGGTGATAGTTCAGCAAATTTTTGACCTACTGAACATATTTCAGTCCTTGATCTTGAACTTTCTGTTCATACCCAATTGTGTCCTTCTTGTGATTCATTAGCTATAGAGTAGCAAATTTTTTACCCATTGGACATGTTTCAGTCATGGACTGAAACATGTTCAATGGGTCAAATATTTGCTATTCTATGGCTAATGTAGTACCAGAAGGAACCAATTGGGTAGAAATAGAAAGTTTACAATCGACTACTCTTGGGCCCGATATTAGTACATTTGGTCAAATATGGACTTCTGAATAACTAAAATCTAGCCCAAAAGTCATCAATTTTGAACTTTCTATTCCTACCCATTGACTCCTTCTGTTGATAGTTTAGCCAATTTTTGACATACTGAACATATTTCTGTGTTTGATCTTGAACTTTCTGTTCCTACCTAATTGACTCCTTCTTGTGATACATTAGACATAGAGTAGCATATATTTTACCCATTGGACATTTTTCAGTCATGGATCTAGAAATTTCTATGCCTACTAATTGACTCTTTCTGATGTTATGTCAGTTATTTAGAAGTCCATATTTGACCAAATGTACTAATATCGGGCCTAAGGGTCATCGATTTTGAACTTATATTTCTACACAATTGATTCCTTCTGTTGATAGATTAGCCATTGAATAGCAAATATTTGACCCATTGAACATGTTTCAGTCCTTGATATTGAACTTTGTATACATACTCATTGACTCCTTCTGATCCGCCCCAAGAGTCGTCGATTTTCAACTTTCTATTTCTACCCATTAGACTCATTCCGTGGATGGATCAGTCAATCAGTAGGCAAATTTTGACTTACTGAACATGTTTCACTCCTTGATCTTGAACTTTTAATACATACTCATTGACTACCTCTGATTTTACATCAGTCATTCAGAGGTCCATTTTTGACCAAATAGACTTACATCTCATCCAGGAGTCATCAATTTTGAACTTTTAAGTTCTACCCATCGACTCCTTGTGTTGAAAGTTCAGCCAATATTTGACCTACTGAATATATTTCAGTCCTTGATCTTGAGCTTTCTATTGCTACCCGTTGACTCCTTCTGCTGATAGTTCAGCCAATTTTTGACCTTCATAACATATTTCAGTCTTGATGTTGATTAGATTAATTAGCCATAGAGTAGCCAATATTTGATCCATTTAACCTTGTTCAGTCATCAATCGTGAAATTTATATACACACTCATTGACTCTATTTGTTGTTACATCAGCCATTCAGAGTCCATATTTGACATAAAATACTAATATATGGCCCAAGAGTCATCTATTTTGAACTTTTTAGTTCTACCTATTGACTCCTTCTGGTGATAGTTCAGCAAATTTTTGACCTACTGAACATATTTCAGTCCTTGATCTTGAACTTTCTGTTCATACCCAATTGTGTCCTTCTTGTGATTCATGAGCTATAGAGTAGAAAAATTTTTACCCATTGGACATGTTTCAGTCATGGACTGAAAAATGTTCAATGGGTCAAATATTTGCTATTCTATGGCTAATGTAGTACCAGAAGGAACCAATTGGGTAGAAATAGAAAGTTTACAATCGACTACTCTTGGGCCCGATATTAGTACATTTGGTCAAATTTGGACTTCTGAATAACTAAAATCTAGCCCAAAAGTCATCAATTTTGAACTTTCTATTCCTACCCATTGACTCCTTCTGTTGATAGTTTAGCCAATTTTTGACATACTGAACATATTTCTGTGTTTGATCTTGAACTTTCTGTTCCTACCTAATTGACTCCTTCTTGTGATACATTAGACATAGAGTAGCATATATTTTACCCATTGGACATTTTTCAGTCATGGATCTTGAAATTTCTATGCCTACTAATTGACTCTTTCTGATGTTATGTCAGTTATTTAGAAGTCCATATTTGACCAAATGTACTAATATCGGGCCTAAGGGTCATCGATTTTGAACTTATATTTCTACACAATTGATTCCTTCTGTTGATAGATTAGCCATTGAATAGCAAATATTTGACCCATTGAACATGTTTCAGTCCTTGATATTGAACTTTGTATACATACTCATTGACTCCTTCTGATCCGCCCCAAAAGTCGTCGATTTTGAACTTTCTATTTCTGCCCATTAGACTCATTCCGTTGATGGATCAGTCAATCTGTAGGCAAATTTTGACTTACTGAACATGTTTCACTCCTTGATCTTGAACTTTTAATACATACTCATTGACTACCTCTGATTTTACATCAGTCATTCAGAGGTCCATTTTTGACCAAATAGACTTACATCTCATCCAGGAGTCATCAATTTTGAACTTTTAAGTTCTACCCATCGACTCCTTGTGTTGAAAGTTCAGCCAATATTTGACCTACTGAATATATTTCAGTCCTTGATCTTGAGCTTTCTATTGCTACCCGTTGACTCCTTCTGCTGATAGTTCAGCCAATTTTTGACCTTCATAACATATTTCAGTTCTTGATGTTAATTAGATTAATTAGCCATAGAGTAGCCAATATTTGATCCATTGAACCTTGTTCAGTCATCAATCGTGAAATTTATATACACACTCATTGACTCTATTTGTTGTTACATCAGCCATTCAGAGTCCATATTTGACCTAAAATACTAATATATGGCCCAAGAGTCATCTATTTTGAACTTTTTAGTTCTACCTATTGACTCCTTCTGGTGATAGTTCAGCTAATTTTTGACCTACTGAACATATTTCAGTCCTTGATCTTGAACTTTCTGTTCATACCCAATTGTGTCCTTCTTGTGATTCATTAGCTATAGAGTAGCAAATATTTTACCCATTGGACATGTTTCAGTCATGAATCTTGAAATTTCTATACCTACTCATTGACTCTTTCTGATGTTACATTGGTCATTCAGAAATCCATATTTGACCAATTGGACTAATATCAGGCCCAAGAGTCGTCAATTTTGAACTTTTTAGTTCTACCCATTTGACTCCTTTTGGTGATAAATTAGCCTTAGAGTAGCCAATATTTGACCCACTGAACATGTTTCATTCTTGGATCTTGAAATTTCTATACCTACTCATTGACTCCTTCTGTTGGTACAACTGCCATTCAGAAGTCTATGTTTGAAATAAAATACTACTATGTAGCCGAAGATTCATCCATTTTGAAGTTTTTATTTCTAACCATTCACTCCTTCAAATATTTTACTCCTTCTTGTGATTCATTAGCTATAGAGTAGAAAATTTTTACCCATTGGACATGTTTCAGTCATGGACTGAAACATGTTCAATGGGTCAAATATTTGCTATTCTATGGCTAATGTAGTACCAGAAGGAATCAATTGGGTAGAAATAGAAAGTTTACAATCGACTACTCTTGGGCCCGATATTAGTACATTTGGTCAAATTTGGACTTCTGAATAACTAAAATCTAGCCCAAAAGTCATCAATTTTGAACTTTCTATTCCTACCCATTGACTCCTTCTGTTGATAGTTTAGCCAATTTTTGACATACTGAACATATTTCTGTGTTTGATCTTGAACTTTCTGTTCCTACCTAATTGACTCCTTCTTGTGATACATTAGACATAGAGTAGCATATATTTTACCCATTGGACATTTTTCAGTCATGGATCTTGAAATTTCTATGCCTACTAATTGACTCTTTCTGATGTTATGTCAGTTATTTAGAAGTCCATATTTGACCAAATGTACTAATATCGGGCCTAAGGGTCATCGATTTTGAACTTATATTTCTACACAATTGATTCCTTCTGTTGATAGATTAGCCATTGAATAGCAAATATTTGACCCATTGAACATGTTTCAGTCCTTGATATTGAACTTTGTATACATTCTCATTGACTCCTTCTGATCCGCCCCAAAAGTCGTCGATTTTGAACTTTCTATTTCTGCCCATTAGACTCATTCCGTTGATGGATCAGTCAATCTGTAGGCAAATTTTGACTTACTGAACATGTTTCACTCCTTGATCTTGAACTTTTAATACATACTCATTGACTACCTCTGATTTTACATCAGCCATTCAGAGGTCCATTTTTGACCAAATAGACTTACATCTCATCCAGGAGTCATCAATTTTGAACTTTTAAGTTCTACCCATCGACTCCTTGTGTTGAAAGTTCAGCCAATATTTGACCTACTGAATATATTTCAGTCCTTGATCTTGAGCTTTCTATTGCTACCCGTTGACTCCTTCTGCTGATAGTTCAGCCAATTTTTGACCTTCATAACATATTTCAGTTCTTGATGTTGATTAGATTAATTAGCCATAGAGTAGCCAATATTTGATCCATTGAACCTTGTTCAGTCATCAATCGTGAAATTTATATACACACTCATTGACTCTATTTGTTGTTACATCAGCCATTCAGAGTCCATATTTGACCTAAAATACTAATATATGGCCCAAGAGTCATCTATTTTGAACTTTTTAGTTCTACCTATTGACTCCTTCTGGTGATAGTTCAGCTAATTTTTGACCTACTGAACATATTTCATTCCTTGATCTTGAACTTTCTGTTCATACCCAATTGTGTCCTTCTTGTGATTCATTAGCTATAGAGTAGCAAATATTTTACCCATTGGACATGTTTCAGTCATGAATCTTGAAATTTCTATACCTACTCATTGACTCTTTCTGATGTTACATTGGTCATTCAGAAATCCATATTTGACCAATTGGACTAATATCAGGCCCAAGAGTCGTCAATTTTGAACTTTTTAGTTCTACCCATTTGACTCCTTTTGGTGATAAATTAGCCTTAGAGTAGCCAATATTTGACCCACTGAACATGTTTCATTCTTGGATCTTGAAATTTCTATACCTACTCATTGACTCCTTCTGTTGGTACAACTGCCATTCAGAAGTCTATGTTTTGAAATAAAATACTACTATGTAGCCGAAGATTCATCCATTTTGAAGTTTTTATTTCTAACCATTCACTCCTTCAAATATTTTAGCAAATATTTTACTCACTGGACATGTTTCAGTCATGGATCTTGAAATTTCTATACCTACTTTTGACTCTTTCTGATATTATATCAGTCATTCACAAGTCTATATTTGACAAAATGGACTAATATCGGGCCAAAAGAGTCGTCTAATTTGAAGTTTTTATTTCTACAAAATTGACTCCTTCTGGTGATAAATTAGCCATAGAGTAGCCAATATTTGACCCATTAAACATGTTTTAGTCATGGATCTTGAAATTTCTATGTATACTTATTGACTCAATCTGTTGTTACATCAGCCATTCAGAGTCCATATTTGATCTAAAATACTAATATATGGCCAAGAGACATCAATTTTGAACTTTTTAGTTTTACCCATTGACTCCTTCTTGTGATAGTTCAGCCAATATTTTACCTACTGAATATATTTCAGTCCTTGATCTTGAACTTTCTATACCTACTCATTGACTTTTTATGATGTTATGTCAGTGTTTCAAAAATCCATATTTGACCAAATGGACTAATATCGGGCCCGAGAGTCATCAATTTTGATCTTTCTGTTTCATCCCAATTGATTCCTTCTGGTGATACATTAGTCATAGAATAGATCATATTTGACCCATTGAACTTGTTTCAGTCCTTGATCTTGAACTTTTTGTACATACTCATAGAATCCGAATGATGATACATCAGCCAATCAGAAGTCCATATTTGACCAAATGGTCTTATATTGAGCCCAAGAGTCATCAATTTTGAACTTTCTACTTGTCCCAATAGACTCCTTCTGGTGATCAATTAGCCTTAGAGTAGCCAATATATGACCCATTGAACATGTTTCAGTCCTTGATCTTGAACTTTCTATACATACTCAGAGAGTCCGAATGATGATACATCAGCCAATCAGAAGTCCATATTTGACCGAATGGACTTATATTGGGCCCAAGAGTCATCAATTTTACACCAAACAGGCTTATATTAGGCCCAAGAATCGTCAATTTTGAACTTTCTTTTCCTACCCAATTGACTCCTTCTTGTGATTCATTAGCTATAGAGTTCATTAGCTATAGATTTCTGTGTTTGATCTTGAACTTTCTGTTCCTACCTAATTGACTCCTTCTTGTGATACATTAGACATAGAGTAGCATATATTTTACCCAATGGACATTTTTCAGTCATGGATCTTGAAATTTCTATGCCTACTAATTGACTCTTTCTGATGTTATGTCAGTTATTTAGAAGTCCATATTTGACCAAATGTACTAATATCGGGCCTAAGGGTCATCGATTTTGAACTTATATTTCTACACAATTGATTCCTTCTGTTGATAGATTAGCCATTGAATAGCAAATATTTGACCCATTGAACATGTTTCAGTCCTTGATATTGAACTTTGTATACATACTCATTGACTCCTTCTGATCCGCCCCAAGAGTCGTCGATTTTCAACTTTCTATTTCTGCCCATTAGACTCATTCCGTGGATGGATCAGTCAAATAGTAGGCAAATTTTGACTTACTGAACATGTTTTACTCCTTGATCTTGAACTTTTAATACATACTCATTGACTACCTCTGATTTTACATCAGTCATTCAGAGGTCCATTTTTGACCAAATAGACTTACATCTCATCCAGGAGTCATCAATTTTGAACTTTTAAGTTCTACCCATCGACTCCTTGTGTTGAAAGTTCAGCCAATATTTGACCTACTGAATATATTTCAGTCCTTGATCTTGAGCTTTCTATTGCTACCCGTTGACTCCTTCTGCTGATAGTTCAGCCAATTTTTGACCTTCATAACATATTTCAGTTCTTGATGTTGATTAGATTAATTAGCCATAGAGTAGCCAATATTTGATCCATTGAACCTTGTTCAGTCATCAATCGTGAAATTTATATACACACTCATTGACTCTATTTGTTGTTACATCAGCCATTCAGAGTCCATATTTGACCTAAAATACTAATATATGGCCCAAGAGTCATCTATTTTGAACTTTTTAGTTCTACCTATTGACTCCTTCTGGTGATAGTTCAGCAAATTTTTGACCTACTGAACATATTTCAGTCCTTGATCTTGAACTTTCTGTTCATACCCAATTGTGTCCTTCTTGTGATTCATTAGCTATAGAGTAGAAAATTTTTTACCCATTGGACATGTTTCAGTCATGGACTGAAACATGTTCAATGGGTCAAATATTTGCTATTCTATGGCTAATGTAGTACCAGAAGGAATCAATTGGGTAGAAATAGAAAGTTTACAATCGACTACTCTTGGGCCCCATATTAGTACATTTGGTCAAATTTGGACTTCTGAATAACTAAAATCTAGCCCAAAAGTCATCAATTTTGAACTTTCTATTCCTACCCATTGACTCCTTCTGTTGATAGTTTAGCCAATTTTTGACATACTGAACATATTTCTGTGTTTGATCTTGAACTTTCTGTTCATACCCAATTCTGTCCTTCTTGTGATTCATTAGCTATAGAGTAGCAAATATTTTACCCATTGGACATGTTTCCGTCATGAATCTTGAAATTTCTATACCTACTCATTGACCCTTTCTGATTTTACATTGGTCATTCAGAAATTAATATTTGACCAATTGGACTAATATCAGGCCCAAGTGTCATCAATTTTGAACTTTTTAGTTCTACCCATTTGACTCCTTTTGGTGATAAATTAGCCTTAGAGTAGCCAATATTTAACCCATTGAACACATTTCATTCTTGGATCTTGAAATTTCTATACCTACTCATTGACTCCTTCTGTTGGTACAACTGCCATTCAGAAGTCTATGTTTGACATAAAATACTACTATGTAGCCGAAGATTCATCCATTTTGAAGTTTTTATTTCTAACCATTCACTCCTTCAAATATTTTAGCAAATATTTTACTCACTTGACATGTTTCAGTCATGGATCTTGAAATTTCTATACCTACTTTTGACTCTTTCTGATATTATATCAGTCATTCACAAGTCTATATTTGACAAAATGGACTAATATCGGGCCAAAAGGGTCTTCGAATTTGAAGTTTTTATTTCTACCAAATTGACTCCTTCTGGTGATAAATTAGCCATAGAGTAGCCAATAATTGAACCATTAAACATGTTTCAGTCATGGATCTTGAAATTTCTATGTACACAACAGACTCAATCTGTTGTTATATCAGCCATTCAGAGTCCATATTTGACCTAAAATACTAATATATTGCCCAAGACCCATCGATATTGAACTTTTTAGTTCTACCCTTAGAGTAGCCAATATTTGACCCATTGAACATTTTTCAGTGCTTGATCTTGAACTTTCTATACATACTCAGAGAATCCGAATGATGATACATCAGCCAATCAGAAGTCCATATTTGACCGAATGGACTTATATTGGGCCCAAGAGTCATCAATTTTGACCAAACAGGCTTATATTAGGCCCAAGAATCGTCAATTTTGAACTTTCTTTTCCTACCCAATTGACTCCTTCTTGTGATTCATTAGCTATAGAGTTCATTAGCTATAGATTTCTGTGTTTGATCTTGAACTTTCTGTTCCTACCTTATTGACTCCTTCTTGTGATACATTAGACATAGAGTAGCATATATTTTACCCATTGGACATTTTTCAGTCATGGATCTTGAAATTTCTATGCCTACTAATTGACTCTTTCTGTTGTTATGTCAGTTATTTAGAAGTCCATATTTGACCAAATGTACTAATATCGTGCCTAAGGGTCATCGATTTTGAACTTATATTTCTACACAATTGATTCCTTCTGTTGATAGATTAGCCATTGAATAGCAAATATTTGACCCATTGAACATGTTTCAGTCCTTGATATTGAACTTTGTATACATACTCATTGACTCCTTCTGATCCGCCCCAAGAGTCGTCGATTTTCAACTTTCTATTTCTGCCCATTAGACTCATTCCGTTGATGGATCAGTCAATCAGTAGGCAAATTTTGACTTACTGAACATGTTTCACTCCTTGATCTTGAACTTTTAATACATACTCATTGACTACCTCTGATTTAACATCAGTCATTCAGAGGTCCATTTTTGACCAAATAGACTTACATCTCATCCAGGAGTCATCAATTTTGAGCTTTTAAGTTCTACCCATCGACTCCTTGTGTTGAAAGTTCAGCCAATATTTGACCTACTGAATATATTTCAGTCCTTGATCTTGAGCTTTCTATTGCTACCCGTTGACTCCTTCTGCTGATAGTTCAGCCAATTTTTGACCTTCATAACATATTTCAGTTCTTGATGTTGATTAGATTAATTAGCCATAGAGTAGCCAATATTTGATCCATTTAACCTTGTTCAGTTGTCAATCGTGAAATTTATATACACACTCATTGACTCTATTTGTTGTTACATCAGCCATTCAGCGTCCATATTTGACCTAAAATACTAATATATGACCCAAGAGTCATCTATTTTGAACTTTTTAGTTCTACCTATTGACTCCTTCTGGTGATAGTTCAGCAAATTTTTGACCTACTGAACATATTTCAGTCCTTGATCTTGAACTTTCTGTTCATACCCAATTGTGTCCTTCTTGTGATTCATTAGCTATAGAGTAGCAAATTTTTTACCCATTGGACATGTTTCAGTCATGGACTGAAACATGTTCAATGGGTCAAATATTTGCTATTCTATGGCTAATGTAGTACCAGAAGGAATCAATTGGGTAGAAATAGAAAGTTTACAATCGACTACTCTTGGGCCCGATATTAGTACATTTGGTCAAATATGGACTTCTGAATAACTAAAATCTAGCCCAAAAGTCATCAATTTTGAACTTTCTATTCCTACCCATTGACTCCTTCTGTTGATAGTTTAGCCAATTTTTGACATACTGAACATATTTCTGTGTTTGATCTTGAACTTTCTGTTCCTATCTAATTGACTCCTTCTTGTGATACATTAGACATAGAGTAGCATATATTTTACCCATTGGACATTTTTCAGTCATGGATCTAGAAATTTCTATGCCTACTAATTGACTCTTTCTGATGTTATGTCAGTTATTTAGAAGTCCATATTTGACCAAATGTACTAATATCGGGCCTAAGGGTCATCGATTTTGAACTTATATTTCTACACAATTGATTCCTTCTGTTGATAGATTAGCCATTGAATAGCAAATATTTGACCCATTGAACATGTTTCAGTCCTTGATATTGAACTTTGTATACATACTCATTGACTCCTTCTGATCCGCCCCAAGAGTCGTCGATTTTCAACTTTCTATTTCTACCCATTAGACTCATTCCGTGGATGGATCAGTCAATCAGTAGGCAAATTTTGACTTACTGAACATGTTTCACTCCTTGATCTTGAACTTTTAATACATACTCATTGACTACCTCTGATTTTACATCAGTCATTCAGAGGTCCATTTTTGACCAAATAGACTTACATCTCATCCAGGAGTCATCAATTTTGAACTTTTAAGTTCTACCCATCGACTCCTTGTGTTGAAAGTTCAGCCAATATTTGACCTACTGAATATATTTCAGTCCTTGATCTTGAGCTTTCTATTGCTACCCGTTGACTCCTTCTGCTGATAGTTCAGCCAATTTTTGACCTTCATAACATATTTCAGTTCTTGATGTTGATTAGATTAATTAGCCATAGAGTAGCCAATATTTGATCCATTTAACCTTGTTCAGTCATCAATCGTGAAATTTATATACACACTCATTGACTCTATTTGTTGTTACATCAGCCATTCAGAGTCCATATTTGACATAAAATACTAATATATGGCCCAAGAGTCATCTATTTTGAACTTTTTTAGTTCTACCTATTGACTCCTTCTGGTGATAGTTCAGCAAATTTTTGACCTACTGAACATATTTCAGTCCTTGATCTTGAACTTTCTGTTCATACCCAATTGTGTCCTTCTTGTGATTCATGAGCTATAGAGTAGAAAATTTTTTACCCATTGGACATGTTTCAGTCATGGACTGAAACATGTTCAATGGGTCAAATATTTGCTATTCTATGGCTAATGTAGTACCAGAAGGAACCAATTGGGTAGAAATAGAAAGTTTACAATCGACTACTCTTGGGCCCGATATTAGTACATTTGGTCAAATTTGGACTTCTGAATAACTAAAATCTAGCCCAAAAGTCATCAATTTTGAACTTTCTATTCCTACCCATTGACTCCTTCTGTTGATAGTTTAGCCAATTTTTGACATACTGAACATATTTCTGTGTTTGATCTTGAACTTTCTATTCCTACCTAATTGACTCCTTCTTGTGATACATTAGACATAGAGTAGCATATATTTTACCCATTGGACATTTTTCAGTCATGGATCTTGAAATTTCTATGCCTACTAATTGACTCTTTCTGATGTTATGTCAGTTATTTAGAAGTCCATATTTGACCAAATGTACTAATATCGGGCCTAAGGGTCATCGATTTTGAACTTATATTTCTACACAATTGATTCCTTCTGTTGATAGATTAGCCATTGAATAGCAAATATTTGACCCATTGAACATGTTTCAGTCCTTGATATTGAACTTTGTATACATACTCATTGACTCCTTCTGATCCGCCCCAAAAGTCGTCGATTTTGAACTTTCTATTTCTGCCCATTAGACTCATTCCGTTGATGGATCAGTCAATCTGTAGGCAAATTTTGACTTACTGAACATGTTTCACTCCTTGATCTTGAACTTTTAATACATACTCATTGACTACCTCTGATTTTACATCAGTCATTCAGAGGTCCATTTTTGACCAAATAGACTTACATCTCATCCAGGAGTCATCAATTTTGAACTTTTAAGTTCTACCCATCGACTCCTTGTGTTGAAAGTTCAGCCAATATTTGACCTACTGAATATATTTCAGTCCTTGATCTTGAGCTTTCTATTGCTACCCGTTGACTCCTTCTGCTGATAGTTCAGCCAATTTTTGACCTTCATAACATATTTCAGTTCTTGATGTTGATTAGATTAATTAGCCATAGAGTAGCCAATATTTGATCCATTGAACCTTGTTCAGTCATCAATCGTGAAATTTATATACACACTCATTGACTCTATTTGTTGTTACATCAGCCATTCAGAGTCCATATTTGACCTAAAATACTAATATATGGCCCAAGAGTCATCTATTTTGAACTTTTTAGTTCTACCTATTGACTCCTTCTGGTGATAGTTCAGCTAATTTTTGACCTACTGAACATATTTCAGTCCTTGATCTTGAACTTTCTGTTCATACCCAATTGTGTCCTTCTTGTGATTCATTAGCTATAGAGTAGCAAATATTTTACCCATTGGACATGTTTCAGTCATGAATCTTGAAATTTCTATACCTACTCATTGACTCTTTCTGATGTTACATTGGTCATTCAGAAATCCATATTTGACCAATTGGACTAATATCAGGCCCAAGAGTCGTCAATTTTGAACTTTTTAGTTCTACCCATTTGACTCCTTTTGGTGATAAATTAGCCTTAGAGTAGCCAATATTTGACCCACTGAACATGTTTCATTCTTGGATCTTGAAATTTCTATACCTACTCATTGACTCCTTCTGTTGGTACAACTGCCATTCAGAAGTCTATGTTTGAAATAAAATACTACTATGTAGCCGAAGATTCATCCATTTTGAAGTTTTTATTTCTAACCATTCACTCCTTCAAATATTTTACTCCTTCTTGTGATTCATTAGCTATAGAGTAGCAAATTTTTTACCCATTGGACATGTTTCAGTCATGGACTGAAACATGTTCAATGGGTCAAATATTTGCTATTCTATGGCTAATGTAGTACCAGAAGGAATCAATTGGGTAGAAATAGAAAGTTTACAATCGACTACTCTTGGGCCCGATATTAGTACATTTGGTCAAATTTGGACTTCTGAATAACTAAAATCTAGCCCAAAAGTCATCAATTTTGAACTTTCTATTCCTACCCATTGACTCCTTCTGTTGATAGTTTAGCCAATTTTTGACATACTGAACATATTTCTGTGTTTGATCTTGAACTTTCTGTTCCTACCTAATTGACTCCTTCTTGTGATACATTAGACATAGAGTAGCATATATTTTACCCATTGGACATTTTTCAGTCATGGATCTTGAAATTTCTATGCCTACTAATTGACTCTTTCTGATGTTATGTCAGTTATTTAGAAGTCCATATTTGACCAAATGTACTAATATCGGGCCTAAGGGTCATCGATTTTAACTTATATTTCTACACAATTGATTCCTTCTGTTGATAGATTAGCCATTGAATAGCAAATATTTGACCCATTGAACATGTTTCAGTCCTTGATATTGAACTTTGTATACATACTCATTGACTCCTTCTGATCCGCCCCAAAAGTCGTCGATTTTGAACTTTCTATTTCTGCCCATTAGACTCATTCCGTTGATGGATCAGTCAATCTGTAGGCAAATTTTGACTTACTGAACATGTTTCACTCCTTGATCTTGAACTTTTAATACATACTCATTGACTACCTCTGATTTTACATCAGTCATTCAGAGGTCCATTTTTGACCAAATAGACTTACATCTCATCCAGGAGTCATCAATTTTGAACTTTTAAGTTCTACCCATCGACTCCTTGTGTTGAAAGTTCAGCCAATATTTGACCTACTGAATATATTTCAGTCCTTGATCTTGAGCTTTCTATTGCTACCCGTTGACTCCTTCTGCTGATAGTTCAGCCAATTTTTGACCTTCATAACATATTTCAGTTCTTGATGTTGATTAGATTAATTAGCCATAGAGTAGCCAATATTTGATCCATTGAACCTTGTTCAGTCATCAATCGTGAAATTTATATACACACTCATTGACTCTATTTGTTGTTACATCAGCCATTCAGAGTCCATATTTGACCTAAAATACTAATATATGGCCCAAGAGTCATCTATTTTGAACTTTTTAGTTCTACCTATTGACTCCTTCTGGTGATAGTTCAGCTAATTTTTGACCTACTGAACATATTTCATTCCTTGATCTTGAACTTTCTGTTCATACCCAATTGTGTCCTTCTTGTGATTCATTAGCTATAGAGTAGCAAATATTTTACCCATTGGACATGTTTCTGTCATGAATCTTGAAATTTCTATACCTACTCATTGACTCTTTCTGATGTTACATTGGTCATTCAGAAATCCATATTTGACCAATTGGACTAATATCAGGCCCAAGAGTCGTCAATTTTGAACTTTTTAGTTCTACCCATTTGACTCCTTTTGGTGATAAATTAGCCTTAGAGTAGCCAATATTTGACCCACTGAACATGTTTCATTCTTGGATCTTGAAATTTCTATACCTACTCATTGACTCCTTCTGTTGGTACAACTGCCATTCAGAAGTCTATGTTTGAAATAAAATACTACTATGTAGCCGAAGATTCATCCATTTTGAAGTTTTTATTTCTAACCATTCACTCCTTCAAATATTTTAGCAAATATTTTACTCACTGGACATGTTTCAGTCATGGATCTTGAAATTTCTATACCTACTTTTGACTCTTTCTGATATTATATCAGTCATTCACAAGTCTATATTTGACAAAATGGACTAATATCGGGCCAAAAGAGTCGTCTAATTTGAAGTTTTTATTTCTACAAAATTGACTCCTTCTGGTGATAAATTAGCCATAGAGTAGCCAATATTTGACCCATTAAACATGTTTTAGTCATGGATCTTGAAATTTCTATGTATACTTATTGACTCAATCTGTTGTTACATCAGCCATTCAGAGTCCATATTTGATCTAAAATACTAATATATGGCCCAAGAGACATCAATTTTGAACTTTTTAGTTTTACCCATTGACTCCTTCTTGTGATAGTTCAGCCAATATTTTACCTACTGAATATATTTCAGTCCTTGATGTTGAACTTTCTATACCTACTCATTGACTTTTTATGATGTTATGTCAGTGTTTCAAAAATCCATATTTGACCAAATGGACTAATATCGGGCCCGAGAGTCATCAATTTTGATCTTTCTGTTTCATCCCAATTGATTCCTTCTGGTGATACATTAGTCATAGAATAGATCATATTTGACCCATTGAACTTGTTTCAGTCCTTGATCTTGAACTTTTTGTACATACTCATAGAATCCGAATGATGATACATCAGCCAATCAGAAGTCCATATTTGACCAAATGGTCTTATATTGAGCCCAAGAGTCATCAATTTTGAACTTTCTACTTGTCCCAATAGACTCCTTCTGGTGATCAATTAGCCTTAGAGTAGCCAATATATGACCCATTGAACATGTTTCAGTCCTTGATCTTGAACTTTCTATACATACTCAGAGAGTCCGAATGATGATACATCAGCCAATCAGAAGTCCATATTTGACCGAATGGACTTATATTGGGCCCAAGAGTCATCAATTTTACACCAAACAGGCTTATATTAGGCCCAAGAATCGTCAATTTTGAACTTTCTTTTCCTACCCAATTGACTCCTTCTTGTGATTCATTAGCTATAGAGTTCATTAGCTATAGATTTCTGTGTTTGATCTTGAACTTTCTGTTCCTACCTAATTGACTCCTTCTTGTGATACATTAGACATAGAGTAGCATATATTTTACCCAATGGACATTTTTCAGTCATGGATCTTGAAATTTCTATGCCTACTAATTGACTCTTTCTGATGTTATGTCAGTTATTTAGAAGTCCATATTTGACCAAATGTACTAATATCGGGCCTAAGGGTCATCGATTTTGAACTTATATTTCTACACAATTGATTCCTTCTGTTGATAGATTAGCCATTGAATAGCAAATATTTGACCCATTGAACATGTTTCAGTCCTTGATATTGAACTTTGTATACATACTCATTGACTCCTTCTGATCCGCCCCAAGAGTCGTCGATTTTCAACTTTCTATTTCTGCCCATTAGACTCATTCCGTGGATGGATCAGTCAAATAGTAGGCAAATTTTGACTTACTGAACATGTTTTACTCCTTGATCTTGAACTTTTAATACATACTCATTGACTACCTCTGATTTTACATCAGTCATTCAGAGGTCCATTTTTGACCAAATAGACTTACATCTCATCCAGGAGTCATCAATTTTGAACTTTTAAGTTCTACCCATCGACTCCTTGTGTTGAAAGTTCAGCCAATATTTGACCTACTGAATATATTTCAGTCCTTGATCTTGAGCTTTCTATTGCTACCCGTTGACTCCTTCTGCTGATAGTTCAGCCAATTTTTGACCTTCATAACATATTTCAGTTCTTGATGTTGATTAGATTAATTAGCCATAGAGTAGCCAATATTTGATCCATTGAACCTTGTTCAGTCATCAATCGTGAAATTTATATACACACTCATTGACTCTATTTGTTGTTACATCAGCCATTCAGAGTCCATATTTGACCTAAAATACTAATATATGGCCCAAGAGTCATCTATTTTGAACTTTTTAGTTCTACCTATTGACTCCTTCTGGTGATAGTTCAGCAAATTTTTGACCTACTGAACATATTTCAGTCCTTGATCTTGAACTTTCTGTTCATACCCAATTGTGTCCTTCTTGTGATTCATTAGCTATAGAGTAGAAAATTTTTTACCCATTGGACATGTTTCAGTCATGGACTGAAACATGTTCAATGGGTCAAATATTTGCTATTCTATGGCTAATGTAGTACCAGAAGGAATCAATTGGGTAGAAATAGAAAGTTTACAATCGACTACTCTTGGGCCCCATATTAGTACATTTGGTCAAATTTGGACTTCTGAATAACTAAAATCTAGCCCAAAAGTCATCAATTTTGAACTTTCTATTCCTACCCATTGACTCCTTCTGTTGATAGTTTAGCCAATTTTTGACATACTGAACATATTTCTGTGTTTGATCTTGAACTTTCTGTTCATACCCAATTCTGTCCTTCTTGTGATTCATTAGCTATAGAGTAGCAAATATTTTACCCATTGGACATGTTTCCGTCATGAATCTTGAAATTTCTATACCTACTCATTGACCCTTTCTGATTTTACATTGGTCATTCAGAAATTAATATTTGACCAATTGGACTAATATCAGGCCCAAGTGTCATCAATTTTGAACTTTTTAGTTCTACCCATTTGACTCCTTTTGGTGATAAATTAGCCTTAGAGTAGCCAATATTTAACCCATTGAACACATTTCATTCTTGGATCTTGAAATTTCTATACCTACTCATTGACTCCTTCTGTTGGTACAACTGCCATTCAGAAGTCTATGTTTGACATAAAATACTACTATGTAGCCGAAGATTCATCCATTTTGAAGTTTTTATTTCTAACCATTCACTCCTTCAAATATTTTAGCAAATATTTTACTCACTTGACATGTTTCAGTCATGGATCTTGAAATTTCTATACCTACTTTTGACTCTTTCTGATATTATATCAGTCATTCACAAGTCTATATTTGACAAAATGGACTAATATCGGGCCAAAAGGGTCTTCGAATTTGAAGTTTTTATTTCTACCAAATTGACTCCTTCTGGTGATAAATTAGCCATAGAGTAGCCAATAATTGAACCATTAAACATGTTTCAGTCATGGACCTTGAAATTTCTATGTACACAACAGACTCAATCTGTTGTTATATCAGCCATTCAGAGTCCATATTTGACCTAAAATACTAATATATTGCCCAAGACCCATCGATATTGAACTTTTTAGTTCTACCCTTAGAGTAGCCAATATTTGACCCATTGAACATTTTTCAGTGCTTGATCTTGAACTTTCTATACATACTCAGAGAATCCGAATGATGATACATCAGCCAATCAGAAGTCCATATTTGACCGAATGGACTTATATTGGGCCCAAGAGTCATCAATTTTGACCAAACAGGCTTATATTAGGCCCAAGAATCGTCAATTTTGAACTTTCTTTTCCTACCCAATTGACTCCTTCTTGTGATTCATTAGCTATAGAGTTCATTAGCTATAGATTTCTGTGTTTGATCTTGAACTTTCTGTTCCTACCTTATTGACTCCTTCTTGTGATACATTAGACATAGAGTAGCATATATTTTACCCATTGGACATTTTTCAGTCATGGATCTTGAAATTTCTATGCCTACTAATTGACTCTTTCTGTTGTTATGTCAGTTATTTAGAAGTCCATATTTGACCAAATGTACTAATATCGTGCCTAAGGGTCATCGATTTTGAACTTATATTTCTACACAATTGATTCCTTCTGTTGATAGATAAGCCATTGAATAGCAAATATTTGACCCATTGAACATGTTTCAGTCCTTGATATTGAACTTTGTATACATACTCATTGACTCCTTCTGATCCGCCCCAAGAGTCGTCGATTTTCAACTTTCTATTTCTGCCCATTAGACTCATTCCGTTGATGGATCAGTCAATCAGTAGGCAAATTTTGACTTACTGAACATGTTTCACTCCTTGATCTTGAACTTTTAATACATACTCATTGACTACCTCTGATTTAACATCAGTCATTCAGAGGTCCATTTTTGACCAAATAGACTTACATCTCATCCAGGAGTCATCAATTTTGAGCTTTTAAGTTCTACCCATCGACTCCTTGTGTTGAAAGTTCAGCCAATATTTGACCTACTGAATATATTTCAGTCCTTGATCTTGAGCTTTCTATTGCTACCCGTTGACTCCTTCTGCTGATAGTTCAGCCAATTTTTGACCTTCATAACATATTTCAGTTCTTGATGTTGATTAGATTAATTAGCCATAGAGTAGCCAATATTTGATCCATTTAACCTTGTTCAGTTGTCAATCGTGAAATTTATATACACACTCATTGACTCTATTTGTTGTTACATCAGCCATTCAGCGTCCATATTTGACCTAAAATACTAATATATGACCCAAGAGTCATCTATTTTGAACTTTTTAGTTCTACCTAATGACTCCTTCTGGTGATAGTTCAGCAAATTTTTGACCTACTGAACATATTTCAGTCCTTGATCTTGAACTTTCTGTTCATACCCAATTGTGTCCTTCTTGTGATTCATTAGCTATAGAGTAGCAAATTTTTTACCCATTGGACATGTTTCAGTCATGGACTGAAACATGTTCAATGGGTCAAATATTTGCTATTCTATGGCTAATGTAGTACCAGAAGGAATCAATTGGGTAGAAATAGAAAGTTTACAATCGACTACTCTTGGGCCCGATATTAGTACATTTGGTCAAATATGGACTTCTGAATAACTAAAATCTAGCCCAAAAGTCATCAATTTTGAACTTTCTATTCCTACCCATTGACTCCTTCTGTTGATAGTTTAGCCAATTTTTGACATACTTGTGATGTAACAACAGATTGAGTCAATAAGTATACATAGAAATTTCAAGATCCATGACTGAAACATGTTTAATGGGTAAAATATTGGCTACTCTATGGCTAATTTATCACCAGAAGGAGTCAATTTTGTAGAAATAAAAACTTCAAATTAGACGACCCTTTTGGCCCGATATTAGTCCATTTTGTCAAATATAGACTTGTGAATGACTGATATAATATCAGAAAGAGTGAAAAGTAGGTATAGAAATTTCAAGATCAATGACTGAAACATGTCCAGTGAGTAAAATATTTGCTAAAATATTTGAAGGAGTGAATGGTTAGAAATAAAAACTTCAAAATGGATGAATCTTCGGCTACATAGTAGTATTTTATGTCAAACATAGACTTCTGAATGGCAGTTGTACCAACAGAAGGAGTCAATGAGTAGGTATAGAAATTTCAAGATCCAAGAATGAAATGTGTTCAATGGGTCAAATATTGGCTACTCTAAGGCTAATTTATCACCAAAAGGAGTCAAATGGGTAGAACTAAAAAGTTCAAAATTGACGACTCTGGGGCCTGATATTAGTCCAATTGGTCAAATATGGATTTCTGAATGACCAATGTAACATCAGAAAGAGTCAATGAGTAGGTATAGAAATTTCAAGATTCATGACTGAAACATGTCCAATGGGTAAAATATTTGCTACTCTATAGCTAATGAATCACAAGAAGGACACAATTGGGTATGAACAGAAAGTTCAAGATCAAGGACTGAAATATGTTCAGTAGGTCAAAAATTAGCTGAACTATCACCAGAAGGAGTCAATAGGTAGAACTAAAAAGTTCAAAATAGATGACTCTTGGGCCATATATTAGTATTTTAGGTCAAATATGGACTCTGAATGGCTGATGTAACAACAAATAGAGTCAATGAGTGTGTATATAAATTTCACGATTGATGACTGAACAAGGTTCAATGGATCAAATATTGGCTACTCTATGGCTAATTAATCTAATCAACATCAAGAACTGAAATATGTTATGAAGGTCAAAAATTGGCTGAACTATCAGCACAAGGAGTCGATGGGTAGAACTTAAAAGTTCAAAATTGATGACTCCTGGATGAGATGTAAGTCTATTTGGTCAAAAATGGACCTCTGAATGACTGATGTAAAATCAGAGGTAGTCAATGAGTATGTATTAAAAGTTCAAGATCAAGGAGTGAAACATGTTCAGTAAGTCAAAATTTGCCTACAGATTGACTGATCCATCAACGGAATGAGTCTAATGGGCAGAAATAGAAAGTTCAAAATCGACGACTCTTGGGGCGGATCAGAAGGAGTCAATGAGTATGTATACAAAGTTCAATATCAAGGACTGAAACATGTTCAATGGGTCAAATATTTGCTATTCAATGGCTAATCTATCAACAGAAGGAATCAATTGTGTAGAAATATAAGTTCAAAATCGATGACCCTTAGGCCCGATATTAGTACATTTGGTCAAATATGGACTTCTAAATAACTGACATAACATCAGAAAGAGTCAATTAGTAGGCATAGAAATTTCAAGATCCATGACTGAAAAATGTCCAATGGGTAAAATATATGCTACTCTATGTCTAATGTATCACAAGAAGGAGTCAATAAGTAGGTATAGAAAGTTCAAGATCAAGGACTGAAACATGTTCAATGGGTCAAATATTGGCTATCCAAGGCTAATTTATCACCAGAAGGAGTCAGTGGGTAGAACTAAAAAGTTCAAAATCGACGACTCTTGGGCCTGTTGGATCTGGAAATTTTCATACCTACTCATTGACTCCTTCTGTTGGTACAACTGCCATTCAGAAGTCTATGTCTATTTTTGACATAAAATACTAAAATCTAGCCCAAGATTCATCAATTTTGAAGTTTTTATTTCTATCCATTGACTCCTTCTGGTGATAAATTAGCCATAGAGTAGCCATTATTTGACACATTGAACAAGTTTCAGTCATCAATCTTGAAATTTCTCTATACACTCATTGAATCCTTCTGATGTTACATCGACTTTTCAGAAATCCATATTTGACCAAATGGACTAATATCGGGCCCAAGAGACGTCGATTTTGAAACTTTTATTTATTCCCAATTGACTCCTTCAGGTTTTAAATTATCCATAGATTAGCCAATATTTGACCCACTGCACTTGTTTCAGTCGTGAATCTTGAAACTTCTATGCCTGTAAATTGACTCTTTATGATTTTCTGTTAGTTATTCAGAAATCCATATTTGACCAAATGTACTAATATCGGGCCCAAGAGTCTTCGATTTTGAACTTTCTAATTCTACACAATTAATTCCTTCTGTTGATACATTAGCCATTGTATAGCAAATATTTGACCCACTGCACATGTTTCAGTCCTTGATCTTGAATTTTCTATATATACTCATCGACATCCTTCTCATGTTACATCGGTCATTCAAAAGTTCATATTTTACCGAATGGACTTATAGAAAGATAAAAATCGATGACTTTTGGGCCCAATATTAGTCCATTTTGTCAAATATGGACATGTGAATGACTGATATAACGTCAGAAAGAGTCAATAAGTAGGTATAAAAATTTTAAAGATCCATAACTGAAACATGTTCAATGGGTCAAACATTGGCTACTTTATGACTAATTTATCACCAGAAGGAGTCAATTGGGAAGAAGTAGAAAGTTCAAAATCGATGACTCTTGGGCCCGATATTAGTACATTTGTTCAAATATGGACGTCTGAATAACTGACATAACATCAGAAAGAGTCAATTAGCAGGTACAGAAATTTCAAGATCCACGGCTGAAACAAGTTCATTGGGTCAAATATTGGCTACTTTAAGGCTAATTGATCACCAGGAGTCTATTGGGTAGAAACAGAAAGTTCAGAATCGATGACTCTTGGGCCCGATACAAGTCCATTCGGTCAAATATGGAATTCTGATTAGCTGATGTATCATCATTTGGATTCTATGAATATGTATAGAAAGTTCAAAATCAAGGACTGAAACATGTTCAATGGATCAAATATTTGCTATTCTATGGCTAATGTATCACCAGTAGGAATCTTTTGGGTAGAAATAGAACGTTCCAAATCAATGATTTTTCGGCCCGGTATTAATCCATTTGGTCAAATATGGATTTCTGAATGACCGATGTAACATCAAAAAGAGTTAACGAGTAGGTATAGAAATTTCAAGATCCTTGACTGAAACTTGTGCAATGGGTTCAATATTGGCTACTCTATGGCTAATGTATCATCGAAGAGAGAGTCAATTAGTAAGCATAGAAATTTCAAGATCCACGACTGAAACAAGTTCAATGGGTCAAATATTGGCTACTCTAAGACTACTTGATTACCAGAAGGAGTCTATGGGGTAGAAATAGAAAGTTCAAAATTGATGACTCTTGGGCCTGATACAAGTCCATTCGGTCCAATAAGGAATTCTGATTGGCTGATGTATCATCATTCGGATTCTATGAGTATGTTTAGAAAGTTCAAGATCAAGGACTGAAACATGTTCAATGGGTCATATATTGGCTACTCTAAGGCTAATTGATCACCAGAAGGAGTCTATTGGGAAGAAGTAGAAAGTTCAAAATTGATGACTCTTGGTCTCGATATAAGTCCATTTGGTCAAATATGGACTTCTGATTGGCTGATGTATCATCATTCGGATTCTATGAGTATGTATAAAAAGTTCAAGATCAAGGACTGAAACAAGTTCAATGGGTCAAATATTATCTATTCTATGAATAATGTATCACCAGAAGGAATCAATTCGGATGAAACAGAAAGTTCAAAATTGATGACTCTCGGGCCCGATATTAGTCCATTTGGTCAAATATGGATTTTTGAAACACTGACATAACATCATAAAAAGTCAATGAGTAGGTATAGAAAGTTCAAGATCAAGGACTGAAATATATTCAGTAGGTAAAATATTGGCTGAACAATCACAAGAAGGAGTCAATGGGTAAAACTAAAAAGTTCAAAATTGATGTCTCTTGGGCCATATATTAGTATTTTAGATCAAATATGGACTCTGAATGGCTGATGTAACAACAGATTGAGTCAATAAGTATACATAGACATTTCAAGATCCATGACTGAAACATGTTTAATGGGTCAAATATTGGCTACTCTATGGCTAATTTATCACCAGAAGGAGTCAATTTTGTAGAAATAAAAACTTCAAATTCGAAGACCCTTTTGGCCCGATATTAGTCCATTTTGTCAAATATAGACTTGTGAATGACTGATATAATATCAGAAAGAGTCAAAAGTAGGTATAGAAATTTCAAGATCCATGACTGAAACATGTCCAGTGAGTAAAATATTTGCTAAAATATTTGAAGGAGTGAATGGTTAGAAATAAAAACTTCAAAATGGATGAATCTTCGGCTACATAGTAGTATTTTATGTCAAACATAGACTTCTGAATGGCAGTTGTACCAACAGAAGGAGTCAATGAGTAGGTATAGAAATTTCAAGATCCAAGAATGAAATGTGTTCAATGGGTCAAATATTGGCTACTCTAAGGCTAATTTATCACCAAAAGGAGTCAAATGGGTAGAACTAAAATGTTCAAAATTGACGACTCTTGGGCCTGATATTAGTCCAATTGGTCAAATATGGATTTCTGAATGACCAATGTAACATCAGAAAGAGTCAATGAGTAGGTATAGAAATTTCAAGATTCATGACTGAAACATGTCCAATGGGTAAAATATTTGCTACTCTATAGCTAATGAATCACAAGAAGGACACAATTGGGTATGAACAGAAAGTTCAAGATCAAGGACTGAAATATGTTCAGTAGGTCAAAAATTAGCTGAACTATCACCAGAAGGAGTCAATAGGTAGAACTAAAAAGTTCAAAATAGATGACTCTTGGGCCATATATTAGTATTTTAGGTCAAATATGGACTCTGAATGGCTGATGTAACAACAAATAGAGTCAATGAGTGTGTATATAAATTTCACGATTGATGACTGAACAAGGTTCAATGGATCAAATATTGGCTACTCTATGGCTAATTAATCTAATCAACATCAAGAACTGAAATATGTTATGAAGGTCAAAAATTGGCTGAACTATCAGCAGAAGGAGTCAACGGGTAGGAATAGAAAGCTCAAGATCAAGGACTGAAATATATTCAGTAGGTCAAATATTGGCTGAACTTTCAACACAAGGAGTCGATGGGTAGAACTTAAAAGTTCAAAATTGATGACTCCTGGATGAGATGTAAGTCTATTTGGTCAAAAATGGACCTCTGAATGACTGATGTAAAATCAGAGGTAGTCAATGAGTATGTATTAAAAGTTCAAGATCAAGGAGTGAAACATGTTCAGTAAGTCAAAATTTGCCTACAGATTGACTGATCCATCAACGGAATGAGTCTAATGGGCAGAAATAGAAAGTTCAAAATCGACGACTCTTGGGGCGGATCAGAAGGAGTCAATGAGTATGTATACAAAGTTCAATATCAAGGACTGAAACATGTTCAATGGGTCAAATATTTGCTATTCAATGGCTAATCTATCAACAGAAGGAATCAATTGTGTAGAAATATAAGTTCAAAATCGATGACCCTTAGGCCCGATATTAGTACATTTGGTCAAATATGGACTTCTAAATAACTGACATAACATCAGAAAGAGTCAATTAGTAGGCATAGAAATTTCAAGATCCATGGCTGAAACAAGTTCATTGGGTCAAATATGGAATTCTGATTAGCTGATGTATCATCATTTGGATTCTATGAATATGTATAGAAAGTTCAAAATGCAGGACTGAAACATGTTCAATGGATCAAATATTTGCTTACATGATTTTTGCTTATATGGCTAATGTATCACCAGTAGGAATCCATTGGGTAGAAATAGAACGTTCCAAATCAATGACTTTTGGGCCCGGTATTAATCAATTTGGTCAAATATGGATTTCTGAATGACCGATGTAACATCAAAAAGAGTTAATGAGTAGGTATAGAAATTTCAAGATCCTTGACTGAAACTTGTCCAATGGGTTCAATATTGGCTACTCTATGGCTAATTTATCATCGAAGAGAGAGTCAATTAGTAGGCATAGAAATTTCAAGATCCACGACTGAAACAAGTTCAATGGGTCAAATATTGGCTACTCTAAGACTACTTGATTATCAGAAGGAGTCTATGGGGTAGAAATAGAAAGTTCAAAATTGATGACTCTTGGGCCCAATATAAGTCCGTTCGGTCAAATATGGACTTCTGATTGGCTGATGTATCATCATTCGGATTCTATGAGTATGTTTAGAAAGTTCAAGATCAAGGACTGAAACATGTTCAATGGGTCATATATTGGCTACTCTAAGGCTAATTGATCACCAGAAGGAGTCTATTGGGAAGAAGTAGAAAGTTCAAAATTGATGACTCTTGGGCCCGATATTAGTCCGATTGGTCAAATATGGATTTTTGAAACACTGACATAACATCATAAAAAGTCAATGAGTAAGTATAGAAAGTTCAAGATCAAGGACTGAAATATATTCAGTAGGTGAAATATTGGCTGAACTATCACAAGGAGTCAATGGGTAAAACTAAAAAGTTCAAAATTGATGTCTCTTGGGCCATATATTAGTATTTCAAATCAAATATGGACTCTTAATGACTGATGTAACAACAGATTGAGTCAATAAGTATACATAGAAATTTTAAGATCCATGTTTCAGTCCTTGATCTTGAACTTTTTATACATACTCATAGAATCCTAATGATGATACATCAGCCAATCAGAAATTCATATTTGACCGAATGGACTTATATCAGACCCAAGAGTCATCAATTTTGATCTTTCTCTTTGTGCCTAATAGACTCCTTCTTGTGATCAATTAGCCATAGACTAGCCAATATTTTACCCATTGGACATGATACTCATCGACATCCTTCTCATGTTACATCGGTCATTCAAAAGTTCATATTTTACCGAATGGACTTATAGAAAGTTAAAAATCGATGACTCTTGGGCCCAATATTAGTCCATTTTGTCAAATATGGACATGTGAATGACTGATATAACGTCAGCAAGAGTCAATAAGTAGGTATAAAAATTTTAAAGATCCATAACTGAAACATGTTCAATGGGTCAAACATTGGCTACTTTATGACTAATTTATCACCAGAAGGAGTCAATTGGGAAGAAGTAGAAAGTTCAAAATCGATGACTCGTGGGCCCGATATTAGTACATTTGGTCAAATATAGACTTCTGAATAACTAAAATCTAGCCCAAAAATCATCAATTTTGAACTTTCTATTTCTACCCATTGACTCCTTCTTGTGATACATATGCACTTGTTGCGTTTCTGTGTGTATAAAAATATGTAAACACCAAAGGGCATATTTTGAATAAATTAGTGCTCAAATATGAACTTTCTGTTATTTTTATTCTTTTTCAACAACTTTCCTCATTGACTCAATCTGATGATATACAGCAGTCATACAGCAGTCAGATGACTGCATTGTTCAAACGGAGCGCTTTCACAAGAGGGGCACTTCCTTACACCATCAAGCCGCCTACCTGACTCTCTCTGCGGCTTGAGCAGAGAGACACACCGCAGTTCACATGGAGGAATTTTGACAAGTTTCTCAGAAAAGTTTAAAATTAAAAAAATGTATTTTTAATCAATTACTGCTCAAACATGACCTTTCTGTTACTTTTTAGTTCCTTGGTTCATATGGAGCGAATTCACAAAGGGGCGCTTTGTTACAACTTCAGGCCGCCTACCTGACATTCTCTCCGGCTTGAGCAGAGAAACACACCGCACGTTTCACACAGAAGGATTTTGACAGTCGTTTTTCTGCACGTGCACCATTTCACAGTAAAACGACTAAGTGTCAAAATACCTCCCTGTATAGTTTCCCAGAAAAATTTGAAATTAAAAAAATGTATTTTTAATAAATTACTGCTCAAACATGATCTTTCTGTTACTTTTTAGTTTCTTGGTTCATATGGAGCCAATTCACAGAGCGGCGCTTCGTTACAACTTCAGGCCGCCTACCTGACACTCTCTACGGCTTGAGCAGATAGACACACCGCAGTTAACACGGAGGAATTTTGACAAGTTTCTCAGAAAAATTTAAAATTAAAAAAATGTATTTTTATTAAATTACTGCTCAAACATGAACTTTCTTTTATTTTTTAGTTTCTTGGTTCATATGGAGCTAATTCAAAGAGGGGCGCTTCCTTACAACTTCAGGCCGCATACCCGAGACTCTCTCCGGCTTGAGCAGAGAGATACACAAGGCACGGTTCACAGGGAGGAACAGAGCACAAGATAAAGATATGCACGTTTTGCGATTCACTTTATATGAAAACATGTAAAGACCAAAGGGCATATTTTTTAATAAATTACTGCTCAAACATGAACATTCTGTTACTTTTTAGTTTCTTGGTTCATATGGAGCCAATTCACAGAGGGGCGCTTCCTTACAACTTCAGGCCGCTTGCCTGACATTCTCTCCGGTTTGAGCAGAAAAACACACCGCACGGTTCACACGGAGGAACGGAGCACAACATAAGAAATGCACTTGTTCCGTTTCTGTGTGTATAAAAATATGTATATGGGCATATTTTGAATAAATTAGTGCTCAAACATGAACTTTCTGTTACTTTTTATTCTTTTTCAACAACTTTCCTCATTGACTCAATCTGAGGATGTGCAGCAGTCATATAGCTGTCAGATGACTGCATTGTTCAAACGGAGCGCTTTCACAAGAGGGGCACTGCCTTACACCTTCAAGCCGCCTACCTGACACTCTCTGCGGCTTGAGCAGATAGACACACCGCAGTTCACATGGAGGAACTTTGACAAGTTTCTCAGAAAAGTTTAAAATTAAAAAAATGTATTTTTAATAAATTACTGCTCAAACATGACCTTTCTGTTACTTTTTAGTTTCTTGGTTCATATGGAGCGAATTCACAGAGGGGCGCTTCCTTACAACTTCAGGCTGCCTACCTGAGACTCTCTCCGGCTTGAGCAGAGAGACACACACGGCACGGTTCACAGGGAGGAACAGAGCACAAAGTAAAGATATGCACGTGTTGCGATTTACTTTATATAAAAACATGTAAAGACCAAAGGGCATATTTTCAATTAATTACTGCTCAAACATGAACTTTCTGTTACTTTTTAGTTTCTTGGTTCATATGGAGCGAATTCACAGAGGGGCGCTTCCTTACAACTTCAGGCCGCCTACCTGAGACTCTCTCCGGCTTTAGCAAAGAGACACACACGGCACGGTTCACAGGGAGGAACAGAGCACAAAGTAAAGATATGCACGTGTTGCAATTCACTTTATATAAAAACATGTAAAGACCAAAGGGCATATTTTTAATAAATTACTGCGCAAACATGAACTTTATGTTACTTTTTAGTTTCTTGGTTCATATGGAGCCAATTCACAGAGGGGCACTTCGTTACAACTTCAGGCCGCCTACCTGATATTCTCTCCGGCTTGAGCAGAGAAACACACCGCACGGTTCACACGGAGGAACGGAGCACAACATAAAAAATGCTCTTGTTGCGTTTCTGTGTGTATAAAAATATGTAAAGACCAAAGGGCATATTTTTAATAAATTACTGCTCAAACATGACCTTTCTGTTACTTTTTAGTTTCTTGGTTCATATGGAGCGAATTCACAGAGGGGCGCTGCCTTACAACTTCAGGCCGCCTACCTGAGACTCTCTCCGGCTTGAGCTGAGAGACACACACGGCACGGTTCACAGGGAGGAACAGAGCACAAAGTAAAAATATGCACGTGTTGCGATTCACTTTATATAAAAACATGTAAAGACCAAAGGGCATATTTTGAATAAATTAGTGCTCAAACATGAACTTTCTGTTACTTTTTAGTTTCTTGGTTCATATAGAGCGAATTCACAGAGGGGCGCTTTCTCACAGCTTCTGGCCGCCTACCTGACATTCTCTCCGGCTTGAGCAGAGAAACACACCGCACGGTTCAAACAGAAGAAATTTGACAGTCGTTTTTCTGCACGTGCACCATTTCACAGTTAAACGACTAAGTGTCAAAATACCTCCGTGTACAGTTTCTCGGAAAAATTTAAAATTAAAAACATGTATTTTTAATAAATTACTGCTCAAACATGAACTTTCTGTTACTTTTTAGTTTCTTGGTTCATATGGAGCTAATTCAAAGAGGGGCACTTCCATTTAATTTTTGGTTCATATGGAGCGAATTCATAGAGGGGCGCTTCCTTACAACTTCAGGCCGCCTACCTGAGACTCTCTCCGGCTTGAGCAGAGAGACACACACGGCACGGTTCACAGGGAGGAACAGAGCACAAAGTAATGATATGCACGTGTTGCGATTAACTTTATATAAAAGCATGTAAAGACCAAAGGGCATATTTTGAATAAATTAGTGCTCAAACATGAACTTTCTGTTACTTTTTAGTTTCTTGGTTCATATAGAGCGAATTCACAGAGGGGCGCTTTCTCACAGCTTCTGGCCGCCTACTTGACATTCTCTCCGGCTTGAGCAGAGAAACACACCGCACGGTTCAAACAGAAGAAATTTGACAGTCGTTTTTCTGCACTTGCACCATTTCACAGTTAAACGACTAAGTGTCAAAATACCTCCGTGTACAGTTTGTCGGAAAAATTTAAAATTAAAAACATGTATTTTTAATAAATTACTGCTCAAACATGAACTTTCTGTTACTTTTTAGTTTCTTGGTTCATATGGAGCTAATTCAAAGAGGGGCGCTTCCATTTAATTTCTTGGTTCATATGGAGCGAATTCATAGAGGGGCGCTTCCTTACAACTTCAGGCCGCCTACCTGAGACTCTCTCCGGCTTGAGCAGAGAGACACACACGGCACGGTTCACAGGGAGGAACAGAGCACAAAGTAATGATATGCACGTGTTGCGATTCACTTTATATAAAAACATGTAAAGACCAAAGGGCATATTTTTAATTAATTACTGGTCAAACATGACCTTTCTGTTACTTTTTAGTTTCTTGGTTCATATGGAGCCAATTTACAGAGGGGCGCTTCGTTACAACTTCAGGAAGCCTACCTGACACTCTCTGCGGCTTGAGCAGATAGACACACCGCAGTTAACACGGAGGAATTTTGACAAGTTTCTCAGAAAATTTTAAAATTAAAAAAATGTATTTTTATTAAATTACTGCTCAAAAATGAACTTTCTGTTACTTTTTAGTTTCTTGGTTCATATGGAGCGAATTCACAGAGGGGCGCTTTCTTACAGCGTCTGGCCGCCTACCTGACATTCTCTCCGGCTTGAGCAGAGAAACACACCGCACGGTTCACACAGAGGAAAGGAGCACAACATAAGAAATGCACTTGTTGCGTTTCTGTGTGTATAAAAATATGTAAAGACCAAAGGGCATATTTTGAATAAATTAGTGCTCAAACATGAACTTTCTTTTACTTTTTATTCTTTTTCAACAACTTTCCTCATTGACTCAATCTGATGATATACAGCAGTCATACAGCAGTCAGATGACTGCATTGTTCAAACGGAGCGCTTTCACAAGAGGGGCGCTTCGTTACAACTTCAGGCCGCCTACCTGACATTCTCTCCGGCTTGAGCAGAGAAACACACCGCACGGTTCACACAGAAGAATTTTGACAGTCGTTTTTCTGCACGTGCACCATTTCACAGTAAAACGACTAAGTGTCAAAATACCTCCCTGTATAGTTTCTCAGAAAAATTTGAAATTAAAAAAAATTTATTTTTAATAAATTACTGCTCAAACATGATCTTTCGGTTACTTTTTAGTTTCTTGGTTCCTATGGAGCCAATTCACAGAGGGGCGCTTCGTTACAACTTCAGGAAGCCTACCTGACACTCTCTGCGGCTTGAGCAGATAGACACACCGCAGTTAACACGGAGGAATTTTGACAAGTTTCTCAGAAAATTTTAAAATTAAAAAAATGTATTTTTATTAAATTACTGCTCAAACATGATCTTTATGTTACTTTTTAGTTTCTTGGTTCATATGGAGCGAATTCACAGAGGGGCGCTTCCTTACAACTTCAGGCCGCCTACCTGAGACTCTCTCCGGCTTGAGCAGAGAGACACACACGGCACGGTTCACAGGGAGGAACAGAGCACAAAATAAAGATATGCACGTGTTGCGATTTACTTTATATAAAAACATGTAAACACCAAAGGGCATATTTTCAATTAATTACTGCTCAAACATGAACTTTCTGTTACTTTTTAGTTTCTTGGTTCATATGGAGGCAATTCACAGAGCGGCGCTTCGTTACAACTTCAGGCCGCCTACCTGACACTCTCTGCGGCTTGAGCAGATAGACACACCGCAGTTCACATGGAGGAATTTTGACAAGTTTCTCAGAAAAGTTTAAAATTAAAAAAATGTATTTTTAATAAATTACTGCTCAAACATGACCTTTCTGTTACTTTTTAGTTTCTTGGTTCATATGGAGCGAATTCACAGAGGGGCGCTTCCTTACAACTTCAGGCCGCCTACCTGAGACTCTCTCCGGCTTTAGCAAAGAGACACACACGGCACGGTTCACAGGGAGGAACAGAGCACAAAGTAAAGATATGCACGTGTTGCAATTCACTTTATATAAAAACATGTAAAGACCAAAGGGCATATTTTTAATAAATTACTGCGCAAACATGAACTTTCTGTTACTTTTTAGTTTCTTGGTTCATATGGAGCCAATTCACAGAGGGGCACTTCGTTACAACTTCAGGCCGCCTACCTGATATTCTCTCCGGCTTGAGCAGAGAAACACACCGCACGGTTCACACGGAGGAACGGAGCACAACATAAAAAATGCTCTTGTTGCGTTTCTGTGTGTATAAAAATATGTAAAGACCAAAGGGCATATTTTTAATAAATTACTGCTCAAACATGACCTTTCTGTTACTTTTTAGTTTCTTGGTTCATATGGAGCGAATTCACAGAGGGGCGCTGCCTTACAACTTCAGGCCGCCTACCTGAGACTCTCTCCGGCTTGAGCTGAGAGACACACACGGCACGGTTCACAGGGAGGAACAGAGCACAAAGTAAAAATATGCACGTGTTGCGATTCACTTTATATAAAAACATGTAAAGACCAAAGGGCATATTTTGAATAAATTAGTGCTCAAACATGAACTTTCTGTTACTTTTTAGTTTCTTGGTTCATATAGAGCGAATTCACAGAGGGGCGCTTTCTCACAGCTTCTGGCCGCCTACCTGACATTCTCTCCGGCTTGAGCAGAGAAACAAACCGCACGGTTCAAACAGAAGAAATTTGACAGTCGTTTTTCTGCACGTGCACCATTTCACAGTTAAACGACTAAGTGTCAAAATACCTCCGTGTACAGTTTCTCGGAAAAATTTAAAATTAAAAACATGTATTTTTAATAAATTACTGCTCAAACATGAACTTTCTGTTACTTTTTAGTTTCTTGGTTCATATGGAGCTAATTCAAAGAGGGGCACTTCCATTTAATTTTTGGTTCATATGGAGCGAATTCATAGAGGGGCGCTTCCTTACAACTTCAGGCTGCCTACCTGAGACTCTCTCCGGCTTGAGCAGAGAGACACACACGGCACGGTTCACAGGGAGGAACAGAGCACAAAGTAATGATATGCACGTGTTGCGATTAACTTTATATAAAAGCATGTAAAGACCAAAGGGCATATTTTGAATAAATTAGTGCTCAAACATGAACTTTCTGTTACTTTTTAGTTTCTTGGTTCATATAGAGCGAATTCACAGAGGGGCGCTTTCTCACAGCTTCTGGCCGCCTACTTGACATTCTCTCCGGCTTGAGCAGAGAAACACACCGCACGGTTCAAACAGAAGAAATTTGACAGTCGTTTTTCTGCACTTGCACCATTTCACAGTTAAACGACTAAGTGTCAAAATACCTCCGTGTACAGTTTGTCGGAAAAATTTAAAATTAAAAACATGTATTTTTAATAAATTACTGCTCAAACATGAACTTTCTGTTACTTTTTAGTTTCTTGGTTCATATGGAGCTAATTCAAAGAGGGGCGCTTCCATTAAATTTCTTGGTTCATATGGAGCGAATTCATAGAGGGGCGCTTCCTTACAACTTCAGGCCGCCTACCTGAGACTCTCTCCGGCTTGAGCAGAGAGACACACACGGCACGGTTCACAGGGAGGAACAGAGCACAAAGTAATGATATGCACGTGTTGCGATTCACTTTATATAAAAACATGTAAAGACCAAAGGGCATATTTTTAATTAATTACTGCTCAAACATGACCTTTCTGTTACTTTTTAGTTTCTTGGTTCATATGGAGCCAATTTACAGAGGGGCGCTTCGTTACAACTTCAGGAAGCCTACCTGACACTCTCTGCGGCTTGAGCAGATAGACACACCGCAGTTAACACGGAGGAATTTTGACAAGTTTCTCAGAAAATTTTAAAATTAAAAAAATGTATTTTTATTAAATTACTGCTCAAAAATGAACTTTCTGTTACTTTTTAGTTTCTTGGTTCATATGGAGCGAATTCACAGAGGGGCGCTTTCTTACAGCTTCTGGCCGCCTACCTGACATTCTCTCCGGCTTGAGCAGAAAAACACACCGCACGGTTCACACGGAGGAACGGAGCACAACATAAGAAATGCACTTGTTCCGTTTCTGTGTGTATAAAAATATGTATATGGGCATATTTTGAATAAATTAGTGCTCAAACATGAACTTTCTGTTACTTTTTATTCTTTTTCAACAACTTTCCTCATTGACTCAATCTGAGGATGTGCAGCAGTCATATAGCTGTCAGATGACTGCATTGTTCAAACGGAGCAATTTCACAAGAGGGGCACTGCCTTACACCTTCAAGCCGCCTACCTGACACTCTCTGCGGCTTGAGCAGATAGACACACCGCAGTTCACATGGAGGAATTTTGACAAGTTTCTCAGAAAAGTTTAAAATTAAAAAAATGTATTTTTAATAAATTACTGCTCAAACATGACCTTTCTGTTACTTTTTAGTTTCTTGGTTCATATGGAGCGAATTCACAGAGGGGCGCTTCCTTACAACTTCAGGCCGCCTACCTGAGACTCTCTCCGGCTTGAGCAAAGAGACACACACGGCACGGTTCACAGGGAGGAACAGAGCACAAAGTAAAGATATGCACGTGTTGCGATTCACTTTATATAAAAACATGTAAAGACCAAAGGGCATATTTTTAATAAATTACTGCGCAAACATGAACTTTCTGTTACTTTTTAGTTTATTGGTTCATATGGAGCTAATTAAAAGAGGAGCGCTTCCTTTTTAGTTTCTTGGTTCATATGGAGCGAATTCACAGAGGGGCGCTTTCTTACAGCTTCTGGCCGCCTACCTGACATTCTCCCGGCTTGAGCAGAGAAACACACCGCACGGTTCACACGGAGGAACGGACACAACATAAGAAATGCACTTGTTGCGTTTCTGTGTGTATAAAAATATGTATATGGGCATATTTTGAATAAATTAGTGCTCAAACATGAACTTTCTGTTACTTTTTATTCTTTTTCAACAACTTTCCTCATTGACTCAATCTGAGGATGTGCAGCAGTCATATAGCTGTCAGATGACTGCATTGTTCAAACGGAGCGCTTTCACAAGAGGGGCACTGCCTTACACCTTCAAGCCGCCTACCTGACACTCTCTGCGGCTTGAGCAGATAGACACACCGCAGTTCACATGGAGGAATTTTGACAAGTTTCTCAGAAAAGTTTAAAATTAAAAAAATGTATTTTTAATAAATTACTGCTCAAACATGACCTTTCTGTTACTTTTTAGTTTCTTGGTTCATATGGAGCGAATTCACAGAGGGGCGCTTTCTTACAGCTTCAGGCCGCCTACCTGACATTCTCTCCGGCTTGAGCAGAGAAACACACCACACGGTTCACACAGAGGAAAGGAGCACAACATAAGAAATGCACTTGTTGCGTTTCTGTGTGTATAAAAATATGTAAAGACCAAAGGGCACATTTTGAATAAATTAGTGCTCAAACATGAACTTTCTGTTACTTTTTAGTTTTTTGGTTCTTATGGAGCGAATTCACAAAGGGGCGCTTCGTTACAACTTCAGGCCGCTTACCTGACATTCTCTCCGGCTTGAGCAGAGAAACACACCGCACGGTTCACACGGAGGAACGGAGCACAACATAAGAATGCACTTGTTGCGTTTCTGTGTGTATAAAAATATGTATATGGGCATATTTTGAATAAATTAGTGCTCAAACATGAACTTTCTGTTACTTTTTATTCTTTTTCAACAACTTTCCTCATTGACTCAATCTGAGGATGTGCAGCAGTCATATAGCTGTCAGATGACTGCATTGTTCAAACGGAGCACTTTCACAAGAGGGGCACTGCCTTACAACTTCAAGCCGCCTACCTGACACTCTCTACGGCATGAGCAGATAGACACACCGCAGTTCACATGGAGGAATTTTGACAAGTTTCTCAGAAAAGTTTAAAATTAAAAAAATGTATTTTTAATAAATTACTGCTCAAACATGACCTTTCTGTTACTTTTTAGTTTCTTGGTTCATATGGAGCGAATTCACAGAGGGGCGCTTCCTTACAACTTCAGGCCGCCTACCTGAGACTCTCTCCGGCTTGAGCAAAGAGACACACACGGCACGGTTCACAGGGAGGAACAGAGCACAAAGTAAAGATATGCACGTGTTGTGATTCACTTTATATAAAAACATGTAAAGACCAAAGGGCATATTTTTAATAACTTACTGCGCAAACATGAACTTTCTGTTACTTTTTAGTTTCTTGGTTCATATGGAGCTAATTCAAAGAGGGGCACTTCCTTTTTAGTTTCTTGGTTCATATGGAGCGAATTCACAGAGGGGCGCTTCCTTACAACTTCTGGCCGCCTACCTGACATTCTCTCTTGCTTGAGCAGAGAAACACACCGCACGGTTGACACGGAGGAACGGAGCACAACATAAGAAATGCACTTGTTGCGTTTCTGTGTGTATAAAAATATGTATATGGGCATATTTTGAACAAACTAGTGCTTAAACATGACCTTTCTGTTACTTTTTAGTTTCTTGGTTCTTATGGAGCGAATTCACAAAGGGGCGCTTCGTTACAACTGCAGGACGCCTACCTGACATTCTCTCCGGCTTGAGCAGAGAAACACACCGCAGTTCACACGGAGGAATTTTGACAAGTTTCTCAGAAAAATGTAAAATTTAAAAAATTTATTTTTATTAAATTACTGCTCAAAAATGAACTTTCTGTTACTTTTTAGTTTCTTGGTTCTAATGGAGCGAATTCACAAAGGGGCGCTTCGTTACAACTTCAGGCCGCCTACCTGACATTCTCTCCGGCTTGAGCAGAGAAACACACCGCACGGTTCACACAGAAGAATTTTGACAGTCGTTTTTCTGCACGTGCACCATTTCACAGTAAAACGACTAAGTGTCAAAATACCTCCCTGTATAGTTTCTCAGAAAAATTTGAAATTAAAAAAATTTATTTTTAATAAATTACTGCTCAAACATGATCTTTATGTTACTTTTTATTTTCTTGGTTCATATGGAGCGAATTCACAGAGGGGCGCTTTTTTACAGCTTCTGGCCGCCTACCTGACATTCTCTCCGGCTTGAGCAGAGAAACACACCGCACGGTTCACACGGAGGAACGGAGCACAACATAAGAAATGCACTTGTTGCGTTTCTGTGTGTATAAAAATATGTATATGGGCATATTTTGAATAAATTAGTGCTCAAACATGAACTTTCTGTTACTTTTTATTCTTTTTCAACAACTTTCCTCATTGACTCAATCTGACGATGTGCAGCAGTCATATAGCTGTCAGATGACTGCATTGTTCAAACGGAGCGCTTTCACAAGAGGGGCACTGCCTTACACCTTCAAGCCGCCTACCTGACACTCTCTGCGGCTTGAGCAGATAGACACACCGCAGTTCACATGGAGGAATTTTGACAAGTTTCTCAGAAAAGTTTAAAATTAAAAAAATGTATTTTTATTAAATTACTGCTCAAACATGACCTTTCTGTTACTTTTTAGTTTATTGGTTCATATGGAGCGAATTCACAGAGGGGCGCTTCCTTACAACTTCAGGCCGCCTACCTGAGACTCTCTCCGGCTTTAGCAAAGAGACACACACGGCACGGTTCACAGGGAGGAACAGAGCACAAAGTAAAGATATGCACGTGTTGCAATTCACTTTATATAAAAACATGTAAAGACCAAAGGGCATATTTTTAATAAATTACTGCGCAAACATGAACTTTCTGTTACTTTTTAGTTTCTTGGTTCATATGGAGCCAATTCACAGAGGGGCACTTCGTTACAACTTCAGGCCGCCTACCTGATATTCTCTCCGGCTTGAGCAGAGAAACACACCGCACGGTTCACACGGAGGAACGGAGCACAACATAAAAAATGCTCTTGTTGCGTTTCTGTGTGTATAAAAATATGTAAAGACCAAAGGGCATATTTTTAATAAATTACTGCTCAAACATGACCTTTCTGTTACTTTTTAGTTTCTTGGTTCATATGGAGCGAATTCACAGAGGGGCGCTGCCTTACAACTTCAGGCCGCCTACCTGAGACTCTCTCCGGCTTGAGCTGAGAGACACACACGGCACGGTTCACAGGGAGGAACAGAGCACAAAGTAAAAATATGCACGTGTTGCGATTCACTTTATATAAAAACATGTAAAGACCAAAGGGCATATTTTGAATAAATTAGTGCTCAAACATGAACTTTCTGTTACTTTTTAGTTTCTTGGTTCATATAGAGCGAATTCACAGAGGGGCGCTTTCTCACAGCTTCTGGCCGCCTACCTGACATTCTCTCCGGCTTGAGCAGAGAAACACACCGCACGGTTCAAACAGAAGAAATTTGACAGTCGTTTTTCTGCACGTGCACCATTTCACAGTTAAACGACTAAGTGTCAAAATACCTCCGTGTACAGTTTCTCGGAAAAATTTAAAATTAAAAACATGTATTTTTAATAAATTACTGCTCAAACATGAACTTTCTGTTACTTTTTAGTTTCTTGGTTCTTATGGAGCTAATTCAAAGAGGGGCACTTCCATTTAATTTTTGGTTCATATGGAGCGAATTCATAGAGGGGCGCTTCCTTACAACTTCAGGCCGCCTACCTGAGACTCTCTCCGGCTTGAGCAGAGAGACACACACGGCACGGTTCACAGGGAGGAACAGAGCACAAAGTAATGATATGCACGTGTTGCGATTAACTTTATATAAAAGCATGTAAAGACCAAAGGGCATATTTTGAATAAATTAGTGCTCAAACATGAACTTTCTGTTACTTTTTAGTTTCTTGGTTCATATAGAGCGAATTCACAGAGGGGCGCTTTCTCACAGCTTCTGGCCGCCTACTTGACATTCTCTCCGGCTTGAGCAGAGAAACACACCGCACGGTTCAAACAGAAGAAATTTGACAGTCGTTTTTCTGCACTTGCACCATTTCACAGTTAAACGACTAAGTGTCAAAATACCTCCGTGTACAGTTTGTCGGAAAAATTTAAAATTAAAAACATGTATTTTTAATAAATTACTGCTCAAACATGAACTTTCTGTTACTTTTTAGTTTCTTGGTTCATATGGAGCTAATTCAAAGAGGGGCGCTTCCATTTAATTTCTTGGTTCATATGGAGCGAATTCATAGAGGGGCGCTTCCTTACAACTTCAGGCCGCCTACCTGAGACTCTCTCCGGCTTGAGCAGAGAGACACACACGGCACGGTTCACAGGGAGGAACAGAGCACAAAGTAATGATATGCACGTGTTGCGATTCACTTTATATAAAAACATGTAAAGACCAAAGGGCATATTTTTAATTAATTACTGGTCAAACATGACCTTTCTGTTACTTTTTAGTTTCTTGGTTCATATGGAGCCAATTTACAGAGGGGCGCTTCGTTACAACTTCAGGAAGCCTACCTGACACTCTCTGCGGCTTGAGCAGATAGACACACCGCAGTTAACACGGAGGAATTTTGACAAGTTTCTCAGAAAATTTTAAAATTAAAAAAATGTATTTTTATTAAATTACTGCTCAAAAATGAACTTTCTGTTACTTTTTAGTTTCTTGGTTCATATGGAGCGAATTCACAGAGGGGCGCTTTCTTACAGCGTCTGGCCGCCTACCTGACATTCTCTCCGGCTTGAGCAGAGAAACACACCGCACGGTTCACACAGAGGAAAGGAGCACAACATAAGAAATGCACTTGTTGCGTTTCTGTGTGTATAAAAATATGTAAAGACCAAAGGGCATATTTTGAATAAATTAGTGCTCAAACATGAACTTTCTTTTACTTTTTATTCTTTTTCAACAACTTTCCTCATTGACTCAATCTGATGATATACAGCAGTCATACAGCAGTCAGATGACTGCATTGTTCAAACGGAGCGCTTTCACAAGAGGGGCGCTTCGTTACAACTTCAGGCGCCTACCTGACATTCTCTCCGGCTTGAGCAGAGAAACACACCGCACGGTTCACACAGAAGAATTTTGACAGTCGTTTTTCTGCACGTGCACCATTTCACAGTAAAACGACTAAGTGTCAAAATACCTCCCTGTATAGTTTCTCAGAAAAATTTGAAATTAAAAAAAATTTATTTTTAATAAATTACTGCTCAAACATGATCTTTCGGTTACTTTTTAGTTTCTTGGTTCCTATGGAGCCAATTCACAGAGGGGCGCTTCATTACAACTTCAGGAAGCCTACCTGACACTCTCTGCGGCTTGAGCAGATAGACACACCGCAGTTAACACGGAGGAATTTTGACAAGTTTCTCAGAAAATTTTAAAATTAAAAAAATGTATTTTTATTAAATTACTGCTCAAACATGATCTTTATGTTACTTTTTAGTTTCTTGGTTCATATGGAGCGAATTCACAGAGGGGCGCTTCCTTACAACTTCAGGCCGCCTACCTGAGACTCTCTCCGGCTTGAGCAGAGAGACACACACGGCACGGTTCACAGGGAGGAACAGAGCACAAAATAAAGATATGCACGTGTTGCGATTTACTTTATATAAAAACATGTAAACACCAAAGGGCATATTTTCAATTAATTACTGCTCAAACATGAACTTTCTGTTACTTTTTAGTTTCTTGGTTCATATGGAGGCAATTCACAGAGCGGCGCTTCGTTACAACTTCAGGCCGCCTACCTGACACTCTCTGCGGCTTGAGCAGATAGACACACCGCAGTTCACATGGAGGAATTTTGACAAGTTTCTCAGAAAAGTTTAAAATTAAAAAAATGTATTTTTAATAAATTACTGCTCAAACATGACCTTTCTGTTACTTTTTAGTTTCTTGGTTCATATGGAGCGAATTCACAGAGGGGCGCTTCCTTACAACTTCAGGCCGCCTACCTGAGACTCTCTCCGGCTTTAGCAAAGAGACACACACGGCACGGTTCACAGGGAGGAACAGAGCACAAAGTAAAGATATGCACGTGTTGCAATTCACTTTATATAAAAACATGTAAAGACCAAAGGGCATATTTTTAATAAATTACTGCGCAAACATGAACTTTCTGTTACTTTTTAGTTTCTTGGTTCATATGGAGCCAATTCACAGAGGGGCACTTCGTTACAACTTCAGGCCGCCTACCTGATATTCTCTCCGGCTTGAGCAGAGAAACACACCGCACGGTTCACACGGAGGAACGGAGCACAACATAAAAAATGCTCTTGTTGCGTTTCTGTGTGTATAAAAATATGTAAAGACCAAAGGGCATATTTTTAATAAATTACTGCTCAAACATGACCTTTCTGTTACTTTTTAGTTTCTTGGTTCATATGGAGCGAATTCACAGAGGGGCGCTGCCTTACAACTTCAGGCCGCCTACCTGAGACTCTCTCCGGCTTGAGCTGAGAGACACACACGGCACGGTTCACAGGGAGGAACAGAGCACAAAGTAAAAATATGCACGTGTTGCGATTCACTTTATATAAAAACATGTAAAGACCAAAGGGCATATTTTGAATAAATTAGTGCTCAAACATGAACTTTCTGTTACTTTTTAGTTTCTTGGTTCATATAGAGCGAATTCACAGAGGGGCGCTTTCTCACAGCTTCTGGCCGCCTACCTGACATTCTCTCCGGCTTGAGCAGAGAAACAAACCGCACGGTTCAAACAGAAGAAATTTGACAGTCGTTTTTCTGCACGTGCACCATTTCACAGTTAAACGACTAAGTGTCAAAATACCTCCGTGTACAGTTTCTCGGAAAAATTTAAAATTAAAAACATGTATTTTTAATAAATTACTGCTCAAACATGAACTTTCTGTTACTTTTTAGTTTCTTGGTTCATATGGAGCTAATTCAAAGAGGGGCACTTCCATTTAATTTTTGGTTCATATGGAGCGAATTCATAGAGGGGCGCTTCCTTACAACTTCAGGCCGCCTACCTGAGACTCTCTCCGGCTTGAGCAGAGAGACACACACGGCACGGTTCACAGGGAGGAACAGAGCACAAAGTAATGATATGCACGTGTTGCGATTAACTTTATATAAAAGCATGTAAAGACCAAAGGGCATATTTTGAATAAATTAGTGCTCAAACATGAACTTTCTGTTACTTTTTAGTTTCTTGGTTCATATAGAGCGAATTCACAGAGGGGCGCTTTCTCACAGCTTCTGGCCGCCTACTTGACATTCTCTCCGGCTTGAGCAGAGAAACACACCGCACGGTTCAAACAGAAGAAATTTGACAGTCGTTTTTCTGCACTTGCACCATTTCACAGTTAAACGACTAAGTGTCAAAATACCTCCGTGTACAGTTTGTCGGAAAAATTTAAAATTAAAAAACATGTATTTTTAATAAATTACTGCTCAAACATGAACTTTCTGTTACTTTTTAGTTTCTTGGTTCATATGGAGCTAATTCAAAGAGGGGCGCTTCCATTTAATTTCTTGGTTCATATGGAGCGAATTCATAGAGGGGCGCTTCCTTACAACTTCAGGCCGCCTACCTGAGACTCTCTCCGGCTTGAGCAGAGAGACACACACGGCACGGTTCACAGGGAGGAACAGAGCACAAAGTAATGATATGCACGTGTTGCGATTCACTTTATATAAAAACATGTAAAGACCAAAGGGCATATTTTTAATTAATTACTGCTCAAACATGACCTTTCTGTTACTTTTTAGTTTCTTGGTTCATATGGAGCCAATTTACAGAGGGGCGCTTCGTTACAACTTCAGGAAGCCTACCTGACACTCTCTGCGGCTTGAGCAGATAGACACACCGCAGTTAACACGGAGGAATTTTGACAAGTTTCTCAGAAAATTTTAAAATTAAAAAAATGTATTTTTATTAAATTACTGCTCAAAAATGAACTTTCTGTTACTTTTTAGTTTCTTGGTTCATATGGAGCGAATTCACAGAGGGGCGCTTTCTTACAGCTTCTGGCCGCCTACCTGACATTCTCTCCGGCTTGAGCAGAGAAACACACCGCACGGTTCACACAGAGGAAAGGAGCACAACATAAGAAATGCACTTGTTGCGTTTCTGTGTGTATAAAAATATGTAAAGACCAAAGGGCATATTTTGAATAAATTAGTGCTCAAACATGAACTTTCTTTTACTTTTTATTCTTTTTCAACAACTTTCCTCATTGACTCAATCTGATGATATACAGCAGTCATACAGCAGTCAGATGACTGCATTGTTCAAACGGAGCGCTTTCACAAGAGGGGCGCTTCGTTACAACTTCAGGCCGCCTACCTGACATTCTCTCCGGCTTGAGCAGAGAAATACACCGCACGGTTCACACAGAAGAATTTTGACAGTCGTTTTTCTGCACGTGCACCATTTCACAGTAAAACGACTAAGTGTCAAAATACCTCCCTGTATAGTTTCTCAGAAAAATTTGAAATTAAAAAAATTTATTTTTAATAAATTACTGCTCAAACATGATCTTTCTGTTACTTTTTAGTTTCTTGGTTCATATGGAGCCAATTCACAGAGCGGCGCTTCGTTACAACTTCAGGCCGCCTACCTGACACTCTCTGCGGCTTGAGCAGATAGACACACCGCAGTTAACACGGAGGAATTTTGACAAGTTTCTCAGAAAAATTTAAAATTAAAAAAATGTATTTTTATTAAATTACTGCTCAAAAATGAACTTTATGTTACTTTTTAGATTCTTGGTTCATATGGAGCGAATTCACAGAGGGGCGCTTTCTTACAGCTTCTGGCCGCCTACCTGACATTCTCTCCGGCTTGAGCAGAAAAACACACCGCACGGTTCACACGGAGGAACGGAGCACAACATAAGAAACGCACTTGTTCCGTTTCTGTGTGTATAAAAATATGTATATGGGCATATTTTGAATAAATTAGTGCTCAAACATGAACTTTCTGTTACTTTTTATTCTTTTTCAACAACTTTCCTCATTGACTCAATCTGAGGATGTGCAGCAGTCATATAGCTGTCAGATGACTGCATTGTTCAAACGGAGCGCTTTCACAAGAGGGGCACTGCCTTACACCTTCAAGCCGCCTACCTGACACTCTCTGCGGCTTGAGCAGATAGACACACCGCAGTTCACATGGAGGAATTTTGACAAGTTTCTCAGAAAAGTTTAAAATTAAAAAAATGTATTTTTAATAAATTACTGCTCAAACATGACCTTTCTGTTACTTTTTAGTTTCTTGGTTCATATGGAGCGAATTCACAGAGGGGCGCTCTCTTACAGCTTCAGGCCGCCTACCTGACATTCTCTCCGGCTTGAGCAGAGAAACACACCACACGGTTCACACAGAGGAAAGGAGCACAACATAAGAAATGCACTTGTTGCGTTTCTGTGTGTATAAAAATATGTAAAGACCAAAGGGCACATTTTGAATAAATTAGTGCTCAAACATGAACTTTCTGTTACTTTTTAGTTTCTTGGTTCTTATGGAGCGAATTCACAAAGGGGCGCTTCGTTACAACTTCAGGCCGCTTACCTGACATTCTCTCCGGCTTGAGCAGAGAAACACACCGCACAGTTCACACGGAGGAACGGAGCACAACATAAGAATGCACTTGTTGCGTTTCTGTGTGTATAAAAATATGTATATGGGCATATTTTGAATAAATTAGTGCTCAAACATGAACTTTCTGTTACTTTTTATTCTTTTTCAACAACTTTCCTCATTGACTCAATCTGAGGATGTGCAGCAGTCATATAGCTGTCAGATGACTGCATTGTTCAAACGGAGCGCTTTCACAAGAGGGGCACTGCATTACACCTTCAAGCCGCCTACCTGACACTCTCTGCGGCTTGAGCAGATAGACACACCGCAGTTCACATGGAGGAATTTTGACAAGTTTCTCAGAAAAGTTTAAAATTAAAAAAATGTATTTTTAATAAATTACTGCTCAAACATGACCTTTCTGTTACTTTTTAGTTTCTTGGTTCATATGGAGCCAATTCACAGAGCGGCGCTTCGTTACAACTTCAGGCCGCCTACCTGACACTCTCTGCGGCTTGAGCAGATAGACACACCGCAGTTAACACGGAGGAATTTTGACAAGTTTCTCAGAAAAATTTAAAATTAAAAAAATGTATTTTTATTAAATTACTGCTCAAAAATGATCTTTCTGTTACTTTTTAGATTCTTGGTTCATATGGAGCGAATTCACAGAGGGGCGCTTTCTTACAGCTTCAGGCCACCTACCTGACATTCTCTCCGGCTTGAGCAAAGAGACACACACGGCACGGTTCACAGGGAGGAACAGAGCACAAAGGAAGGATATGCACGTGTTGTGATTCACTTTATATAAAAACATGTAAAGACCAAAGGGCATATTTTTAATAAATTACTGCGCAAACATGAACTTTCTGTTACTTTTTAGTTTCTTGGTTCATATGGAGCTAATTCAAAGAGGGGCGCTTCCTTTTTAGTTTCTTGGTTCATATGGAGTGAATTCACAGAGGGGCGCTTCCTTACAATTTCTGGCCGCCTACCTAACCATTCTCTCTGGCTTGAGCAGAGAAACACACCGCACGGTTGAAACGGAGGAACGGAGCACAACATAAGAAATGCACTTGTTGCGTTTCTGTGTGTATAAAAATATGTATATGGGCATATTTTGAACAAACTAGTGCTCAATCATGACCTTTCTGTTACTTTTTAGTTTCTTGGTTTCTTGGAGCGAATTCACAAAGGGGCGCTTCGTTACAACTGCAGGCCGCCTACCTGACATTCTCTCCGGCTTGAGCAGAGAAACACACCGCAGTTCACACGGAGGAATTTTGACAAGTTTCTCAGAAAAATGTAAAATTTAAAAAATTTATTTTTATTAAATTACTGCTCAAAAATGAACTTTCTGTTACTTTTTAGTTTCTTGGTTCTTATGGAGCGAATTCACAAAGGGGCGCTTCGTTACAACGTTGCCGCCTACCTGACATTCTCTCCGGCTTGAGCAGAGAACCACACCGCACGGTTCACACAGAAGAATTTTGACAGTCGTTTTTCTGCACGTGCACCATTTCACAGTAAAACGACTAAGTGTCAAAATACCTCCCTGTATAGTTTCTCAGAAAAATTTGAAATTAAAAAAAATTTATTTTTAATAAATTACTGCTCAAACATGATCTTTCTGTTACTTTTTAGTTTCTTGGTTCCTATGGAGCCAATTCACAGAGGGGCGCTTCGTTACAACTTCAGGAAGCCTACCTGACACTCTCTGCGGCTTGAGCAGATAGACACACCGCAGTTAACACGGAGGAATTTTGACAAGTTTCTCAGAAAATTTTAAAATTAAAAAAATGTATTTTTATTAAATTACTGCTCAAACATGATCTTTATGTTACTTTTTAGTTTCTTGGTTCATATGGAGCGAATTCACAGAGGGGCGCTTCCTTACAACTTCAGGCCGCCTACCTGAGACTCTCTCCGGCTTGAGCAGAGAGACACACACGGCACGGTTCACAGGGAGGAACAGAGCACAAAGTAAAGATATGCACGTGTTGCAATTCACTTTATATAAAAACATGTAAAGACCAAAGGGCATATTTTTAATAAATTACTGCGCAAACATGAACTTTCTGTTACTTTTTAGTTTCTTGGTTCATATGGAGCCAATTCACAGAGGGGCACTTCGTTACAACTTCAGGCCGCTACCTGATATTCTCTCCGGCTTGAGCAGAGAAAACACACCGCACGGTTCACACGGAGGAACGGAGCACAACATAAAAAATGCTCTTGTTGCGTTTCTGTGTGTATAAAAATATGTAAAGACCAAAGGGCATATTTTTAATAAATTACTGCTCAAACATGACCTTTCTGTTACTTTTTAGTTTCTTGGTTCATATGGAGCGAATTCACAGAGGGGCGCTGCCTTACAACTTCAGGCCGCCTACCTGAGACTCTCTCCGGCTTGAGCTGAGAGACACACACGGCACGGTTCACAGGGAGGAACAGAGCACAAAGTAAAAATATGCACGTGTTGCGATTCACTTTATATAAAAACATGTAAAGACCAAAGGGCATATTTTGAATAAATTAGTGCTCAAACATGAACTTTCTGTTACTTTTTAGTTTCTTGGTTCATATAGAGCGAATTCACAGAGGGGCGCTTTCTCACAGCTTCTGGCCGCCTACCTGACATTCTCTCCGGCTTGAGCAGAGAAACAAACCGCACGGTTCAAACAGAAGAAATTTGACAGTCGTTTTTCTGCACGTGCACCATTTCACAGTTTAAACGACTAAGTGTCAAAATACCTCCGTGTACAGTTTCTCGGAAAAATTTAAAATTAAAAACATGTATTTTTAATAAATTACTGCTCAAACATGAACTTTCTGTTACTTTTTAGTTTCTTGGTTCATATGGAGCTAATTCAAAGAGGGGCACTTCCATTTAATTTTTGGTTCATATGGAGCGAATTCATAGAGGGGCGCTTCCTTACAACTTCAGGCCGCCTACCTGAGACTCTCTCCGGCTTGAGCAGAGAGACACACACGGCACGGTTCACAGGGAGGAACAGAGCACAAAGTAATGATATGCACGTGTTGCGATTAACTTTAAATAAAAGCATGTAAAGACCAAAGGGCATATTTTGAATAAATTAGTGCTCAAACATGAACTTTCTGTTACTTTTTAGTTTCTTGGTTCATATAGAGCGAATTCACAAAGGGGCGCTTTCTCACAGCTTCTGGCCGCCTACTTGACATTCTCTCCGGCTTGAGCAGAGAAACACACCGCACGGTTCAAACAGAAGAAATTTGACAGTCGTTTTTCTGCACTTGCACCATTTCACAGTTAAACGACTAAGTGTCAAAATACCTCCGTGTACAGTTTGTCGGAAAAATTTAAAATTAAAAACATGTATTTTTAATAAATTACTGCTCAAACATGAACTTTCTGTTACTTTTTAGTTTCTTGGTTCATATGGAGCTAATTCAAAGAGGGGCGCTTCCATTTAATTTCTTGGTTCATATGGAGCGAATTCATAGAGGGGCGCTTCCTTACAACTTCAGGCCGCCTACCTGAGACTCTCTCCGGCTTGAGCAGAGAGACACACACGGCACGGTTCACAGGGAGGAACAGAGCACAAAGTAATGATATGCACGTGTTGCGATTCACTTTATATAAAAACATGTAAAGACCAAAGGGCATATTTTTAATTAATTACTGCTCAAACATGACCTTTCTGTTACTTTTTAGTTTCTTGGTTCATATGGAGCCAATTTACAGAGGGGCGCTTCGTTACAACTTCAGGAAGCCTACCTGACACTCTCTGCGGCTTGAGCAGATAGACACACCGCAGTTAACACGGAGGAATTTTGACAAGTTTCTCAGAAAATTTTAAAATTAAAAAAATGTATTTTTATTAAATTACTGCTCAAAAATGAACTTTCTGTTACTTTTTAGTTTCTTGGTTCATATGGAGCGAATTCACAGAGGGGCGCTTTCTTACAGCTTCTGGCCGCCTACCTGACATTCTCTCCGGCTTGAGCAGAGAAACACACCGCACGGTTCACACAGAGGAAAGGAGCACAACATAAGAAATGCACTTGTTGCGTTTCTGTGTGTATAAAAATATGTAAAGACCAAAGGGCATATTTTGAATAAATTAGTGCTCAAACATGAACTTTCTTTTACTTTTTATTCTTTTTCAACAACTTTCCTCATTGACTCAATCTGATGATATACAGCAGTCATACAGCAGTCAGATGACTGCATTGTTCAAACGGAGCGCTTTCACAAGAGGGGCGCTTCGTTACAACTTCAGGCCGCCTACCTGACATTCTCTCCGGCTTGAGCAGAGAAATACACCGCACGGTTCACACAGAAGAATTTTGACAGTCGTTTTTCTGCACGTGCACCATTTCACAGTAAAACGACTAAGTGTCAAAATACCTCCCTGTATAGTTTCTCAGAAAAATTTGAAATTAAAAAAATTTATTTTTAATAAATTACTGCTCAAACATGATCTTTCTGTTACTTTTTAGTTTCTTGGTTCATATGGAGCCAATTCACAGAGCGGCGCTTCGTTACAACTTCAGGCCGCCTACCTGACACTCTCTGCGGCTTGAGCAGATAGACACACCGCAGTTAACACGGAGGAATTTTGACAAGTTTCTCAGAAAAATTTAAAATTAAAAAAATGTATTTTTATTAAATTACTGCTCAAAAATGAACTTTATGTTACTTTTTAGATTCTTGGTTCATATGGAGCGAATTCACAGAGGGGCGCTTTCTTACAGCTTCTGGCCGCCTACCTGACATTCTCTCCGGCTTGAGCAGAAAAACACACCGCACGGTTCACACGGAGGAACGGAGCACAACATAAGAAACGCACTTGTTCCGTTTCTGTGTGTATAAAAATATGTATATGGGCATATTTTGAATAAATTAGTGCTCAAACATGAACTTTCTGTTACTTTTTATTCTTTTTCAACAACTTTCCTCATTGACTCAATCTGAGGATGTGCAGCAGTCATATAGCTGTCAGATGACTGCATTGTTCAAACGGAGCGCTTTCACAAGAGGGGCACTGCCTTACACCTTCAAGCCGCCTACCTGACACTCTCTGCGGCTTGAGCAGATAGACACACCGCAGTTCACATGGAGGAATTTTGACAAGTTTCTCAGAAAAGTTTAAAATTAAAAAAATGTATTTTTAATAAATTACTGCTCAAACATGACCTTTCTGTTACTTTTTAGTTTCTTGGTTCATATGGAGCGAATTCACAGAGGGGCGCTCTCTTACAGCTTCAGGCCGCCTACCTGACATTCTCTCCGGCTTGAGCAGAGAAACACACCACACGGTTCACACAGAGGAAAGGAGCACAACATAAGAAATGCACTTGTTGCGTTTCTGTGTGTATAAAAATATGTAAAGACCAAAGGGCACATTTTGAATAAATTAGTGCTCAAACATGAACTTTCTGTTACTTTTTAGTTTCTTGGTTCTTATGGAGCGAATTCACAAAGGGGCGCTTCGTTACAACTTCAGGCCGCTTACCTGACATTCTCTCCGGCTTGAGCAGAGAAACACACCGCACAGTTCACACGGAGGAACGGAGCACAACATAAGAATGCACTTGTTGCGTTTCTGTGTGTATAAAAATATGTATATGGGCATATTTTGAATAAATTAGTGCTCAAACATGAACTTTCTGTTACTTTTTATTCTTTTTCAACAACTTTCCTCATTGACTCAATCTGAGGATGTGCAGCAGTCATATAGCTGTCAGATGACTGCATTGTTCAAACGGAGCGCTTTCACAAGAGGGGCACTGCCTTACACCTTCAAGCCGCCTACCTGACACTCTCTGCGGCTTGAGCAGATAGACACACCGCAGTTCACATGGAGGAATTTTGACAAGTTTCTCAGAAAAGTTTAAAATTAAAAAAATGTATTTTTAATAAATTACTGCTCAAACATGACCTTTCTGTTACTTTTTAGTTTCTTGGTTCATATGGAGCCAATTCACAGAGCGGCGCTTCGTTACAACTTCAGGCCGCCTACCTGACACTCTCTGCGGCTTGAGCAGATAGACACACCGCAGTTAACACGGAGGAATTTTGACAAGTTTCTCAGAAAAATTTAAAATTAAAAAAATGTATTTTTATTAAATTACTGCTCAAAAATGATCTTTCTGTTACTTTTTAGATTCTTGGTTCATATGGAGCGAATTCACAGAGGGGCGCTTTCTTACAGCTTCAGGCCACCTACCTGACATTCTCTCCGGCTTGAGCAAAGAGACACACACGGCACGGTTCACAGGGAGGAACAGAGCACAAAGGAAGGATATGCACGTGTTGTGATTCACTTTATATAAAAACATGTAAAGACCAAAGGGCATATTTTTAATAAATTACTGCGCAAACATGAACTTTCTGTTACTTTTTAGTTTCTTGGTTCATATGGAGCTAATTCAAAGAGGGGCGCTTCCTTTTTAGTTTCTTGGTTCATATGGAGTGAATTCACAGAGGGGCGCTTCCTTACAATTTCTGGCCGCCTACCTGACATTCTCTCTGGCTTGAGCAGAGAAACACACCGCACGGTTGAAACGGAGGAACGGAGCACAACATAAGAAATGCACTTGTTGCGTTTCTGTGTGTATAAAAATATGTATATGGGCATATTTTGAACAAACTAGTGCTCAATCATGACCTTTCTGTTACTTTTTAGTTTCTTGGTTTCTTGGAGCGAATTCACAAAGGGGCGCTTCGTTACAACTGCAGGCCGCCTACCTGACATTCTCTCCGGCTTGAGCAGAGAAACACACCGCAGTTCACACGGAGGAATTTTGACAAGTTTCTCAGAAAAATGTAAAATTTAAAAAATTAATTTTTATTAAATTACTGCTCAAAAATGAACTTTCTGTTACTTTTTAGTTTCTTGGTTCTTATGGAGCGAATTCACAAAGGGGCGCTTCGTTACAACGTTGCCGCCTACCTGACATTCTCTCCGGCTTGAGCAGAGAACCACACCGCACGGTTCACACAGAAGAATTTTGACAGTCGTTTTTCTGCACGTGCACCATTTCACAGTAAAACGACTAAGTGTCAAAATACCTCCCTGTATAGTTTCTCAGAAAAATTTGAAATTAAAAAAAATTTATTTTTAATAAATTACTGCTCAAACATGATCTTTCTGTTACTTTTTAGTTTCTTGGTTCCTATGGAGCCAATTCACAGAGGGGCGCTTCGTTACAACTTCAGGAAGCCTACCTGACACTCTCTGCGGCTTGAGCAGATAGACACACCGCAGTTAACACGGAGGAATTTTGACAAGTTTCTCAGAAAATTTTAAAATTAAAAAAAATGTATTTTTATTAAATTACTGCTCAAACATGATCTTTATGTTACTTTTTAGTTTCTTGGTTCATATGGAGCGAATTCACAGAGGGGCGCTTCCTTACAACTTCAGGCCGCCTACCTGAGACTCTCTCCGGCTTGAGCAGAGAGACACACACGGCACGGTTCACAGGGAGGAACAGAGCACAAAATAAAGATATGCACGTGTTGCGATTTACTTTATATAAAAACATGTAAAGACCAAAGGGCATATTTTCAATTAATTACTGCTCAAACATGAACTTTCTGTTACTTTTTTAGTTTCTTGGTTCATATGGAGGCAATTCACAGAGCGGCGCTTCGTTACAACTTCAGGCCGCCTACCTGACACTCTCTGCGGCTTGAGCAGATAGACACACCGCAGTTAACACGGAGGAATTTTGACAAGTTTCTCAGAAAAATTTAAAATTACAAAAATGTATTTTTATTAAATTACTGCTCAAAAATGATCTTTCTGTTACTTTTTAGATTCTTGGTTCATATGGAGCGAATTCACAGAGGGGCGCTTTCTTACAGCTTCTGGCCGCCTACCTGACATTCTCTCCGGCTTGAGCAGAGAAACACACCGCACGGTTCACACGGAGGAACGGAGCACAACATAAGAAATGCACTTGTTGCGTTTTCTGTGTGTATAAAAATATGTATATGGGCATATTTTGAATAAATTAGTGCTCAAACATGAACTTTCTGTTACTTTTTATTCTTTTTCAACAACTTTCCTCATTGACTCAATCTGACGATGTGCAGCAGTCATATAGCTGTCAGATGACTGCATTGTTCAAACGGAGCGCTTTCACAAGAGGGGCACTGCCTTACACCTTCAAGCCGCCTACCTGACACTCTCTGCGGCTTGAGCAGATAGACACACCGCAGTTCACATGGAGGAATTTTGACAAGTTTCTCAGAAAAGTTTAAAATTAAAAAAATGTATTTTTAATAAATTACTGCTCAAACATGACCTTTCTGTTACTTTTTAGTTTCTTGGTTCATATGGAGCGAATTCACAGAGGGGCGCTTCCTTACAACTTCAGGCCGCCTACCTGAGACTCTCTCCGGCTTTAGCAAAGAGACACACACGGCACGGTTCACAGGGAGGAACAGAGCACAAAGTAAAGATATGCACGTGTTGCAATTCACTTTATATAAAAACATGTAAAGACCAAAGGGCATATTTTTAATAAATTACTGCGCAAACATGAACTTTCTGTTACTTTTTAGTTTCTTGGTTCATATGGAGCCAATTCACAGAGGGGCACTTCGTTACAACTTCAGGCCGCCTACCTGATATTCTCTCCGGCTTGAGCAGAGAAACACACCGCACGGTTCACACGGAGGAACGGAGCACAACATTAAAAATGCTCTTGTTGCGTTTCTGTGTGTATAAAAATATGTAAAGACCAAAGGGCATATTTTTAATAAATTAGTGCTCAAACATGACCTTTCTGTTACTTTTTAGTTTCTTGGTTCATATGGAGCGAATTCACAGAGGGGCGCTGCCTTACAACTTCAGGCCGCCTACCTGAGACTCTCTCCGGCTTGAGCTGAGAGACACACACGGCACGGTTCACAGGGAGGAACAGAGCACAAAGTAAAAATATGCACGTGTTGCGATTCACTTTATATAAAAACATGTAAAGACCAAAGGGCATATTTTGAATAAATTAGTGCTCAAACATGAACTTTCTGTTACTTTTTAGTTTCTTGGTTCATATAGAGCGAATTCACAGAGGGGCGCTTTCTCACAGCTTCTGGCCGCCTACCTGACATTCTCTCCGGCTTGAGCAGAGAAACACACCGCACGGTTCAAACAGAAGAAATTTGACAGTCGTTTTTCTGCACGTGCACCATTTCACAGTTAAACGACTAAGTGTCAAAATACCTCCGTGTACAGTTTCTCGGAAAAATTTAAAATTAAAAACATGTATTTTTAATAAATTACTGCTCAAACATGAACTTTCTGTTACTTTTTAGTTTCTTGGTTCATATGGAGCTAATTCAAAGAGGGGCACTTCCATTTAATTTTTGGTTCATATGGAGCGAATTCATAGAGGGGCGCTTCCTTACAACTTCAGGCCGCCTACCTGAGACTCTCTCCGGCTTGAGCAGAGAGACACACACGGCACGGTTCACAGGGAGGAACAGAGCACAAAGTAATGATATGCACGTGTTGCGATTAACTTTATATAAAAGCATGTAAAGACCAAAGGGCATATTTTGAATAAATTAGTGCTCAAACATGAACTTTCTGTTACTTTTTAGTTTCTTGGTTCATATAGAGCGAATTCACAGAGGGGCGCTTTCTCACAGCTTCTGGCCGCCTACTTGACATTCTCTCCGGCTTGAGCAGAGAAACACACCGCAGGGTTCAAACAGAAGAAATTTGACAGTCGTTTTTCTGCACTTGCACCATTTCACAGTTAAACGACTAAGTGTCAAAATACCTCCGTGTACAGTTTGTCGGAAAAATTTAAAATTAAAAACATGTATTTTTAATAAATTACTGCTCAAACATGAACTTTCTGTTACTTTTTAGTTTCTTGGTTCATATGGAGCTAATTCAAAGAGGGGCGCTTCCATTTAATTTCTTGGTTCATATGGAGCGAATTCATAGAGGGGCGCTTCCTTACAACTTCAGGCCGCCTACCTGAGACTCTCTCCGGCTTGAGCAGAGAGACACACACGGCACGGTTCACAGGGAGGAACAGAGCACAAAGTAATGATATGCACGTGTTGCGATTCACTTTATATAAAAACATGTAAAGACCAAAGGGCATATTTTTAATTAATTACTGCTCAAACATGACCTTTCTGTTACTTTTTAGTTTCTTGGTTCATATGGAGCCAATTTACAGAGGGGCGCTTCGTTACAACTTCAGGAAGCCTACCTGACACTCTCTGCGGCTTGAGCAGATAGACACACCGCAGTTAACACGGAGGAATTTTGACAAGTTTCTCAGAAAATTTTAAAATTAAAAAAATGTATTTTTATTAAATTACTGCTCAAAAATGAACTTTCTGTTACTTTTTAGTTTCTTGGTTCATATGGAGCGAATTCACAGAGGGGCGCTTTCTTACAGCTTCTGGCCGCCTACCTGACATTCTCTCCGGCTTGAGCAGAGAAAACACACCGCACGGTTCACACAGAGGAAAGGAGCACAACATAAGAAATGCACTTGTTGCGTTTCTGTGTGTATAAAAATATGTAAAGACCAAAGGGCATATTTTGAATAAATTAGTGCTCAAACATGAACTTTCTTTTACTTTTTATTCTTTTTCAACAACTTTCCTCATTGACTCAATCTGATGATATACAGCAGTCATACAGCAGTCAGATGACTGCATTGTTCAAACGGAGCGCTTTCACAAGAGGGGCGCTTCGTTACAACTTCAGGCCGCCTACCTGACATTCTCTCCGGCTTGAGCAGAGAAATACACCGCACGGTTCACACAGAAGAATTTTGACAGTCGTTTTTTCTGCACGTGCACCATTTCACAGTAAAACGACTAAGTGTCAAAATACCTCCCTGTATAGTTTCTCAGAAAAATTTGAAATTAAAAAAATTTATTTTTAATAAATTACTGCTCAAACATGATCTTTCTGTTACTTTTTAGTTTCTTGGTTCATATGGAGCCAATTCACAGAGCGGCGCTTCGTTACAACTTCAGGCCGCCTACCTGACACTCTCTGCGGCTTGAGCAGATAGACACACCGCAGTTAACACGGAGGAATTTTGACAAGTTTCTCAGAAAAATTTAAAATTAAAAAAATGTATTTTTATTAAATTACTGCTCAAAAATGATCTTTCTGTTACTTTTTAGATTCTTGGTTCATATGGAGCGAATTCACAGAGGGGCGCTTTCTTACAGCTTCAGGCCACCTACCTGACATTCTCTCCGGCTTGAGCAAAGAGACACACACGGCACGGTTCACAGGGAGGAACAGAGCACAAAGGAAGGATATGCACGTGTTGTGATTCACTTTATATAAAAACATGTAAAGACCAAAGGGCATATTTTTAATAAATTACTGCGCAAACATGAACTTTCTGTTACTTTTTAGTTTCTTGGTTCATATGGAGCTAATTCAAAGAGGGGCGCTTCCTTTTTAGTTTCTTGGTTCATATGGAGTGAATTCACAGAGGGGCGCTTCCTTACAATTTCTGGCCGCCTACCTGACATTCTCTCTGGCTTGAGCAGAGAAACACACCGCACGGTTGAAACGGAGGAACGGAGCACAACATAAGAAATGCACTTGTTGCGTTTCTGTGTGTATAAAAATATGTATATGGGCATATTTTGAACAAACTAGTGCTCAATCATGACCTTTCTGTTACTTTTTAGTTTCTTGGTTTCTTGGAGCGAATTCACAAAGGGGCGCTTCGTTACAACTGCAGGCCGCCTACCTGACATTCTCTCCGGCTTGAGCAGAGAAACACACCGCAGTTCACACGGAGGAATTTTGACAAGTTTCTCAGAAAAATGTAAAATTTAAAAAATTAATTTTTATTAAATTACTGCTCAAAAATGAACTTTCTGTTACTTTTTAGTTTCTTGGTTCTTATGGAGCCAATTCACAGAGGGGCGCTTCGTTACAACTTCAGGAAGCCTACCTGACACTCTCTGCGGCTTGAGCAGATAGACACACCGCAGTTAACACGGAGGAATTTTGACAAGTTTCTCAGAAAATTTTAAAATTAAAAAAATGTATTTTTATTAAATTACTGCTCAAAAATGAACTTTCTGTTACTTTTTAGTTTCTTGGTTCATATGGAGCGAATTCACAGAGGGGCGCTTTCTTACAGCGTCTGGCCGCCTACCTGACATTCTCTCCGGCTTGAGCAGAGAAACACACCGCACGGTTCACACAGAGGAAAGGAGCACAACATAAGAAATGCACTTGTTGCGTTTCTGTGTGTATAAAAATATGTAAAGACCAAAGGGCATATTTTGAATAAATTAGTGCTCAAACATGAACTTTCTTTTACTTTTTATTCTTTTTCAACAACTTTCCTCATTGACTCAATCTGATGATATACAGCAGTCATACAGCAGTCAGATGACTGCATTGTTCAAACGGAGCGCTTTCACAAGAGGGGCGCTTCGTTACAACTTCAGGCCGCCTACCTGACATTCTCTCCGGCTTGAGCAGAGAAACACACCGCACGGTTCACACAGAAGAATTTTGACAGTCGTTTTTCTGCACGTGCACCATTTCACAGTAAAACGACTAAGTGTCAAAATACCTCCCTGTATAGTTTCTCAGAAAAATTTGAAATTAAAAAAAATTTATTTTGATAAATTACTGCTCAAACATGATCTTTCGGTTACTTTTTAGTTTCTTGGTTCCTATGGAGCCAATTCACAGAGGGGCGCTTCGTTACAACTTCAGGAAGCCTACCTGACACTCTCTGCGGCTTGAGCAGATAGACACACCGCAGTTAACACGGAGGAATTTTGACAAGTTTCTCAGAAAATTTTAAAATTAAAAAAATGTATTTTTATTAAATTACTGCTCAAACATGATCTTTATGTTACTTTTTAGTTTCTTGGTTCATATGGAGCGAATTCACAGAGGGGCGCTTCCTTACAACTTCAGGCCGCCTACCTGAGACTCTCTCCGGCTTGAGCAGAGAGACACACACGGCACGGTTCACAGGGAGGAACAGAGCACAAAATAAAGATATGCACGTGTTGCGATTTACTTTATATAAAAACATGTAAAGACCAAAGGGCATATTTTCAATTAATTACTGCTCAAACATGAACTTTCTGTTACTTTTTAGTTTCTTGGTTCATATGGAGGCAATTCACAGAGCGGCGCTTCGTTACAACTTCAGGCCGCCTACCTGACACTCTCTGCGGCTTGAGCAGATAGACACACCGCAGTTAACACGGAGGAATTTTGACAAGTTTCTCAGAAAAATTTAAAATTACAAAAATGTATTTTTATTAAATTACTGCTCAAAAATGATCTTTCTGTTACTTTTTAGATTCTTGGTTCATATGGAGCGAATTCACAGAGGGGCGCTTTCTTACAGCTTCTGGCCGCCTACCTGACATTCTCTCCGGCTTGAGCAGAGAAACACACCGCACGGTTCACACGGAGGAACGGAGCACAACATAAGAAATGCACTTGTTGCGTTTCTGTGTGTATAAAAATATGTATATGGGCATATTTTGAATAAATTAGTGCTCAAACATGAACTTTCTGTTACTTTTTATTCTTTTTCAACAACTTTCCTCATTGACTCAATCTGACGATGTGCAGCAGTCATATAGCTGTCAGATGACTGCATTGTTCAAACGGAGCGCTTTCACAAGAGGGGCACTGCCTTACACCTTCAAGCCGCCTACCTGACACTCTCTGCGGCTTGAGCAGATAGACACACCGCAGTTCACATGGAGGAATTTTGACAAGTTTCTCAGAAAAGTTTAAAATTAAAAAAATGTATTTTTAATAAATTACTGCTCAAACATGACCTTTCTGTTACTTTTTAGTTTCTTGGTTCATATGGAGCGAATTCACAGAGGGGCGCTTCCTTACAACTTCAGGCCGCCTACCTGAGACTCTCTCCGGCTTTAGCAAAGAGACACACACGGCACGGTTCACAGGGAGGAACAGAGCACAAAGTAAAGATATGCACGTGTTGCAATTCACTTTATATAAAAACATGTAAAGACCAAAGGGCATATTTTTAATAAATTACTGCGCAAACATGAACTTTCTGTTACTTTTTAGTTTCTTGGTTCATATGGAGCCAATTCACAGAGGGGCACTTCGTTACAACTTCAGGCCGCCTACCTGATATTCTCTCCGGCTTGAGCAGAGAAACACACCGCACGGTTCACACGGAGGAACGGAGCACAACATTAAAATGCTCTTGTTGCGTTTCTGTGTGTATAAAAATATGTAAAGACCAAAGGGCATATTTTTAATAAATTACTGCTCAAACATGACCTTTCTGTTACTTTTTAGTTTCTTGGTTCATATGGAGCGAATTCACAGAGGGGCGCTGCCTTACAACTTCAGGCCGCCTACCTGAGACTCTCTCCGGCTTGAGCTGAGAGACACACACGGCACGGTTCACAGGGAGGAACAGAGCACAAAGTAAAAATATGCACGTGTTGCGATTCACTTTATATAAAAACATGTAAAGACCAAAGGGCATATTTTGAATAAATTAGTGCTCAAACATGAACTTTCTGTTACTTTTTAGTTTCTTGGTTCATATAGAGCGAATTCACAGAGGGGCGCTTTCTCACAGCTTCTGGCCGCCTACCTGACATTCTCTCCGGCTTGAGCAGAGAAACACACCGCACGGTTCAAACAGAAGAAATTTGACAGTCGTTTTTCTGCACGTGCACCATTTCACAGTTAAACGACTAAGTGTCAAAATACCTCCGTGTACAGTTTCTCGGAAAAATTTAAAATTAAAAACATGTATTTTTAATAAATTACTGCTCAAACATGAACTTTCTGTTACTTTTTAGTTTCTTGGTTCATATGGAGCTAATTCAAAGAGGGGCACTTCCATTTAATTTTTGGTTCATATGGAGCGAATTCATAGAGGGGCGCTTCCTTACAACTTCAGGCCGCCTACCTGAGACTCTCTCCGGCTTGAGCAGAGAGACACACACGGCACGGTTCACAGGGAGGAACAGAGCACAAAGTAATGATATGCACGTGTTGCGATTAACTTTATATAAAAGCATGTAAAGACCAAAGGGCATATTTTGAATAAATTAGTGCTCAAACATGAACTTTCTGTTACTTTTTAGTTTCTTGGTTCATATAGAGCGAATTCACAGAGGGGCGCTTTCTCACAGCTTCTGGCCGCCTACTTGACATTCTCTCCGGCTTGAGCAGAGAAACACACCGCACGGTTCAAAAAGAAGAAATTTGACAGTCGTTTTTCTGCACTTGCACCATTTCACAGTTAAACGACTAAGTGTCAAAATACCTCCGTGTACAGTTTGTCGGAAAAATTTAAAATTAAAAACATGTATTTTTAATAAATTACTGCTCAAACATGAACTTTCTGTTACTTTTTAGTTTCTTGGTTCATATGGAGCTAATTCAAAGAGGGGCGCTTCCATTTAATTTCTTGGTTCATATGGAGCGAATTCATAGAGGGGCGCTTCCTTACAACTTCAGGCCGCCTACCTGAGACTCTCTCCGGCTTGAGCAGAGAGACACACGGCACGGTTCACAGGGAGGAACAGAGCACAAAGTAATGATATGCACGTGTTGCGATTCACTTTATATAAAAACATGTAAAGACCAAAGGGCATATTTTTAATTAATTACTGCTCAAACATGACCTTTCTGTTACTTTTTAGTTTCTTGGTTCATATGGAGCCAATTTACAGAGGGGCGCTTCGTTACAACTTCAGGAAGCCTACCTGACACTCTCTGCGGCTTGAGCAGATAGACACACCGCAGTTAACACGGAGGAATTTTGACAAGTTTCTCAGAAAATTTTAAAATTAAAAAAATGTATTTTTATTAAATTACTGCTCAAAAATGAACTTTCTGTTACTTTTTAGTTTCTTGGTTCATATGGAGCGAATTCACAGAGGGGCGCTTTCTTACAGCTTCTGGCCGCCTACCTGACATTCTCTCCGGCTTGAGCAGAGAAACACACCGCACGGTTCACACAGAGGAAAGGAGCACAACATAAGAAATGCACTTGTTGCGTTTCTGTGTGTATAAAAATATGTAAAGACCAAAGGGCATATTTTGAATAAATTAGTGCTCAAACATGAACTTTCTTTTACTTTTTATTCTTTTTCAACAACTTTCCTCATTGACTCAATCTGATGATATACAGCAGTCATACAGCAGTCAGATGACTGCATTGTTCAAACGGAGCGCTTTCACAAGAGGGGCGCTTCGTTACAACTTCAGGCCGCCTACCTGACATTCTCTCCGGCTTGAGCAGAGAAATACACCGCACGGTTCACACAGAAGAATTTTGACAGTCGTTTTTCTGCACGTGCACCATTTCACAGTAAAACGACTAAGTGTCAAAATACCTCCCTGTATAGTTTCTCAGAAAAATTTGAAATTAAAAAAATTTATTTTTAATAAATTACTGCTCAAACATGATCTTTCTGTTACTTTTTAGTTTCTTGGTTCATATGGAGCCAATTCACAGAGCGGCGCTTCGTTACAACTTCAGGCCGCCTACCTGACACTCTCTGCGGCTTGAGCAGATAGACACACCGCAGTTAACACGGAGGAATTTTGACAAGTTTCTCAGAAAAATTTAAAATTAAAAAATGTATTTTTATTAAATTACTGCTCAAAAATGAACTTTATGTTACTTTTTAGATTCTTGGTTCATATGGAGCGAATTCACAGAGGGGCGCTTTCTTACAGCTTCTGGCCGCCTACCTGACATTCTCTCCGGCTTGAGCAGAAAAACACACCGCACGGTTCACACGGAGGAACGGAGCACAACATAAGAAATGCACTTGTTCCGTTTCTGTGTGTATAAAAAATATGTATATGGGCATATTTTGAATAAATTAGTGCTCAAACATGAACTTTCTGTTACTTTTTATTCTTTTTCAACAACTTTCCTCATTGACTCAATCTGAGGATGTGCAGCAGTCATATAGCTGTCAGATGACTGCATTGTTCAAACGGAGCGCTTTCACAAGAGGGGCACTGCCTTACACCTTCAAGCCGCCTACCTGACACTCTCTGCGGCTTGAGCAGATAGACACACCGCAGTTCACATGGAGGAATTTTGACAAGTTTCTCAGAAAAGTTTAAAATTAAAAAAATGTATTTTTAATAAATTACTGCTCAAACATGACCTTTCTGTTACTTTTTAGTTTCTTGGTTCATATGGAGCCAATTCACAGAGCGGCGCTTCGTTACAACTTCAGGCCGCCTACCTGACACTCTCTGCGGCTTGAGCAGATAGACACACCGCAGTTAACACGGAGGAATTTTGACAAGTTTCTCAGAAAAATTTAAAATTAAAAAAATGTATTTTTATTAAATTACTGCTCAAAAATGATCTTTCTGTTACTTTTTAGATTCTTGGTTCATATGGAGCGAATTCACAGAGGGGCGCTTTCTTACAGCTTCAGGCCACCTACCTGACATTCTCTCCGGCTTGAGCAAAGAGACACACACGGCACGGTTCACAGGGAGGAACAGAGCACAAAGGAAGGATATGCAGGTGTTGTGATTCACTTTATATAAAAACATGTAAAGACCAAAGGGCATATTTTTAATAAATTACTGCGCAAACATGAACTTTCTGTTACTTTTTAGTTTCTTGGTTCATATGGAGCGAATTCACAGAGGGGCGCTTCCTTACAATTTCTGGCCGCCTACCTGACATTCTCTCTGGCTTGAGCAGAGAAACACACCGCACGGTTGAAACGGAGGAACGGAGCACAACATAAGAAATGCACTTGTTGCGTTTCTGTGTGTATAAAAATATGTATATGGGCATATTTTGAACAAACTAGTGCTCAATCATGACCTTTCTGTTACTTTTTAGTTTCTTGGTTTCTTGGAGGGAATTCACAAAGGGGCGCTTCGTTACAACTGCAGGCCGCCTACCTGACATTCTCTCCGGCTTGAGCAGAGAAACACACCGCAGTTCACACGGAGGAATTTTGACAAGTTTCTCAGAAAAATGTAAAATTTAAAAAATTTATTTTTATTAAATTACTGCCCAAAAATGAACTTTCTGTTACTTTTTAGTTTCTTGGTTCTTATGGAGCGAATTCACAAAGGGGCGCTTCGTTACAACGTTGCCGCCTACCTGACATTCTCTCCGGCTTGAGCAGAGAAACACACCGCACGGTTCACACAGAAGAATTTTGACAGTCGTTTTTCTGCACGTGCACCATTTCACAGTAAAACGACTAAGTGTCAAAATACCTCCCTGTATAGTTTCTCAGAAAAATTTGAAATTAAAAAAAATTATTTTTAATAAATTACTGCTCAAACATGATCTTTCTGTTACTTTTTAGTTTCTTGGTTCATATGGAGCGAATTCACAGAGGGGCGCTTCCTTACAACTTCAGGCCGCCTACCTGAGACTCTCTCCGGCTTGAGCAGAGAGACACACACGGCACGGTTCACAGGGAGGAACAGAGCACAAAGTAAAGATATGCACATGTTGCGATTTACTTTATATAAAAACATGTAAAGACCAAAGGGCATATTTTCAATTAATTACTGCTCAAACATGAACTTTCTGTTACTTTTTAGTTTCTTGGTTCATATGGAGCGAATTCACAGAGGGGCGCTTCGTTACAACTTCAGGCCGCCTACCTGAGACTCTCTCCGGCTTGAGCAGAGAGACACACCGCAGTTAACGGAGGAATTTTGACAAGTTTCTCAGAAAAATTTAAAATTAAAAAAATTTATTTTTATTAAATTGCTGCTCAAAAATGAACTTTCTGTTAATTTTTAGTTTCTTGGTTCATATGGAGCGAATTCACAGAGGGGCATTTTCTTACAGCTCCAGGCTGCCTACCTGACATTCTCTCCGGCTGAGCAGAGAAAACACACTGCACGGTTCACACAGAAGAATTTTGACAGTCTTTTTTCTGCACGTGCACCATTTCACAGTAAAAAGACTAAGTGTCAAAATAACTCCGTGTACAGTTTCTCAGAAAAATTTAAAATTAAAAAAATGTATTTTTAATAAATTACTGCTCAAACATGAACTTTCTGTTACTTTTTTTTAGTTTCTTGGTTCATATGGAGCTAATTCAAAGAGGGGCGTTTCCTTTTTAGTTTCTTGGTTCATATGAAGCGAATTCACAGAGGGGTGCTTCCTTACAACTTCAGGCCGCCTACCTGAGACTCTCTCCGGCTTGAGCAGAGACACACACGACACGGTTCACAGGGAGGAACAGAGCACAAGATAAAGATATGCACGTGTTGCGATTCAATGTATATAAAAACATTTTAAGACCAAAGGGCATATATTTAATAAATTACTGCTCAAACATAAACTTTATTTTACTTTTTAGTTTCTTGGTTCATATGGAGCCAATTCACAGAGGGGCGCTTCGTTACAACTTCAGGCCGCCTACCTGAGACTCTCTCCGGCTTGAGCAGAGAGACACACCGCAGTTAACACGGAGGAATTTTGACAAGTTTCTCAGAAAAGTTTAAAATTAAAAAATGTATTTTTAAAAAATTACTGCTCAAACATGACCTTTCTATTACTTTTTAGTTTCTTGGTTCATATGGAGCGAATTCACAGAGGGGCGCTTCCTTACAACTTCAGGCCGCCTACCTGAGACTCTCTCCGGCTTGAGCAAAGAGACACACACGGCACGGTTCACAGGGAGGAACAGAGCACAAAGTAAAGATATGCACGTGTTGTGATTCACTTTATATAAAAACATGTAAAGACCAAAGGGCATATTTTTAATAACTTACTGCGCAAACATGAACTTTCTGTTACTTTTTAGTTTCTTGGTTCATATGGAGCTAATTCAAAGAGGGGCACTTCCTTTTTAGTTTCTTGGTTCATATGGAGCGAATTCACAGAGGGGCGCTTCCTTACAACTTCTGGCCGCCTACCTGACATTCTCTCTGGCTTGAGCAGAGAAACACACCGCACGGTTGACACGGAGGAACGGAGCACAACATAAGAAATGCACTTGTTGCGTTTCTGTGTGTATAAAAATATGTATATGGGCATATTTTGAACAAACTAGTGCTCAAACATGACCTTTCTGTTACTTTTTAGTTTCTTGGTTCTTATGGAGCGAATTCACAAAGGGGCGCTTCGTTACAACTGCAGGACGCCTACCTGACATTCTCTCCGGCTTGAGCAGAGAAACACACCGCAGTTCACACGGAGGAATTTTGACAAGTTTCTCAGAAAAATGTAAAATTAAAAAAATGTATTTTTAATAAATTACTGCTCAAACATGACCTTTCTGTTACTTTTTAGTTTCTTGGTTCATATGGAGCGAATTCACAGAGGGGCGCTTCCTTACAACTTCAGGCCGCCTACCTGAGACTCTCTCCGGCTTTAGCAAAGAGACACACACGGCACGGTTCACAGGGAGGAACAGAGCACAAAGTAAAGATATGCACATGTTGCGATTTACTTTATATAAAAACATGTAAAGACCAAAGGGCATATTTTGAATAAATTAGTGCTCAAACATGAACTTTCTGTTACTTTTTAGTTTCTTGGTTCATATGGAGCCAATTCACAGAGGGGCACTTCGTTACAACTTCAGGCCGCCTACCTGATATTCTCTCCGGCTTGAGCAGAGAAACACACCGCACGGTTCACACGGAGGAACGGAGCACAACATTAAAAATGCTCTTGTTGCGTTTCTGTGTGTATAAAAATATGTAAAGACCAAAGGGCATATTTTTAATAAATTACTGCTCAAACATGACCTTTCTGTTACTTTTTAGTTTCTTGGTTCATATGGAGCGAATTCACAGAGGGGCGCTGCCTTACAACTTCAGGCCGCCTACCTGAGACTCTCTCCGGCTTGAGCTGAGAGACACACACGGCACGGTTCACAGGGAGGAACAGAGCACAAAGTAAAAATATGCACGTGTTGCGATTCACTTTATATAAAAACATGTAAAGACCAAAGGGCATATTTTGAATAAATTAGTGCTCAAACATGAACTTTCTGTTACTTTTTAGTTTCTTGGTTCATATAGAGCGAATTCACAGAGGGGCGCTTTCTCACAGCTTCTGGCCGCCTACCTGACATTCTCTCCGGCTTGAGCAGAGAAACACACCGCACGGTTCAAACAGAAGAAATTTGACAGTCGTTTTTTCTGCACGTGCACCATTTCACAGTTAAACGACTAAGTGTCAAAATACCTCCGTGTACAGTTTCTCGGAAAAATTTAAAATTAAAAACATGTATTTTTAATAAATTACTGCTCAAACATGAACTTTCTGTTACTTTTTAGTTTCTTGGTTCATATGGAGCTAATTCAAAGAGGGGCACTTCCATTTAATTTTTGGTTCATATGGAGCGAATTCATAGAGGGGCGCTTCCTTACAACTTCAGGCCGCCTACCTGAGACTCTCTCCGGCTTGAGCAGAGAGACACACACGGCACGGTTCACAGGGAGGAACAGAGCACAAAGTAATGATATGCACGTGTTGCGATTAACTTTATATAAAAGCATGTAAAGACCAAAGGGCATATTTTGAATAAATTAGTGCTCAAACATGAACTTTCTGTTACTTTTTAGTTTCTTGGTTCATATAGAGCGAATTCACAGAGGGGCGCTTTCTCACAGCTTCTGGCCGCCTACTTGACATTCTCTCCGGCTTGAGCAGAGAAACACACCGCACGGTTCAAAAAGAAGAAATTTGACAGTCGTTTTTCTGCACTTGCACCATTTCACAGTTAAACGACTAAGTGTCAAAATACCTCCGTGTACAGTTTGTCGGAAAAATTTAAAATTAAAAACATGTATTTTTAATAAATTACTGCTCAAACATGAACTTTCTGTTACTTTTTAGTTTCTTGGTTCATATGGAGCTAATTCAAAGAGGGGCGCTTCCATTTAATTTCTTGGTTCATATGGAGCGAATTCATAGAGGGGCGCTTCCTTACAACTTCAGGCCGCCTACCTGAGACTCTCTCCGGCTTGAGCAGAGAGACACACACGGCACGGTTCACAGGGAGGAACAGAGCACAAAGTAATGATATGCACGTGTTGCGATTCACTTTATATAAAAACATGTAAAGACCAAAGGGCATATTTTTAATTAATTACTGCTCAAACATGACCTTTCTGTTACTTTTTAGTTTCTTGGTTCATATGGAGCCAATTTACAGAGGGGCGCTTCGTTACAACTTCAGGAAGCCTACCTGACACTCTCTGCGGCTTGAGCAGATAGACACACCGCAGTTAACACGGAGGAATTTTGACAAGTTTCTCAGAAAATTTTAAAATTAAAAAAATGTATTTTTATTAAATTACTGCTCAAAAATGAACTTTCTGTTACTTTTTAGTTTCTTGGTTCATATGGAGCGAATTCACAGAGGGGCGCTTTCTTACAGCTTCTGGCCGCCTACCTGACATTCTCTCCGGCTTGAGCAGAGAAACACACCGCACGGTTCACACAGAGGAAAGGAGCACAACATAAGAAATGCACTTGTTGCGTTTCTGTGTGTATAAAAATATGTAAAGACCAAAGGGCATATTTTGAATAAATTAGTGCTCAAACATGAACTTTCTTTTACTTTTTATTCTTTTTCAACAACTTTCCTCATTGACTCAATCTGATGATATACAGCAGTCATACAGCAGTCAGATGACTGCATTGTTCAAACGGAGCGCTTTCACAAGAGGGGCGCTTCGTTACAACTTCAGGCCGCCTACCTGACATTCTCTCCGGCTTGAGCAGAGAAATACACCGCACGGTTCACACAGAAGAATTTTGACAGTCGTTTTTCTGCACGTGCACCATTTCACAGTAAAACGACTAAGTGTCAAAATACCTCCCTGTATAGTTTCTCAGAAAAATTTGAAATTAAAAAAATTTATTTTTAATAAATTACTGCTCAAACATGATCTTTCTGTTACTTTTTAGTTTCTTGGTTCATATGGAGCCAATTCACAGAGCGGCGCTTCGTTACAACTTCAGGCCGCCTACCTGACACTCTCTGCGGCTTGAGCAGATAGACACACCGCAGTTAACACGGAGGAATTTTGACAAGTTTCTCAGAAAAATTTAAAATTAAAAAAATGTATTTTTATTAAATTACTGCTCAAAAATGAACTTTATGTTACTTTTTAGATTCTTGGTTCATATGGAGCGAATTCACAGAGGGGCGCTTTCTTACAGCTTCTGGCCGCCTACCTGACATTCTCTCCGGCTTGAGCAGAAAAACACACCGCACGGTTCACACGGAGGAACGGAGCACAACATAAGAAATGCACTTGTTCCGTTTCTGTGTGTATAAAAATATGTATATGGGCATATTTTGAATAAATTAGTGCTCAAACATGAACTTTCTGTTACTTTTTATTCTTTTTCAACAACTTTCCTCATTGACTCAATCTGAGGATGTGCAGCAGTCATATAGCTGTCAGATGACTGCATTGTTCAAACGGAGCGCTTTCACAAGAGGGGCACTGCCTTACACCTTCAAGCCGCCTACCTGACACTCTCTGCGGCTTGAGCAGATAGACACACCGCAGTTCACATGGAGGAATTTTGACAAGTTTCTCAGAAAAGTTTAAAATTAAAAAAATGTATTTTTAATAAATTACTGCTCAAACATGACCTTTCTGTTACTTTTTAGTTTCTTGGTTCATATGGAGCGAATTCACAGAGGGGCGCTTTCTTACAGCTTCAGGCCGCCTACCTGACATTCTCTCCGGCTTGAGCAGAGAAACACACCACACGGTTCACACAGAGGAAAGGAGCACAACATAAGAAATGCACTTGTTGCGTTTCTGTGTGTATAAAAATATGTAAAGACCAAAGGGCACATTTTGAATAAATTAGTGCTCAAACATGAACTTTCTGTTACTTTTTAGTTTCTTGGTTCTTATGGAGCGAATTCACAAAGGGGCGCTTCGTTACAACTTCAGGCCGCTTACCTGACATTCTCTCCGGCTTGAGCAGAGAAACACACCGCACGGTTCACACGGAGGAACGGAGCACAACATAAGAATGCACTTGTTGCGTTTCTGTGTGTATAAAAATATGTATATGGGCATATTTTGAATAAATTAGTGCTCAAACATGAACTTTCTGTTACTTTTTATTCTTTTTCAACAACTTTCCTCATTGACTCAATCTGAGGATGTGCAGCAGTCATATAGCTGTCAGATGACTGCATTGTTCAAACGGAGCACTTTCACAAGAGGGGCACTGCCTTACACCTTCAAGCCGCCTACCTGACACTCTCTGCGGCTTGAGCAGATAGACACACCGCAGTTCACATGGAGGAATTTTGACAAGTTTCTCAGAAAAGTTTAAAATTAAAAAAATGTATTTTTAATAAATTACTGCTCAAACATGACCTTTCTGTTACTTTTTAGTTTCTTGGTTCATATGGAGCCAATTCACAGAGCGGCGCTTCGTTACAACTTCAGGCCGCCTACCTGACACTCTCTGCGGCTTGAGCAGATAGACACACCGCAGTTAACACGGAGGAATTTTGACAAGTTTCTCAGAAAAATTTAAAATTAAAAAAATGTATTTTTATTAAATTACTGCTCAAAAATGATCTTTCTGTTACTTTTTAGATTCTTGGTTCATATGGAGCGAATTCACAGAGGGGCGCTTTCTTACAGCTTCAGGCCACCTACCTGACATTCTCTCCGGCTTGAGCAAAGAGACACACACGGCACGGTTCACAGGGAGGAACAGAGCACAAAGGAAGGATATGCAGGTGTTGTGATTCACTTTATATAAAAACATGTAAAGACCAAAGGGCATATTTTTAATAAATTACTGCGCAAACATGAACTTTCTGTTACTTTTTAGTTTCTTGGTTCATATGGAGCTAATTCAAAGAGGGGCGCTTCCTTTTTAGTTTCTTGGTTCATATGGAGCGAATTCACAGAGGGGCGCTTCCTTACAATTTCTGGCCGCCTACCTGACATTCTCTCTGGCTTGAGCAGAGAAACACACCGCACGGTTGAAACGGAGGAACGGAGCACAACATAAGAAATGCACTTGTTGCGTTTCTGTGTGTATAAAAATATGTATATGGGCATATTTTGAACAAACTAGTGCTCAATCATAACCTTTCTGTTACTTTTTAGTTTCTTGGTTTCTTGGAGGGAATTCACAAAGGGGCGCTTCGTTACAACTGCAGGCCGCCTACCTGACATTCTCTCCGGCTTGAGCAGAGAAACACACCGCAGTTCACACGGAGGAATTTTGACAAGTTTCTCAGAAAAATGTAAAATTTAAAAAATTTATTTTTATTAAATTACTGCTCAAAAATGAACTTTCTGTTACTTTTTAGTTTCTTGGTTCTTATGGAGCGAATTCACAAAGGGGCGCTTCGTTACAACGTTGCCGCCTACCTGACATTCTCTCCGGCTTGAGCAGAGAAACACACCGCACGGTTCACACAGAAGAATTTTGACAGTCGTTTTTCTGCACGTGCACCATTTCACAGTAAAACGACTAAGTGTCAAAATACCTCCCTGTATAGTTTCTCAGAAAAATTTGAAATTAAAAAAAATTATTTTTAATAAATTACTGCTCAAACATGATCTTTCTGTTACTTTTTAGTTTCTTGGTTCATATGGAGCGAATTCACAGAGGGGCGCTTCCTTACAACTTCAGGCCGCCTACCTGAGACTCTCTCCGGCTTGAGCAGAGAGACACACACGGCACGGTTCACAGGGAGGAACAGAGCACAAAGTAAAGATATGCACATGTTGCGATTTACTTTATATAAAAACATGTAAAGACCAAAGGGCATATTTTCAATTAATTACTGCTCAAACATGAACTTTCTGTTACTTTTTAGTTTCTTGGTTCATATGGAGCGAATTCACAGAGGGGCGCTTCGTTACAACTTCAGGCCGCCTACCTGAGACTCTCTCCGGCTTGAGCAGAGAGACACACCGCAGTTAACGGAGGAATTTTGACAAGTTTCTCAGAAAAATTTAAAATTAAAAAAATGTATTTTTATTAAATTGCTGCTCAAAAATGAACTTTCTGTTAATTTTTAGTTTCTTGGTTCATATGGAGCGAATTCACAGAGGGGCATTTTCTTACAGCTCCAGGCTGCCTACCTGACATTCTCTCCGGCTGAGCAGAGAAACACACTGCACGGTTCACACAGAAGAATTTTGACAGTCTTTTTTCTGCACGTGCACCATTTCACAGTAAAAAGACTAAGTGTCAAAATAACTCCGTGTACAGTTTCTCAGAAAAATTTAAAATTAAAAAAATGTATTTTTAATAAATTACTGCTCAAACATGAACTTTCTGTTACTTTTTTTTAGTTTCTTGGTTCATATGGAGCTAATTCAAAGAGGGGCGTTTCCTTTTTAGTTTCTTGGTTCATATGAAGCGAATTCACAGAGGGGTGCTTCCTTACAACTTCAGGCCGCCTACCTGAGACTCTCTCCGGCTTGAGCAGAGACACACACGACACGGTTCACAGGGAGGAACAGAGCACAAGATAAAGATATGCACGTGTTGCGATTCAATGTATATAAAAACATTTAAAGACCAAAGGGCATATATTTAATAAATTACTGCTCAAACATAAACTTTATTTTACTTTTTAGTTTCTTGGTTCATATGGAGCCAATTCACAGAGGGGCGCTTCGTTACAACTTCAGGCCGCCTACCTGAGACTCTCTCCGGCTTGAGCAGAGAGACACACCGCAGTTAACACGGAGGAATTTTGACAAGTTTCTCAGAAAAGTTTAAAATTAAAAAATGTATTTTTAAAAAATTACTGCTCAAACATGACCTTTCTGTTACTTTTTAGTTTCTTGGTTCATATGGAGCGAATTCACAGAGGGGCGCTTCCTTACAACTTCAGGCCGCCTACCTGAGACTCTCTCCGGCTTGAGCAAAGAGACACATACGGCACGGTTCACAGGGAGGAACAGAGCACAAAGTAAAGATATGCACGTGTTGTGATTCACTTTATATAAAAACATGTAAAGACCAAAGGGCATATTTTTAATAAATTACTGCGCAAACATGAACTTTCTGTTACTTTTTAGTTTCTTGGTTCATATGGAGCTAATTCAAAGAGGGGCACTTCCTTTTTAGTTTCTTGGTTCATATGGAGCGAATTCACAGAGGGGCGCTTCCTTACAACTTCTGGCCGCCTACCTGACATTCTCTCTGGCTTGAGCAGAGAAACACTCCGCACGGTTGACACGGAGGAACGGAGCACAACATAAGAAATGCACTTGTTGCGTTTCTGTGTGTATAAAAACATGTATATGGGCATATTTTGAATAAATTAGTGCTCAAACATGAACTTTCTGTTACTTTTTATTCTTTTTCAACAACTTTCCTCATTGACTCAATCTGACGATGTGCAGCAGTCATATAGCTGTCAGATGACTGCATTGTTCAAACGGAGCGCTTTCACAAGAGGGGCACTGCCTTACACCTTCAAGCCGCCTACCTGACACTCTCTGCGGCTTGAGCAGATAGACACACCGCAGTTCACATGGTGGAATTTTGACAAGTTTCTCAGAAAAGTTTAAAATTAAAAAAATGTATTTTTAATAAATTACTGCTCAAACATGACCTTTCTGTTACTTTTTAGTTTCTTGGTTCATATGGAGCGAATTCACAGAGGGGCGCTTCCTTACAACTTCAGGCCGCCTACCTGAGACTCTCTCCGGCTTTAGCAAAGAGACACACACGGCACGGTTCACAGGGAGGAACAGAGCACAAAGTAAAGATATGCACGTGTTGCAATTCACTTTATATAAAAACATGTAAAGACCAAAGGGCATATTTTTAATAAATTACTGCGCAAACATGAACTTTCTGTTACTTTTTAGTTCCTTGGTTCATATGGAGCCAATTCACAGAGGGGCACTTCGTTACAACTTCAGGCCGCCTACCTGATATTCTCTCCGGCTTGAGCAGAGAAACACACCGCACGGTTCACACGGAGGAACGGAGCACAACATAAAAAATGCTCTTGTTGCGTTTCTGTGTGTATAAAAATATGTAAAGACCAAAGGGCATATTTTTAATAAATTACTGCTCAAACATGACCTTTCTGTTACTTTTTAGTTTCTTGGTTCATATGGAGCGAATTCACAGAGGGGCGCTGCCTTACAACTTCAGGCCGCCTACCTGAGACTCTCTCCCGCTTGAGCTGAGAGATACACACGGCACGGTTCACAGGGAGGAACAGAGCAAAAAGTAAAAATATGCACGTGTTGCGATTCACTTTATATAAAAACATGTAAACACCAAAGGGCATATTTTGAATAAATTAGTGCTCAAACATGAACTTTCTGTTACTTTTTAGTTTCTTGGTTCATATAGAGCGAATTCACAGAGGGGCGCTTTCTCACAGCTTCTGGCCGCCTACCTGACATTCTCTCCGGCTTGAGCAGAGAAACACACCGCACGGTTCAAACAGAAGAAATTTGACAGTCGTTTTTCTGCACGTGCACCATTTCACAGTAAAACGACTAAGTGTCAAAATACCTCCCTGTATAGTTTCTCAGAAAATTTTGAAATTAAAAAAAATTTATTTTTAATAAATTACTGCTCAAACATGATCTTTCTGTTACTTTTTAGTTTCTTGGTTCATATGGAGCGAATTCAAAGAGGGGCGCTTCCTTACAACTTCAGGCCGCCTACCTGACACTCTCTGCGGCTTGAGCAGATAGACACACCGCAGTTAACACGGAGGAATTTTGACAAGTTTCTCAGAAAAATTTAAAATTAAAAAAATGTATTTTTATTAAATTACTGCTCAAAAATGATCTTTCTGTTACTTTTTAGATTCTTGGTTCATATGGAGCGAATTCACAGAGGGGCGCTTTCTTACAGCTTCAGGCCACCTACCTGACATTCTCTCCGGCTTGAGCAAAGAGACACACACGGCACGGTTCACAGGGAGGAACAGAGCACAAAGGAAGGATATGCAGGTGTTGTGATTCACTTTATATAAAAACATGTAAAGACCAAAGGGCATATTTTTAATAAATTACTGCGCAAACATGAACTTTCTGTTACTTTTTAGTTTCTTGGTTCATATGGAGCTAATTCAAAGAGGGGCGCTTCCTTTTTAGTTTCTTGGTTCATATGGAGCGAATTCACAGAGGGGCGCTTCCTTACAATTTCTGGCCGCCTACCTGACATTCTCTCTGGCTTGAGCAGAGAAACACACCGCACGGTTGAAACGGAGGAACGGAGCACAACATAAGAAATGCACTTGTTGCGTTTCTGTGTGTATAAAAATATGTATATGGGCATATTTTGAACAAACTAGTGCTCAATCATAACCTTTCTGTTACTTTTTAGTTTCTTGGTTTCTTGGAGGGAATTCACAAAGGGGCGCTTCGTTACAACTGCAGGCCGCCTACCTGACATTCTCTCCGGCTTGAGCAGAGAAACACACCGCAGTTCACACGGAGGAATTTTGACAAGTTTCTCAGAAAAATGTAAAATTTAAAAAATTTATTTTTATTAAATTACTGCTCAAAAATGAACTTTCTGTTACTTTTTAGTTTCTTGGTTCTTATGGAGCGAATTCACAAAGGGGCGCTTCGTTAGTTACAACGTTGCCGCCTACCTGACATTCTCTCCGGCTTGAGCAGAGAAACACACCGCACGGTTCACACAGAAGAATTTTGACAGTCGTTTTTCTGCACGTGCACCATTTCACAGTAAAACGACTAAGTGTCAAAATACCTCCCTGTATAGTTTCTCAGAAAAATTTGAAATTAAAAAAAATTATTTTTAATAAATTACTGCTCAAACATGATCTTTCTGTTACTTTTTAGTTTCTTGGTTCATATGGAGCGAATTCACAGAGGGGCGCTTCCTTACAACTTCAGGCCGCCTACCTGAGACTCTCTCCGGCTTGAGCAGAGAGACACACACGGCACGGTTCACAGGGAGGAACAGAGCACAAAGTAAAGATATGCACATGTTGCGATTTACTTTATATAAAAACATGTAAAGACCAAAGGGCATATTTTCAATTAATTACTGCTCAAACATGAACTTTCTGTTACTTTTTAGTTTCTTGGTTCATATGGAGCGAATTCACAGAGGGGCGCTTCGTTACAACTTCAGGCCGCCTACCTGAGACTCTCTCCGGCTTGAGCAGAGAGACACACCGCAGTTAACGGAGGAATTTTGACAAGTTTCTCAGAAAAATTTAAAATTAAAAAAATGTATTTTTATTAAATTGCTGCTCAAAAATGAACTTTCTGTTAATTTTTAGTTTCTTGGTTCATATGGAGCGAATTCACAGAGGGGCATTTTCTTACAGCTCCAGGCTGCCTACCTGACATTCTCTCCGGCTGAGCAGAGAAACACACTGCACGGTTCACACAGAAGAATTTTGACAGTCTTTTTTCTGCACGTGCACCATTTCACAGTAAAAAGACTAAGTGTCAAAATAACTCCGTGTACAGTTTCTCAGAAAAATTTAAAATTAAAAAAATGTATTTTTAATAAATTACTGCTCAAACATGAACTTTCTGTTACTTTTTTTTAGTTTCTTGGTTCATATGGAGCTAATTCAAAGAGGGGCGTTTCCTTTTTAGTTTCTTGGTTCATATGAAGCGAATTCACAGAGGGGTGCTTCCTTACAACTTCAGGCCGCCTACCTGAGACTCTCTCCGGCTTGAGCAGAGACACACACGACACGGTTCACAGGGAGGAACAGAGCACAAGATAAAGATATGCACGTGTTGCGATTCAATGTATATAAAAACATTTAAAGACCAAAGGGCATATATTTAATAAATTACTGCTCAAACATAAACTTTATTTTACTTTTTAGTTTCTTGGTTCATATGGAGCCAATTCACAGAGGGGCGCTTCGTTACAACTTCAGGCCGCCTACCTGAGACTCTCTCCGGCTTGAGCAGAGAGACACACCGCAGTTAACACGGAGGAATTTTGACAAGTTTCTCAGAAAAGTTTAAAATTAAAAAATGTATTTTTAAAAAATTACTGCTCAAACATGACCTTTCTGTTACTTTTTAGTTTCTTGGTTCATATGGAGCGAATTCACAGAGGGGCGCTTCCTTACAACTTCAGGCCGCCTACCTGAGACTCTCTCCGGCTTGAGCAAAGAGACACATACGGCACGGTTCACAGGGAGGAACAGAGCACAAAGTAAAGATATGCACGTGTTGTGATTCACTTTATATAAAAACATGTAAAGACCAAAGGGCATATTTTTAATAAATTACTGCGCAAACATGAACTTTCTGTTACTTTTTAGTTTCTTGGTTCATATGGAGCTAATTCAAAGAGGGGCACTTCCTTTTTAGTTTCTTGGTTCATATGGAGCGAATTCACAGAGGGGCGCTTCCTTACAACTTCTGGCCGCCTACCTGACATTCTCTCTGGCTTGAGCAGAGAAACACTCCGCACGGTTGACACGGAGGAACGGAGCACAACATAAGAAATGCACTTGTTGCGTTTCTGTGTGTATAAAAACATGTATATGGGCATATTTTGAATAAATTAGTGCTCAAACATGAACTTTCTGTTACTTTTTATTCTTTTTCAACAACTTTCCTCATTGACTCAATCTGACGATGTGCAGCAGTCATATAGCTGTCAGATGACTGCATTGTTCAAACGGAGCGCTTTCACAAGAGGGGCACTGCCTTACACCTTCAAGCCGCCTACCTGACACTCTCTGCGGCTTGAGCAGATAGACACACCGCAGTTCACATGGTGGAATTTTGACAAGTTTCTCAGAAAAGTTTAAAATTAAAAAAATGTATTTTTAATAAATTACTGCTCAAACATGACCTTTCTGTTACTTTTTAGTTTCTTGGTTCATATGGAGCGAATTCACAGAGGGGCGCTTCCTTACAACTTCAGGCCGCCTACCTGAGACTCTCTCCGGCTTTAGCAAAGAGACACACACGGCACGGTTCACAGGGAGGAACAGAGCACAAAGTAAAGATATGCACGTGTTGCAATTCACTTTATATAAAAACATGTAAAGACCAAAGGGCATATTTTTAATAAATTACTGCGCAAACATGAACTTTCTGTTACTTTTTAGTTCCTTGGTTCATATGGAGCCAATTCACAGAGGGGCACTTCGTTACAACTTCAGGCCGCCTACCTGATATTCTCTCCGGCTTGAGCAGAGAAACACACCGCACGGTTCACACGGAGGAACGGAGCACAACATAAAAAATGCTCTTGTTGCGTTTCTGTGTGTATAAAAATATGTAAAGACCAAAGGGCATATTTTTAATAAATTACTGCTCAAACATGACCTTTCTGTTACTTTTTAGTTTCTTGGTTCATATGGAGCGAATTCACAGAGGGGCGCTGCCTTACAACTTCAGGCCGCCTACCTGAGACTCTCTCCCGCTTGAGCTGAGAGATACACACGGCACGGTTCACAGGGAGGAACAGAGCAAAAAGTAAAAATATGCACGTGTTGCGATTCACTTTATATAAAAACATGTAAACACCAAAGGGCATATTTTGAATAAATTAGTGCTCAAACATGAACTTTCTGTTACTTTTTAGTTTCTTGGTTCATATAGAGCGAATTCACAGAGGGGCGCTTTCTCACAGCTTCTGGCCGCCTACCTGACATTCTCTCCGGCTTGAGCAGAGAAACACACCGCACGGTTCAAACAGAAGAAATTTGACAGTCGTTTTTCTGCACGTGCACCATTTCACAGTAAAACGACTAAGTGTCAAAATACCTCCCTGTATAGTTTCTCAGAAAATTTTGAAATTAAAAAAAATTTATTTTTAATAAATTACTGCTCAAACATGATCTTTCTGTTACTTTTTAGTTTCTTGGTTCATATGGAGCGAATTCAAAGAGGGGCGCTTCCTTACAACTTCAGGCCGCCTACCTGAGACTCTCTCCGGCTTGAGCAGAGAGACACACACGGCACGGTTCACAGGGAGGAACAGAGCACAAAGTAAAGATATGCACGTGTTGCGATTTACTTTATATAAAAACATGTAAAGACCAAAGGGCATATTTTCAATTAATTACTGCTCAAACATGAACTTCCTGTTACTTTTTAGTTTCTTGGTTCATATGGAGCCAATTCACAGAGCGGCGCTTCGTTACAACTTCAGGCCGCCTACCTGACACTCTCTGCGGCTTGAGCAGATAGACACACCGCAGTTAACACGGAGGAATTTTGACAAGTTTCTCAGAAAAATTTAAAATTAAAAAAATGTATTTTTATTAAATTACTGCTCAAAAATGAACTTTCTGTTACTTTTTAGATTCTTGGTTCATATGGAGCGAATTCACAGAGGGGCGCTTTCTTACAGCTTCTGGCCGCCTACCTGACATTCTCTCCGGCTTGAGCAGAAAAACACACCGCACGGTTCACACGGAGGAACGGAGCACAACATAAGAAATGCACTTGTTGCGTTTCTGTGTGTATAAAAATATGTATATGGGCATATTTTGAACAAACTAGTGCTCAATCATGACCTTTCTGTTACTTTTTAGTTTCTTGGTTCTTATGGAGCGAATTCACAAAGGGGCGCTTCGTTACAACTGCAGGGCGCCTACCTGACATTCTCTCCGGCTTGAGCAGAGAAACACACCGCAGTTCACACGGAGGAATTTTGACAGTCGTTTTTCTGCACGTGCACCATTTCACAGTAAAACGACTAAGTGTCAAAATACCTCCCTGTATAGTTTCTCAGAAAAATTTGAAATTAAAAAAATATTTTTTTAATAAATTACTGCTCAAACATGATCTTTCTGTTACTTTTTAGTTTCTTGGTTCATATGGAGCGAATTCACAGAGGGGCGCTTCCTTACAACTTCAGGCCGCCTACCTGAGACTCTCTCCGGCTTGAGCAGAGAGACACACACGGCACGGTTCACAGGGAGGAACAGAGCACAAAGTAAAGATATGCACGTGTTGCGATTTACTTTATATAAAAACATGTAAAGACCAAAGGGCATATTTTCAATTAATTACTGCTCAAACATGAACTTTCTGTTACTTTTTAGTTTCTTGGTTCATATGGAGCCAATTCACAGAGCGGCGAATCGTTACAACTTCAGGCCGCCTACCTGACACTCTCTGCGGCTTGAGCAGATAGACACACCGCAGTTAACACGGAGGAATTTTGACAAGTTTCTCAGAAAAATTTAAAATTAAAAAAATGTATTTTTATTAAATTACTGCTCAAAAATGAACTTTCTGTTACTTTTTAGATTCTTGGTTCATATGGAGCGAATTCACAGAGGGGCGCTTTCTTACAGCTTCTGGCCGCCTACCTGACATTCTCTCCGGCTTGAGCAGAAAAACACACCGCACGGTTCACACGGAGGAACGGAGCACAACATAAGAAATGCACTTGTTGCGTTTCTGTGTGTATAAAAATATGTATATGGGCATATTTTGAATAAATTAGTGCTCAAACATGAACTTTCTGTTACTTTTTTATTCTTTTTCAACAACTTTCCTCATTGACTCAATCTGAGGATGTGCAGCAGTCATATAGCTGTCAGATGACTGCATTGTTCAAACGGAGCGCTTTCACAAGAGGGGCACTGCCTTACACCTTCAAGCCGCCTACCTGACACTCTCTGCGGCTTGAGCAGATAGACACACCGCAGTTCACATGGAGGAATTTTGACAAGTTTCTCAGAAAAGTTTAAAATTAAAAAAATGTATTTTTAATAAATTACTGCTCAAACATGACCTTTCTGTTACTTTTTAGTTTCTTGGTTCATATGGAGCGAATTCACAGAGGGGCGCTTTCTTACAGCTTCAGGCCGCCTACCTGACATTCTCTCCGGCTTGAGCAGAGAAACACACCGCACGGTTCACACAGAGGAAAGGAGCACAACATAAGAAATGCACTTGTTGCGTTTCTGTGTGTATAAAAATATGTAAAGACCAAAGGGCATATTTTGAATAAATTAGTGCTCAAACATGAACTTTCTGTTACTTTTTAGTTTCTTGGTTCATATGGAGCGAATTCACAGAGGGGCGCTTCCTTACAACTTCAGGCCGCCTACCTGAGACTCTCTCCGGCTTGAGCAAAGAGACACACACGGCACGGTTCACAGGGAGGAACAGAGCACAAAGTAAAGATATGCACGTGTTGTGATTCACTTTATATAAAAACATGTAAAGACCAAAGGGCATATTTTTAATAAATTACTGCGCAAACATGAACTTTCTGTTACTTTTTAGTTTCTTGGTTCATATGGAGCTAATTCAAAGAGGGGCGCTTCCTTTTTAGTTTCTTGGTTCATATGGAGCGAATTCACAGAGGGGCGCTTCCTTACAACTTCTGGCCGCCTACCTGACATTCTCTCTGGCTTGAGCAGAGAAACACACCGCACAGAGGAACGGAGCACAACATAAGAAATGCACTTGTTGCGTTTCTGTGTGTATAAAAATATGTATATGGGCATATTTTGAACAAACTAGTGCTCAAACATGACCTTTCTGTTACTTTTTAGTTTCTTGGTTCTTATGGAGCGAATTCACAAAGGGGCGCTTCGTTACAACTGCAGGCCGCCTACCTGACATTCTCTCCGGCTTGAGCAGAGAAACACACCGCAGTTCACACGGAGGAATTTTGACAAGTTTCTCAGAAAAATGTAAAATTTAAAAAATTTATTTTTATTAAATTACTGCTCAAAAATGAACTTTCTGTTACTTTTTAGTTTCTTGGTTCTTATGGAGCGAATTCACAAAGGGGCGCTTCGTTACAACTTCAGGGGGCCTACCTGACATTCTCTCCGGCTTGAGCAGATAGAAACACCGCAGTTAACACGGAGGAATTTTGACAAGTTTCTCAGAAAAATTTAAATTTAAAAAAATGTATTTTTATTAAATTACTGCTCAAAAATGAACTTTCTGTTACTTTTTAGATTCTTGGTTCATATGGAGCGAATTCACAGAGGGGCGCTTTCTTACAGCTTCTGGCCGCCTACCTGACATTCTCTCCGGCTTGAGCAGAAAAACACACCGCACGGTTCACACGGAGGAACGGAGCACAACATAAGAAATGCACTTGTTGCGTTTCTGTGTGTATAAAAATATGTATATGGGCATATTTTGAATAAATTAGTGCTCAAACATGAACTTTCTGTTACTTTTTATTCTTTTTCAACAACTTTCCTCATTGACTTAATCTGAGGATGTGCAGCAGTCATATAGCTGTCAGATGACTGCATTGTTCAAACGGAGCGCTTTCACAAGAGGGGCACTGCCTTACACCTTCAAGCCGCCTACCTGACACTCTCTCTGGCTTGAGCAGATAGACACACCGCAGTTCACATGGAGGAATTTTGACAAGTTTCTCAGAAAAGTTTAAAATTAAAAAAATGTATTTTTAATAAATTACTGCTCAAACATGACCTTTCTGTTACTTTTTAGTTTCTTGGTTCATATGGAGCGAATTCACAGAGGGGCGCTTCCTTACAACTTCAGGCCGCCTACCTGAGACTCTCTCCGGCTTGAGCAAAGAGACACACACGGCACGGTTCACAGGGAGGAACAGAGCACAAAGTAAAGATATGCACGTGTTGTGATTCACTTTATATAAACACATGTAAAGACCAAAGGGCATGTTTTTAATAAATTACTGCGCAAACATGAACTTTCTGTTACTTTTTAGTTTCTTGGTTCATATGGAGCTAATTCAAAGAGGGGCGCTTTCTTACAGCTTCTGGCCGCCTACCTGACATTCTCTCCGGCTTGAGCAGAGAAACACACCGCACGGTTCACACGGAGGAACGGAGCACAACATAAGAAATGCACTTGTTGCGTTTCTGTGTGTATAAAAATATGTATATGGGCATATTTTGAATAAATTAGTGCTCAAACATGAACTTTCTGTTACTTTTTATTCTTTTTCAACAACTTTCCTCATTGACTCAATCTGAGGATGTGCAGCAGTCATATAGCTGTCAGATGACTGCATTGTTCAAACGGAGCGCTTTCACAAGAGGGGCACTGCCTTACACCTTCAAGCCGCCTACCTGACACTCTCTGCGGCTTGAGCAGATAGACACACCGCAGTTCACATGGAGGAATTTTGACAAGTTTCTCAGAAAAGTTTAAAATTAAAAAAATGTATTTTTAATAAATTACTGCTCAAACATGACCTTTCTGTTACTTTTTAGTTTCTTGGTTCATATGGAGCGAATTCACAGAGGGGCGCTTTCTTACAGCTTCAGGCCGCCTACCTGACATTCTCTCCGGCTTGAGCAGAGAAACACACCGCACGGTTCACACAGAGGAAAGGAGCACAACATAAGAAATGCACTTGTTGCGTTTCTGTGTGTATAAAAATATGTAAAGACCAAAGGGCATATTTTGAATAAATTAGTGCTCAAACATGAACTTTCTGTTACTTTTTAGTTTCTTGGTTCATATGGAGCGAATTCACAGAGGGGCGCTTCCTTACAACTTCAGGCCGCCTACCTGAGACTCTCTCCGGCTTGAGCAAAGAGACACACACGGCACGGTTCACACGGAGGAACAGAGCACAAAGTAAAGATATGCACGTGTTGCGATTCACTTTATATAAAAACATGTAAAGACCAAAGGGCATATTTTTAATAAATTACAGCGCAAACATGAACTTTCTGTTACTTTTTAGTTTCTTGGTTCATATGGAGCTAATTCAAAGAGGGGCGCTTCCTTTTTAGTTTCTTGGTTCATATGGAGCGAATTCACAGAGGGGCGCTTTCTTACAGCTTCTGGCCGCCTACCTGACATTCTCTCCGGCTTGAGCAGAGAAACACACCGCACGGTTCACACGGAGGAACGGAGCACAACATAAGAAATGCACGTGTTGCGTTTCTGTGTGTATAAAAATATGTATATGGGCATATTTTGAATAAATTAGTGCTCAAACATGAACTTTCTGTTACTTTTTATTCTTTTTCAACAACTTTCCTCATTGACTCAATCTGAGGATGTGCAGCAGTCATATAGCAGTAAGATGACTGCATTGTTCAAACGGAGCCTTTCACAAGAGGGGCACTGCCTTACACCTTCAAGCCGCCTACCTGACACTCTCTGCGGCTTGAGCAGATTGACACACCGCAGTTCACATGGAGGAATTTTGACAAGTTTCTCAGAAAAGTTTAAAATTAAAAAAATGTATTTTTAATAAATTACTGCTCAAACATGACCTTTCTGTTACTTTTTAGTTTCTTGGTTCATATGGAGCGAATTCACAAAGGGGCGCTTCGTTACAACTTCAGGCCGCCTACCTGACATTCTCTCCAGCTTGAGCAGAGAAACACACCGCAGTTCACACGGAGGAATTTTGACAAGTTTCTCAGAAAAATTTGAGTTCGCTCCATATGAACCAAGAAACTAAAAAGTAAAAGAAAGTTCATGTTTGAGCAGTAATTTATTAAAAATACATTTTTTAAATTTTAAATTTTTCTGAGAAACTTCTCAAAATTCCTCCGTGTGAACTGCGGTGTGTCTCTCTGCTCAAGCCGCAGAGAATGTCAGGTAGGCGGCCTGAAGCTGTAAGAAAACGCCCCTCTGTGAATTCGCTCCATATGAACCAAGAAACTAAAAAGTAACAGAAAGTTCATTTTTGAGCAGTAATTTAATAAAAATACATTTTTTTATTTTTATATTTTTCTGAGAAACTTTTCAAAATTCCTCCGTGTGAACTGCGGTGTGTCTCTCTGCTCAAGCCGCAGAGAGTGTCAGGTAGGCGGCCTGAAGTTGTAACGAAGCGCCCCTCTGTGAATTGGCTCCATATGAACCAAGAAACTAAAAAGTAACAGAAAGTTCATGTTTGAGCAGTAATTTATTAAAAATATGCCCTTTGGTCTTTACATGTTTCTATATAAAGTGAATCGCAAAACGTGCATATCTTTACTTTGTGCTCTGTTCCTCCCTGTGAACCGTGCCGTGTGTGTCTCTCTGCTCAAGCCGGAGAGAGTCTCAGGTAGGCGGCCTGAAGTTGTAAGGAAGCGCCCCTCTGTGAATTGGCTCCATATGAACCAAGAAACTAAAAAGTAACAGAAAGTTCATGTTTGAGCAGTAATTTATAAAAAATAAATTTTTTTAATTTCAAATTTTTCTGAGAAACTATACACGGAGGTATTTTGACACTTAGTCGTTTTACTGTGCACGTGCAGAAAAACGACTGTCAAAATTCTTCTGTGTGAACCGTGCGGTGTGTTTCTCTGCTCAAGCCAGAGAGAATGTCAGGTAAGCGGCCAGAAGCTGTAAGAAAGCGCCCCTCTGTGAATTCGCTCCATATGAACCAAGAATCTAAAAAGTAACAGAAAGTTCATTTTTGAGCAGTAATTTAATAAAAATACATTTTTTAAATTTTACATTTTTCTGAGAAACTTGTCAAAATTCTTCTGTGTGAACCATGCTGTGTGTTTCTCTGCTCAAGCTGGAGAGAATGTCAGGTAGGCGGCCTGAAGTTGTAACGAAGCGCCCCTCTGTGAATTCGCTCCATATGAACCAAGAAACTAAAAAGTAACAGAAAGTTCATGTTTGAGCAGTAATTTATTAAAAATAAATTTTTTTAATTTCAAATTTTTCTGAGAAACTGTACACGGAGGAGGTATTTTGACACTTAGTCGTTTTACTGTGAAATGGTGCACGTGCAGAAATACGACTGTCAAAATTCTTCTGTGTGAACAGTGCGGTGTGTTTCTCTGCTCAAGCCGGAGAGAATGTCAGGTAGGCGGCCTGAAGTTGTAACGAAGCGCCCCTCTGTGAATTCGCTCCATAAGAACCAAGAAACTAAAAAGTAACAGAAAGGTCATGTTTGAGCAGTAATTTATTAAAAATACATTTTTTTAATATTAAACTTTTCTGAGAAACTTGTCAAAATTCTTCTGTGTGAACTGTGCGGTGTGTTTCTCTGCTCAAGCCGGAGAGAATGTCAGGTAGGCGGCACGAAGTTGTAACGAAGCGCCCCTCTGTGAATTCGCTCCATATGAACCAAGAAACTAAAAAGTAACAGAAAGTTCATGTTTGAGCACTAATTTATTCAAAATATGCCCTTTGGTCTTTACATATTTTTATACACACAGAAACGCAACAAGTGCATTTCTTATGTTGTGCTCCATTCCTCCGTGTGAACCGTGCGGTGTGTTTCTCTGCTCAAGCCGGAGAGAATGTCAGGTAGGCGGCCTGAAGTTGTAAGGAAGCGCCCCTCTGTGAATTCGCTCCATATGAACCAAGAAACTAAAAAGTAACAGAAAGTTCATGTTTGAGAAGTAATTTATTAAAAATACATTTTTTTAATTTTAAATTTTTCTGAGAAACTGTACACGGAGGTATTTTGACACTTAGTCGTTTTACTCTGAAATTGTGCACGTGCAGAAAAACAACTGTCAAAATTCTTCTGTGTGAACCGTGCGGTGTGTTTCTCTGCTCAAGCCGGAGAGAATGTCAGGTAGGCGGCCTGAAGCTGTAAGAAAGCGCCCCTCTGTGAATTCGCTCCATATGAACCAAGAAACTAAAAAGTAACAGAAAGTTCATTTTTGAGCAGTAATTTAATAAAAATACATTTTTTTTAATTTTAAATTTTTTGGAGAAACTTGTCAAAATTCCTCCGTGTGAACTGCGGTGTGTCTCTCTGCTCTAGGCGCAGAGAGTGTCAGGTAGGCGGCCTGAAGTTGTAACGAAGCGCCCCTCTGTGAATTGGCTCCATATGAACCAAGAAACTAAAAAGTAACAGAAAGTTCATGTTTGAGCAGTAATTTATTAAAAATATACCCTTTGGTCTTTACATGTTTTTATATAAAGTGAATCGCAACACGTGCATATTTTTATCTTGTGCTCTGTTCCTCCCTGTAAACCTTGCCGTGTGTTTCTCTCTGCTCAAGCCGGAGAGAGTCTCAGGTAGGCGGCCTGAAGTTGTAAGGAAGCGCCCCTCTGTGAATTCGCTCCATATGAACCAAGAAACTAAAAAGTAACAGAAAGTTCATGTTTGAGCAGTAATTTATTAAAAATACATTTTTTTAATTTTAAACTTTTCTGTGAAACTTGTCAAAATTCCTCCACGTGAACTGCGGTGTGTCTCTCTGCTCAAGCCGCAGAGAGTGTCAGGTAGGCGGCATGAAGGTGTAAGGAAGTGCCCCTCTTGTGAAAGCGCTCCGTTTGAACAATGCAGTCATCTGACTGCTGTATGACTGCTGTATATCATCAGATTGAGTCAATGAGGAAAGTTGTTGAAAAAGAATAAAAAGTAAAAGAAAGTTCATGTTTGAGCACTAATTTATTCAAAATATGCCCTTTTGTCTTTACATATTTTTATACACACAGAAACGCAACAAGTGCATTTCTTATGTTGTGCTCCGTTCCTCCGTGTGAACCGTGCGGTGTGTGTCTCTGCTCAAGCCGGAGAGAGTCTCAGGTAGGCGGCCTGAAGTTGTAAGGAAGCGTCCCTCTGTGAATTCGCTCTATATGAACCAAGAAACTAAAAAGTAACAGAAAGTTCATGTTTGAGCACTAATTTATTCAAAATATGCCCTTTGGTCTTTACATATTTTTATACACACAGAAAGGCAACAAGTGCATTTCTTATGTTGTGCTCCGTTCCTCCGTGTGAACCATGCGGTGTGTTTCTCTGCTCAAGCCGGAGAGAATGTCTCTTGGGCCCAATATAAGTCCATTCGGTCAAATATGGACTTCTGATTGGCTGATGTATCATCATTCGGATTCTCTGAGTATGTATAGAAAGTTCAAGATCAAGCACTGAAAAATGTTCAATGGGTCAAATATTGGCTACTCTAAGGGTAGAACTAAAAAGTTCAAAATCGATGAGTCTTGGGCAATATATTAGTATTTTAGGTCAAATATGGACTCTGAATGGCTGATATAAAATCAGAAAGAGTCAATGAGTAGGTTTAGAAAGTTCAAGATCAAGGACTGAAATATATTCAGTAGGTGAAATATTGGCTGAACTATCACAAGGAGTCAATGGGTAAAACTAAAAAGTTCAAAATTGATGTCTCTTGGGCCATATATTAGTATTTTAAATCAAATATGGACTCTGAATGACTGATGTAAGAACAGATTGAGTCAATAAGTATACATAGAAATTTCAAGATCCATGACTGAAACATGTTTAATGGTTCAATTATTGGCTACTCTATGGCTAATTTATCACCAGAAGGAGTCAATTTGGTAGAAATACAAAGTTCAAAATCATCGACCCTTGGGCCCGATATTTGTCCATTTGGTCAAATATGGACTTCGCAATTACTGGCATGACATCAGAAAGAGTCAATGAGTAGGTATAGAAATTGCAAGATCCATGACTGAAACATGTCCAATGGGTAAAATATTGGCTAGTCTATGGCTTATTGATCATAAGAAGGAGTCTATTAGGCACAAAGAGAAAGATCAAAATTGATGACTCTTGGGTCTGATATAAGTCCATTCGGTCAAATATGAATTTCTGATTGGCCGATGTATCATCATTAGGATTCTATGAGTATGTATAAAAAGTTCAAGATCAAGGACTGAAACATGTTCAATGGGTCAAATATTGGCTACTCTAAGGCTAATTTATCACCAGAAGGAGTCAGTGGGTAGAACTAAAAAGTTCAAAATCGACGACTCTTGGGCCTGTTGGATCTGGAAATTTTCATACCTACTCATTGACTCCTTCTGTTGGTACAACTGCCATTCAGAAGTCTATGTCTATTTTTGACATAAAATACTAAAATCTAGCCCAAGATTCTACAATTTTGAAGTTTTTATTTCTAACCATTGATTCCTTCTGGTGATAAATTAGCCATAGAGTAGCCATTATTTGACACATTGAACATGTTTCAGTCATCAATCTTGAAATTTCTCTATACACTCATTGAATCCTTCTGATGTTACATCGACTTTTCAGAAATCCATATTTGACCAAATGGACTAATATCGGGCCCAAGAGACGTCGATTTTGAAACTTTTATTTATTCCCAATTGACTCCTTCAGGTTTTAAATTATCCATAGAGTAGCCAATATTTGACCCATTGCACTTGTTTCAGTCGTGGATCTTGAAACTTCTATGCCTGTAAATTGACTCTTTAGGATTTTATGTCAGTTATTCAGAAATCCATATTTGACCAAATGTACTAATATCGGGCCCAAGAGTCATCGATTTTGAACTTTCTAATTCTACACAATTAATTCCTTCTGTTGATACATTAGCCATTGTATAGCAAATATTTGACCCACTGCACGTTTCAGTCCTTGATCTTGAATTTTCTATATATACTCATCGACATCCTTCTCATGTTACATCGGTCATTCAAAAGTTCATATTTTACCGAATGGACTTATAGAAAGTTAAAAATCGATGACTCTTGGGCCCAATATTAGTCCATTTTGTCAAATATGGACATGTGAATGACTGATATAACATAAGAAAGAGTCAATAAGTAGGTATAAAAATTTTAAAGATCCATAACTGAAACATGTTCAATGGGTCAAACATTGGCTACTTTACTATTAATTTATCACCAGAAGGAGTCAATTGGGAAGAAGTAGAAAGTTCAAAATCGATGACTCTTGGGCCCGATATTAGTACATTTGTTCAAATATGGACGTCTGAATAACTGACATAACATCAGAAAGAGTCAATTAGCAGGCATAGAAATTTCAAGATCCACGGCTGAAACAAGTCCATTCGGTCAAATATGGTATTCTGATTAGCTGATGTATCATCATTTGGATTCTATGAATATGTATAGAAAGTTCAAAATCAAGGACTGAAACATGTTCAATGGATCAAATATTTGCTATTCTATGGCTAATGTATCACCAGTAGGAATCCATTGGGTAGAAATAGAACGTTCCAAATCAATGACTTTTGGGCCCGGTATTAATCCATTTGGTCAAATATGGATTTCTGAATGACCGATGTAACATCAAAAAGAGTTAATGAGTAGGTATAGAAATTTCAAGATCCTTGACTGAAACTTGTCCAATGGGTTTGTTACGTCCGCATTGTATTTTGGTTGTCGTTTTTTTTCTCTTTTTGTCTCTTCTATCCGCTCTTAGGTCCGTGGTGGGTTGACTGATGTGTCAATTATAATTACCTCATTATTCAATGAGATGACATCCTTCTCAGGAACCAATCGCAACGCTTCTATCATGGATAAAGATCCGGAAATGACAAGAGGAAGACAGAGAGAGAGAGGATACGTGTTTGTGTTTGTGACTCGCTGTTTGTTGTTAGTGAACCCTGATGTATTAATTTGATTATTTTCTCCTTCGTGTGTGAAACCTTTGCAAACTTCGCAAATTGGAGATCATCTCAAAGTCTTTCCCGGACTCGGAGAGGAGAGGTAGCTAGGATGTCACGTGACCTACACAATGCAACACGTAGTGATGAATTTGTTTAAACACACCAGGTAATGAGCAGACGCCACCCTTTGTATTTATGTTTGTTAGTTAGTGTAGTTTAGTTGATGATTTGTTTCTTTAATTTCTTTTGTTAGATTAATTCTTTAAATGGAGTAAGTCAGCATACGTTTGGTTTTGTTGATTTCTTTGATTTAGCGTCGCTCTTTTTCCCTCCCTCCTGTGTTCCGTGTTTTGTTTATTATTTGTATATATTTTTGTAAATATTTATTTTGGGTTCACTTGTGTGTGTGTATATAACATCGGGTGTTTGTCTCAAGTAAAGAGAAGTGCTAATTCTGAACGGTCTTTGTCTTAATTCATCTCATCGCGCAGGTTGTAAATGGAGTAACTGAACCCGTTTACTTTTCATTATTCATTATTATTTAACTTTTACACTAATATGATATACTCTTTATTTGTTCTTTTAGTAGTATGAGTAGAGGGTCGTAACATAATTGGGGGCTCGTCGTTTGTTGGTTTATTGAGAAGTTGTGCGATGTTTTGATGATGGCAAAGATTCAGTGTGGATGGCTGATTTTGACTTTTTAAGTATCTTTCTTCTTGTTCTGAAGTGTGGTAGAGTACTTCGTGGTAATATTAAGCTTACTCATGGCGTTTAATTTGCAGAATTTTCTCGATAATCCTTCTTTAGAAGCTATCGAAAAGTGTAGGAAAGACGAGTTGTTGACAATCGCTACCCACTTCCGCATTTCTGTAACAAAGCAATCGCTAAAAAGAGAAATTAAAGCCGAGGTAATAGATCGGCTGATCGAATTAGAAATTTTGCCTGACGTGAGTAAAGAGACCGATTCTTTTGGCGAGGTGCAGGATGTGATTGAAATAGGGAAAGCCGAGGTAGAGACGGCCGTGACGGAGGGTGAGGCCGATGTCGGGGCAGTTTTGCCTCCCTTTGAACCCTTTTCACTAAGTACTCCCAGCATGGCAGGGGAGACACAGACGAAGGTGCGAATTGCACGACTCCGTATGGAAATGGAGGATCGAGCACAAGCCCGCCAAGCAGAGATGAATCTGCGTCTGTAAGTCTGCAGGCTCGAAATTCAAGCCGAGAAGGAAGTGAAGCTTCGTGAGCTGGAGATCGAAGCGACTAAAGTTACTCCGGTTTCCGCTATACAGCAGAACTTCTTACCGGTGAGTGATAAGTCATCTAATTCGAGTACTACCACATTTGATGTGGGAAAACATATTGCTTTGGTACCGAACTTTAGAGAATCGGAGGTGGATAGTTATTTTAATGCTTTCGAGAGGATAGCGACATCTTTAGGTTGGCCGAAGGATGTTTGGTCGTTACTATTACAATGCAAATTGGTCGGCAAAGCGCTTGAAGTATACTCTACCTTATCTTTAGAAGATGGTCTTAAATATGAAATAGTCAAGGCAGCCATACTTAGATCGTACGAGTTAGTGCCAGAGGCTTACAGGCAGCAATTTCGAAATCGTAAGAAAAATAGTAATCAAACCTTTGTAGAATTTGCACGCGAAAAAGGAATTCTGTTTGACAGATGGTGCATTTCTAGTAAGGCTGATGATTTTATTTCACTGAGAGAACTCCTGTTACTTGAGGATTTTAAGCAGTGCCTTCCCGAGCGGTTAGTACTGTACTTAAATGAACAGAAGGTGGCAACACTTTCGGAGGCTGCAGTGCTAGCTGATGAATTTGTGCTGACGCATAAGAGTGTTTTCCATTTAGCTGGTGCTGAAAATGGTTCATTACCGAGGTCTTCAGTGAATGTCCAGGTACCCAAACAGAATGGTGAGAAGTCTAAAGAGACTCGAGAGTGCTTTTACTGTCACAAGAAGGGGCACGTGATAGCTGATTGTCTATCTTTGAAGCGCAAACAGAATTTTCAGAAAAAAGAAATTGCATTCGTGAACACCGTAAATTCAGATTTACCTTCTGAAAAGAGACGTGACATGCCAGACCCTACCTATTTGCCTTTTCTACTTAAAGGGTTTGTTTCATTGACAGGCAAAAAAGAGGACCAGGTGGAAGTCCAGATGTTGCGTGACACGGGAGCTGCGCAGTCTTTTATATGTGCTGATGTGTTGACATTTACAACTCAATCATCTGTAGGATCTAGTAGGTTGGTTCAAAGTTTCAGCATGGAGATTATGAAGGTACCTTTACATCGTATACATATCCAATCTGACTTGGTGAATGACTTTGTGGAGGTAGGAGTACGTCCATTATTATCAGTTAAGGGAGTATCTGTTATTTTAGGTAACGATTTAGCTGGGGGCAAGGTAACACCTTTGTTGGAGGTAGTAGACACTCCGTTGATCCAATCTAAGGCTGATGAGTTATTTCAGAAATACCCGAGTGCGTTTCCTGCGTGTGTCGTCACAAGAGCCCAGTCTAAGAAAGGGAGTGATGACATATTTTTATCTGACTCTTTCTTATGTACAGATGGGGAGACTGACGAGGTGGTGCAAACCAAGCCTTGTGTCGATAATCAGGTGAGAAAAATGGTTGTGAGTGACCCTTTGTTACTAACTGTAACTCGTGAAAAACTCATTGAGGCTCAAAAGAGTGATCCCTCATTAGTTAAATGTTTTAAACTGGCAGAAGACAATAAATTGGATAACGTGGCATTCCTGTTTATTGATGGTTTACTAGTGCGAAAATGGCATAGGAGTAATTCTACAGAGAGTGAGTGGAACACAGTTTACCAGGTAGTAGTTCCTACTGTTTTTCGTCAGCAGGTTTTGTCACTGGCACATGACCACCTATTGTCAGGACATTTGGGCATAACAAAAACCTATAACCGTATCCTTCAGCATTTTTTCTGGTATGGTCTTAAGCGTGATGTGGCACAGTATTGTAAGACTTGTCACACTTGTCAATATGCGGGGAAACCTAATCAGGTGATTCCGCCAGCACCTCTAATTCCAATTCCTGTGCTAGGTGAGCCTTTTGAGCACGTGATCGTGGACTGTGTAGGGCCATTACCGAAGTCAAAGTCGGGCAATCAATTCTTGCTTACAATCATGTGTGCTGCAACCAGGTATCCTGAGGCTATCCCTCTACGCAAAGTTACAGCCAAAGCAGTTGTTAAGACCCTGACAACGTTTTTCTCAACTTTTGGTCTACCAAAGGTCATACAAACAGACCAAAGCACTAACTTTTTATCTAAATTGGGTTCACAAGTCTTTGAGTCGTTAGGCATCACACACAGAGTATCCAGTGCCTATCATCCTGAAAGTCAAGGAATGCTAGAGAGATTCCACCAGACTCTAAAAGCAATGTTGAGGAAATACTGTATTGAGACAGGAAACGAGTGGGATGAAGGAGTTCCATTGCTTTTATTTTCAATTCGAGAAACTGTTCAGGAATCTCTTAAATTCAGTCCGTCAGAGCTGGTCTTCGGACACACGGTGAGAGGGCCTCTGAGAGCTCTGAAAGAGAGAATGTTGGGTATCGTGAATGGTGAGAAAACGAATGTGCTAGATTATGTAAGTAAATTTCGTGAACGACTACAGGAAAGTTGTGTTCTAGCCCGAGAATCACTGTCTAAAGTTCAGGGAGAGATGAAAGTGCGTTATGACAAATGTGCTGTGAAAAGATGTTTTGCAGTTGGTGATCGTGTGTTGGTCTTACTTCCTGTTCCTGGATCCGCATTGTCTGCACGATTTTCTGGGCCATATGAGATCCTAGAGAGGAAAAGTGAGACAGATTATGTGGTGAGAACTCCTGACAGGAGGCGCCAAAAACGAGTTTGCCATATTAATATGTTAAAGGCTTATCATACTAGAGATGTCACAAATTCTCTTACCACGGCAAAGGGAAGTGATGCTATCTTTCCTGTTGGAGTGGTATGTGAGGCAAGTTCGGTCGTGGAGCAGCAGGACACCGACCTGGATGGTTTTTTGGAGTCTGATATACCGTTATTATCAGCTAGGCTATCTAACTCCGAAACACTTGCAAATTTGCCAAGTTTTCTATCACATCTTGACATTGATCAAAAGCAGGACGTTGCAAAGCTGCTTAATGAGTTTTCTTCTATCTTAGGCGACGCTCCAACATTAACTAACGTACTATATCATGACATCCAAGTAAGTAATACCCAGCCCATTAAACAACACCCTTATAGGGTGAATACTGTTAAAAGAGCTTTGATGAAACGGGAAACTCAATACTTATTGGAGAAGGGGTTGGCGAAGCCTAGTGTTAGCCCTTGGAGCTCTCCTTGTTTATTAGTACAGAAATCAGATGGCACTAAACGTTTCTGTACTGATTATCGTCGCGTGAACACTGTAACGATACCAGATAGTTTTCCAATGCCAAGAATGGAAGATTGTGTTGACAGCATAGGATCAGCAAATTTTGTCAGTAAACTTGATCTTCTTAAAGGATACTGGCAAGTTCCTTTGACGCCTGCAGCATCTGAGATTTCAGCATTCGTTACGGCAGATTGTTTTCTACAATACAACGTTATGGCATTTGGTTTGCGAAATGCCGCTGCTACATTCCAAAGGTTAGTTAATTTAGTGCTTGCTGATGTTCCCAACTGTAGTGCCTATCTAGATGATTTGGTAGTTTATTCACAGAGCTGGTCTGAACATGTATCGCTACTAGAAACCGTGTTTAAGTGTCTAGAGAAAGCATATTTGACTCTAAACCTCGCTAAATGTGAGATTGGTAAGGCAACTGTGACCTATTTAGGTAAACAAGTGGGACAAGGACAAGTACGACCAGTTACAGTAAAAGTCGCAGCAATTGGTGAATTTCCAGTGCCAAAAACCAGACGCGAGTTGCGTAGATTTTTAGGTATGGCCGGGTATTATCGGTGTTTTTGCCGAAACTTTTCTTCTGTGGCAGTTCCATTAACTGCTTTACTTAGTCCTTCCAAAACCTTTTTATGGTCACCCGAATGTCAGACAGCTTTTGAAAGCATTAAAACTTTGCTGTGTAGTGAGCCAGTGTTATCTGCCCCAGACTTTTCTATGGCGTTTAAGTTGGAGGTCGATGCAAGTGAGATGGGAGCTGGAGCTGTACTTTTACAGGAGGATAAAGATGGAATCAATCATCCTATTAGCTACTTCTCAAAGAAGTTCAATAAAAATCAATGTAACTATTCAACAATAGAGAAGGAGGCTTTAGCTTTATTGCTGGCACTTCAACATTTCGAAGTATATGTTGGTTCTTCTGTTCTTCCTGTAGTTGTCTACACAGATCATAACCCACTTACTTTTCTCTTGCGCATGTATAATCAGAACCAGAGGCTGATGAGATGGTCCCTCATCATCCAGAATTACAACCTGGAAATAAAGTATAAGAAAGGGGTGGATAATGTGGTGGCAGACGCTCTGTCCCGGGTTTGATGACAATTTTGGTAACAACCATTTTGTTCCTTTTGTCAAACATCTATATTTAATGTAGACGTTTGTTTTTAAGGGTGTGGGTGTTACGTCCGCATTGTATTTTGGTTGTCGTTTTTTTTCTCTTTTTGTCTCTTCTATCCGCTCTTAGGTCCGTGGTGGGTTGACTGATGTGTCAATTATAATTACCTCATTATTCAATGAGATGACATCCTTCTCAGGAACCAATCGCAACGCTTCTATCATGGATAAAGATCCGGAAATGACAAGAGGAAGACAGAGAGAGAGAGGATACGTGTTTGTGTTTGTGACTCGCTGTTTGTTGTTAGTGAACCCTGATGTATTAATTTGATTATTTTCTCCTTCGTGTGTGAAACCTTTGCAAACTTCGCAAATTGGAGATCATCTCAAAGTCTTTCCCGGACTCGGAGAGGAGAGGTAGCTAGGATGTCACGTGACCTACACAATGCAACACGTAGTGATGAATTTGTTTAAACACACCAGGTAATGAGCAGACGCCACCCTTTGTATTTATGTTTGTTAGTTAGTGTAGTTTAGTTGATGATTTGTTTCTTTAATTTCTTTTGTTAGATTAATTCTTTAAATGGAGTAAGTCAGCATACGTTTGGTTTTGTTGATTTCTTTGATTTAGCGTCGCTCTTTTTCCCTCCCTCCTGTGTTCCGTGTTTTGTTTATTATTTGTATATATTTTTGTAAATATTTATTTTGGGTTCACTTGTGTGTGTGTATATAACATCGGGTGTTTGTCTCAAGTAAAGAGAAGTGCTAATTCTGAACGGTCTTTGTCTTAATTCATCTCATCGCGCAGGTTGTAAATGGAGTAACTGAACCCGTTTACTTTTCATTATTCATTATTATTTAACTTTTACACTAATATGATATACTCTTTATTTGTTCTTTTAGTAGTATGAGTAGAGGGTCGTAACAGGGTTCAATATTGGCTACTCTATGGCTAATGTATCATCGAAGAGAGAGTCAATTAGTAGGCATAGAAATTTCAAGATCCAAGACTAAAACAAGTTCAATGGGTCAAATATTGGCTACTCTAAGACTACTTGATTACCAGAAGGAGTCTATGGGGTAGAAATAGAAAGTTCAAAATTGATGACTCTTGGGCCCAATATAAGTCCATTCGGTCAAATATGGACTTCTGATTGGCTGATGTATCATCATTCGGATTCTATGAGTATGTATAAAAAGTTCAAGATCAAGGACTGAAACAAGTTCAATGGGTCATATATTGGCTACTCTAAGGCTAATTGATCACCAGAAGGAGTCTATTGGGAAGAAGTAGAAAGTTCAAAATTGATGACTCTTGGGCCCAATATAAGTCCATTCGGTCAAATATGGACTTCTGATTGGCTGATGTATCATCATTCGGATTCTATGAGTATGTATAAAAAGTTCAAGATCAAGGACTGAAACAAGTTCAATGGGTCAAATATTATCTATTCTATGAATAATGTATCACCAGAAGGAATCAATTGGGATGAAACAGAAAGTTCAAAATTGATGACTCTCGGGCCCGATATTAGTCCATTTGGTCAAATATGGATTTTTGAAACACTGACATAACATCATAAAAAGTCAATGAGTAGGTATAGAAAGTTCAAGATCAAGGACTGAAATATATTCAGTAGGTAAAATATTGGCTGAATCTAATCAACATCAAGAACTGAAATATGTTATGAAGGTCAAAAATTGGCTGAACTATCAGCAGGAGTCAACGGGTAGCAATAGAAAGCTCAAGATCAAGGACTGAAATATATTCAGTAGGTCAAATATTGGCTGAACTTTCAACACAAGGAGTCGATGGGTAGAACTTAAAAGTTCAAAATTGATGACTCCTGGATGAGATGTAAGTCTATTTGGTCAAAAATGGACCTCTGAATGACTGATGTAAAATCAGAAGTAGTCAATGAGTATGTATTAAAAGTTCAAGATCAAGGAGTGAAACATGTTCAATGGGTCAAATATTGGCTACTCTAAGGGTAGAACTAAAAAGTTCAAAATCGATGAGTCTTGGGCAATATATTAGTATTTTAGGTCAAATATGGACTCTGAATGGCTGATATAACATCAGAAAGAGTCAATGAGTAGGTATAGAAAGTTCAAGATCAAGGACTGAAATATATTCAGTAGGTGAAATATTGGCTGAACTATCACAAGGAGTCAATGGGTAAAACTAAAAAGTTCAAAATTGATGTCTCTTGGGCCATATATTAGTATTTTAAATCAAATATGGACTCTGAATGACTGATGTAACAACAGATTGAGTCAATAAGTATACATAGAAATTTCAAGATCCATGACTGAAACATGTTTAATGGTTCAATTATTGGCTACTCTATGGCTAATTTATCACCAGAAGGAGTCAATTTGGTAGAAATACAAAGTTCAAAATCATCGACTCTTGGGCCCGATATTTGTCCATTTGGTCAAATATGGACTTCGCAATTACTGGCATGTGTCACACCCATGGACTGTTTTGTGATGTCTCTGTTCATTTGCCCTCCGTGTGTTTACCTGATCAGTTAATTTCCCGCACCTGTTTCTGTTTACCCTAATTGCGTTCCTCCCTTTATATTCGCCTTGTGTTTGTTCAGTCCATGTCGGTTCTCGTCTGTGAATGCCTCGATGTTTACGTGTGTTAACCAGCCTGCCTGCCTGTCTGTATGCTTTCCTTGGAACTACTTTGAATAAACCTATGTTCATCTGATCTTCGTCGTTAGCGTCCTTTGTATTGACACACAAGCGTGACAGAAGAACCGACCCACAAAAATTGTGATAGTGTTTCGCAACGTTTGCCTACGTTTGTTTTCTGTTTTTTAGTTTCGTTTTTGTTTGTTGCCTTTTTCCCCGTCATCAATGGATATCCCCGGTGTTCGTCTCCTACTGCTGGAGCAGGAGGACCAAACATTGGAGGACCACACGCGGACCTTCTTAGATCTCGCATATCTGACGCACTTTCCGGACGACTGCCTCTGCACGTTCTACGAAGTGAGCCTGAATGCCACATGCAGAGCGCAGTTGTCCGGAGAGGGTCCGCGTGTGGACTTTGAAGGCTTTGTGAAGTGGGTCCTGGCGAGTTGCAACTCGTTATGCACCGTCGGCCCGGAAGAAGACCCCGCCAGCCCCACTCCGGACCCAGAGCGAGACCAGCCACCATCTCGCGGCACGGAACGCCCTCACGAGCCATCGCCAAATGGAGCGACAGAGCCCAGGAACGCCACGGAGTCAGACCCAGGAAGTGAGTGTGACCAAGCGCGTGAGTCGGCTACAACGCTCGTGAGGGAGCCTGCGGTGGAGAGCGAGGGCGAGGAGGAAAGCCCCGCCCACTGCACGGCCGCTAAGGGTGAGCATGGACTGTGCTCAGAGGACTATTTTTTTTCGGTATATTTTGAATCATCTGCCTGTCCTGAATCATCTGCCTGGTCCGAGTCAACTGAATCATCTGCCTTTTCCGAGTCAATTGACTCATCTGCCTGTCCCGATTCGATTGAATCATCTGCCTGTCCCGAGTCGATTGAATCATCTGCCTGTCCCGAGTCAATTGAATCATCTGCCTGTCCCGAGTCAATTGAATCATCTGCCTGTCCCGAGTCAATTGACTCATCTGCCTGTCCCGATTCGATTGAATCATCTGCCTGTCCCGAGTCAATTGAATCATCTGCCTGTCCCGAGTCAATTGAATCATCTGCCTGTCCCGAGTCAATTGAATCATCTGCCTGTCCCGAATCTTCTGAGTCGTCTGCCTGTCCCGAAATCCCACCCAGCCTCCCTCTCCCACCTCCTCTCATCCATCTGCCATCTCCGCTGCAGCCAGCCAGCCCCTCTGTTCACCCTCAGCCTTCCATCAACGGCGTGAGCGCGCAGTGGGCCTGCCAGTCTCCAGCTCCATTGGGGGCAGTGAATCCTGGGTCTCCGCCTCCCACCTCCTCGACCTGGACTCCTCCTCGGCCCGTCAGCCCACCAACTCCTCGTTGGCTCCAACCTCCCTCGTCTCCACCGTGGCCCCTCAGTCCACCAGCTACGCCGGGCTCCCTCATCCCTCCGGCTCCGCCTTGGTCGCTCGTCGACCTGCCCTCGCCGCTGGACTACACTCCTCTGGCTGCGCCTCGTCCTTCCGTCCCTCTGGCTCCGTTGGCGTCCTCGCTCCCTCCGACGTCGCCTGGGTCCTCTGTCGCTCCGGCTCCACCGCGGCCTTCAGGATCCCCGCCTGCGTCTCGGTCGGTAGAGCCGCCAACGTCGCCGCGTCCCGCCGGATCCTCGGGGTTGCCCTGGCTCGTCGGCGTTCCAGCTACGCCCTGGTCTCCTCTACCACCTGCTCCGCCACAGTCTGTCGCCGCCCTGGTGCCGCCTGCCCTTCCTCCACCATGGCTGCTTCCTCCTGCGGCTCCACCATGGGCGGTGGGCGTGACTGTGGCCCGGGTCCAACCATCCTCCTGCTCCAGTTCCCGTCTGTCTCCTCCCTGGCTCCTCCCACCATCTACTCCTCCCTGGTTCATCATATCGTCTGCCATGTCGTCTCCTCGTCCTCCACCTGAGCCCCCTCCCTCCCTCCGCAGTTGGTCCATCTACGGCGCGAGGACGCACCTTCTGGGGGGGGTGTAATGTCACACCCATGGACTGTGTTTTGTGATGTCTCTGTTCATTTGCCCTCCGTGTGTTTACCTGATCAGTTAATTTCCCGCACCTGTTTCTGTTTACCCTAATTGCGTTCCTCCCTTTATATTCGCCTTGTGTTTGTTCAGTCCTTGTCGGTTCTCGTCTGTGAATGCGTCGATGTTTACGTGTGTTAACCAGCCTGCCTGCCTGTCTGTATGCTTTCCTTGGAACTACTTGGAATAAACCTATGTTCATCTGATCTTCGTCGTTAGCGTCCTTTGTATTGACACACAAGCGTGACAGCATGACATCAGAAAGAGTCAATGAGTAGGTATAGAAATTGCAAGATCCATGACTGAAACATGTCCAATGGGTAAAATATTGGCTAGTCTATGGCTAATTGATCACAAGAAGGAGTCTATTAGGCACAAAGAGAAAGATCAAAATTGATGACTCTTGGGTCTGATATAAGTCCATTCGGTCAAATATGAATTTCTGATTGGCTGATGTATCATCATTAGGATTTTATGAGTATGTATAAAAGGTTCAAGATCAAGGACTGAAACATGTTCAATGGGTCAAATATTGGCTATCTAAGGCTAATTTATCACCAGAAGGAGTCAGTGGGTAGAACTAAAAAGTTCAAAATCGACGACTCTTGGGCCTGTTGGATCTGGAAATTTTCATACCTACTCATTGACTCCTTCTGTTGGTACAACTGCCATTCAGAAGTCTATGTCTATTTTTGACATAAAATACTAAAATCTAGCCCAAGATTCATCAATTTTGAAGTTTTTATTTCTAACCATTGACTCCTTCTGGTGATAAATTAGCCATAGAGTAGCCATTATTTGACACATTGAACATGTTTCAATCATCAATCTTGAAATTTCTCTATACACTCATTGAATCCTTCTGATGTTACATCGACTTTTCAGAAATCCATATTTGACCCAATGGACTAATATCGGGCCCAAGAGACGTTGATTTTGAAACTTTTATTTATTCCCAATTGACTCCTTCAGGTTTTAAATTATCCATAGATTAGCCAATATTTGACCCACTGCACTTGTTTCAGTCGTGGATCTTGAAACTTCTATGCTTGTAAATTGACTCTTTATGTCAGTTATTCAGAAATCTATATTTGACCAAATGTACTAATATCGGGCCCAAGAGTCATCGATTTTGAACTTTCTAATTCTACACAATTAATTCCTTCTGTTGATACATTAGCCATTGCATAGCAAATATTTGACCCACTGCACATGTTTCAGTCCTTGATCTTGAATTTTCTATATATACTCATCGACATCCTTCTCATGTTACATCGGTCATTCAAAAGTTCATATTTTACCGAATGGACTTATAGAAAGTTAAAAATCGATGACTCTTGGGCCCAATATTAGTCCATTTTGTCAAACATGGACATGTGAATGACTGATATAACATCAGAAAGAGTCAATAAGTAGGTATAAAAATTTTAAAGATCCATAACTGAAACATGTTCAATGGGTCAAACATTGGCTACTTTATGACTAATTTATCACCAGAAGGAGTCAATTGGGAAGAAGTAGAAAGTTCAAAATCGATGACTCTTGGGCCCGATATTAGTACATTTGTTCAAATATGGACGTCTGAATAACTGACATAACATCAGAAAGAGTCAATTAGCAGGCATAGAAATTTCAAGATCCACGGCTGAAACAAGTTCATTGGGTCAAATATTGGCTACTTTAAGGCTAATTGATCACCAGTAGTCTATTGGGTAGAAACAGAAAGTTCAGAATCGATGACTCTTGGGCCCGATACAAGTCCATTCGGTCAAATATGGAATTCTGATTAGCTGATGTATCATCATTTGGATTCTATGAATATGTATAGAAAGTTCAAAATAAAGGACTGAAACATGTTCAATGGATCAAATATTTGCTATTCTATGGCTAATGTATCACCAGTAGGAATCCATTGGGTAGAAATAGAACGTTCCAAATCAATGACTTTTGGGCCCGGTATTAATCCATTTGGTCAAATATGGATTTCTGAATGACCGATGTAACATCAAAAAGAGTTAATGAGTAGGTATAGAAATTTCAAGATCCTTGACTGAAACTTGTCCAATGGGTTCAATATTGGCTACTCTATGGCTAATGTATCATCGAAGAGAGAGTCAATTAGTAGGCATAGAAATTTCAAGATCCACGACTGAAACAAGTTCAATGGGTCAAATATTGGCTACTCTAAGACTACTTGATTACCAGAAGGAGTCTATGGGGTAGAAATAGAAAGTTCAAAATTGATGACTCTTGGGCCCAATATAAGTCCATTCGGTCAAATATGGACTTCTGATTGGCTGATGTATCATCATTCGGATTCTATGAGTATGTTTAGAAAGTTCAAGATCAAGGACTGAAACATGTTCAATGGGTCATATATTGGCTACTCTAAGGCTAATTGATCACCAGAAGGAGTCTATTGGGAAGAAGTAGAAAGTTCAAAATTGATGACTCTTGGGCTCGATATAAGTCCATTTGGTCAAATATGGACTTCTGATTGGCTGATGTATCATCATTCGGATTCTATGAGTATGTATAAAAAGTTCAAGATCAAGGACTGAAACAAGTTCAATGGGTCAAATATTATCTATTCTATGAAAAATGTATCACCAGAAGGAATCAATTGGGATGAAACAGAAAGTTCAAAATTGATGACTCTCGGGCCCGATATTAGTCCATTTGGTCAAATATGGATTTTTGAAACACTGACATAACATCATAAAAAGTCAATGAGTAGGTATAGAAAGTTCAAGATCAAGGACTGAAATATATTCAGTAGGTAAAATATTGGCTGAACTATCACAAGAAGGAGTCAATGGGTAAAACTAAAAAGTTCAAAATTGATGTCTCTTGGGCCATATATTAGTATTTTAGATCAAATATGGACTCTGAATGGCTGATGTAACAACAGATTGAGTCAATAAGTATACATAGAAATTTCAAGATCCATGACTGAAACATGTTTAATGGGTCAAATATTGGCTACTCTATGGCTAATTTATCACCAGAAGGAGTCAATTTGGTAGAAATAAAAACTTCAAATTCGACGACTCTTTGGCCCGATATTAGTCCATTTTGTCAAATATAGACTTGTGAATGACTGATATAATATCAGAAAGAGTCAATAAGTAGGTATAGAAATTTCAAGATCCATGACTGAAACATGTCCAGTGAGTAAAATATTTGCTAAAATATTTGAAGGAGTGAATGGTTAGAAATAAAAACTTCAAAATGGATGAATCTTCGGCTACATAGTAGTATTTTATGTCAAGCATAGACTTCTGAATGGCAGTTGTACCAACAGAAGGAGTCAATGAGTAGGTATAGAAATTTCAAGATCCAAGAATGAAACATGTTCAATGGGTCAAATATTGGCTACTCTAAGGCTAATTTATCACCAAAAGGAGTCAAATGGGTAGAACTAAAAAGTTCAAAATTGACAACTCTTGGGCCTGATATTATTCCAATTGGTCAAATACCCACGTAGGAGGCGACGTTCTCGCGACCTTGCGCAACGTTCCCTAAAAGTTCTGTAAAGGTGACAAAAGTCCCGAAACTTTAGAGAACATTTGGGACGTTCCTAAAACGTCCTCTTTTGGTTATGAAAGTGCTGCTGTTCAACGTTCCAGATATGACTTAACGAGAACGTTCTGTATTGGTTATTATTTGGTCACATAGCAACGTTATTGTCACACCGTCACCATCACCAGCACCAGCACGTCAAGCTCCACCCACACGATCCCAATCACCGGAGTACTGATCACCTGCACCTGCATTCACACACACTCACACCTTAAGAAGCCCGCACACGCTCACTGTGGTGTCTGATCTCGTCGTTTATGGACCCCAGACTTACCTGGTGCGACTTACCTGCCTTCTTGTCTTCATCGGATGTTTATTGCTACCGTCTTCTCAGGCGTGGACGCGAACCGCTGGACTGGCATCTTCACAACCTGCAAACACACGGACACCGGATTAATTCACAAGCTAAGTCACTTCCTGGTTACCGGATTCAGAGACTCACCATACCATACCACTTACCTGTTGTTGTTGTTTCACTCCGTTCAATAAAAACCCTGTCTAACACTCATACCTGTTTGTCCGTGTCTGACAGTTATAAAGAGAACATTTGGGACTTTAACAGAACGTTCGCACATGGTCCTTTGTTGGTCATATTATAACGTTCCAGATATGACTTAACGAGAACGTTCTGTATTAGTTATTATTTGGTCACATAGCAACGTTATAAAGAGAACATTTGAGACTTTAACAGAACGTTCGCACATGGTCCTCTGTTGGTCATATTATAACGTTCCAGATATGACTTAACGAGAACGTTCTGTATTGGTTATTATTTGGTCACATAGCAACGTTATAAAGAGAACATTTGAGACTTTAACAGAACGTTCGCACATGGTCCTCTGTTGGTCATATTATAACGTTCCAGATATGACTTAACGGGAACGTTCTGTATTGGTTATTATTTGGTCACATAGCAACGTTATAAAGAGAACATTTGGGACTTTAACAGAACGTTCGCACATGGACCTCCGTTGGTCATATTATAACGTTCCAGATATGACTTAACGAGAACGTTCTGTATTGGTTATTATTTGGTCACATAGCAACGTTATAAAGAGAACATTTGAGACTTTAACAGAACGTTCGCACATGGTCCTCTGTTGGTCATATTATAACGTTCCAGATATGACTTAACGAGAACGTTCTGTATTGGTTATTATTTGGTCACATAGCAACGTTATAAAGAGAACATTTGAGACTTTAACAGAACGTTCGCACATGGTCCTCTGTTGGTCATATTATAACGTTCCAGATATGACTTAACGGGAACGTTCTGTATTGGTTATTATTTGGTCACATAGCAACGTTATAAAGAGAACATTTGGGACTTTAACAGAACGTTCGCACATGGACCTCCGTTGGTCATATTATAACGTTCCAGATATGACTTAACGAGAACGTTCTGTATTGGTTCTTATTTGGTCACATAGCAACGTTATAAAGAGAACATTTGAGACTTTAACAGAACGTTCGCACATGGTCCTCTGTTGGTCATATTATAACGTTCCAGATATGACTTAACGGGAACGTTCTGTATTGGTTATTATTTGGTCACACAGCAACGTTATAAAGAGAACATTTGGGACTTTAACAGAACGTTCGCACATGGTCCTCTGTTGGTCATATTATAACGTTCCAGATATGACTTAACGGGAATGTTCTGTATTGGTTATTCTATGGTCACATAGCAATGTTATAAAGAGAACATTTGGGACGTCAACAGAATGTTTAAAATTCTCATGCAAATAATACTAAAAAATAAATTTATATATATATATATATATATATATATATATATATAGTGAACGTTGGATATAGCGTTTTAAACCAATAAGAAAGGTATTGTGCGGCGTGTACCCCAATAGCGGGAGAGGAGGGGCGGGACATCTATCCCAGCATCCATTGATCCAGACTAACGACATTTGGCGGTCTTTTCCCTACCACCCTGGCTAGCAGCAGTTTTTTATGGTAACGTTAACGTTTGTCTGCTAATTTGATTATCTATCAAGTTATTTTAATAAGCACTTTTTGTGAAAAGTTATTTTTCTGATAATGAAGCAAACGTTGAAGTTCTGTTAATGAAGGTAATGTCGTGACCACACTTTGCGGAACCAAAGTCAGCTTTAAAATTATCAACATGATCTCACGAGAATTCGCATGTGTTTTTCGTAAAATGTGGTTCTACAAAATGTATGTTTACTTGTATAGAGACTGAAACGTTTTAACAGCAAGTTAAACACAGTTCTGTCGTCTTGACAAAACGTAAATGATTTATGTATGAACAAACTTAACCGTCTTACAAATAAATCCATATGAATATTGCAACCGTGGCATGTACATTATATTGCATTTTTCATACCAAGGCATGTGTCTTGATAAGTTTACTCATTAACGAAAATGATCACGTTTTATTCTCTTAGATTTCAGCTGCCAGCTCATTTCGAACAATACAGTTCAACAAGAGTAGCTCACGTTAGTCATTTTATAAACACTTAAAATTAGCATTTTCTGCCATCGTTTAACCATTGCATGTAGGCCTATTTAGTTTGCCATACGTGGGACCCAAAAGGCCTTTTCTCCGATATGCTGTGACTGACAATTGAACACACACCAAAACGCAAAATAATTAAGTAATCAATTTTCGTGCGCTGCAATTTAAATCTTAAATCATAAAACTGCTTGTGTTTCAAACGTCATCCTCAGCAGCGTCCGTTAGCATAAAAACCCGCGCTTAAATTCAAATTCAGAAATCCCTTCAAGAAGCTAACATGCAAGGCAGTAAAATCAATCCGACTAAAAATAAATAAAAAGGTTTGCTACGGTTAATTTTAGTTGGCTAATAAGTGGGCGGTCTAATGAAACTCTAAGGCTGAAAATCTAAATTTTATGTTTTAAACATTTTAACACATTAACCAAATTTTTAAAATGTATGTGTTGTGTTGTCCTTGGAAGCACTATGTAAGAACAATTGAGTTCAAACAAAAGAGATTGGATAAGAATTTAGTTTCTTTTTTTAGTAATTTCTCCTAAAATGTAAGCCTTTTACGGTTGTCTTTTTTGTGTGCCTGTTTTGTCCCCTTTGATTAGCAATGAACAATTATTTTTGTACTGCAGTGAATGCAGTGTTCTATTACTATTCACTTTTCTGTGCTTCCCAGACCCTGTCTTGTGCCCTGTCCTCAAAAAAGCTGCAATGTCATCTCAGAAGGTAGGCTTGACATGCAAAAAGTTTTTCTCCAAAATTACAGCAGCATATTGCTGACAGGCCAGAAAAATGGCGTAAATTTCACATTATAATGTGATTAGTTCTATAACAAGATGTTTTTCTCCTTATAACACAATTTTTACATTATTAGGAAGATATTTACAAATATTGGTTTATAACAGGGAAACCTTTCTTGTTATACTGTTGTATTAAATCCAACCATGAAGTATTGAAATAATTAAATTGTGTATATCCTGTATGTAAGGATTAGTTTGTCATAATTACTGAACAGAACACTGGAAGCAAGTGCGATAATATTTAATAGAAAGTTTTCAAACAGCAACAGTACAAACAGAATGAATGGGTGATCGCAGGGACTTCGATGGTCAGAATCCGTGGAGACGTGTAGTGAAGTGGCGGTGACAAACGGCAGACTCCAACGACGATGACGAGGAACAGGAACAAAAAGGCAGGAACAGAACACCGGGACACCAACACGGACAACATCAAACAACGATCTGACAAGGATGAAGGAAAAGCGGTAAGTATATATGGAGTGGTGAGATTGCAAGCAGCTGGTGAGGAGATGACGATCAGCTGGAGTGGATCAAGTGATGTCATACATTCACGCCCACAACCCACATGCGCTCACACCACAACATAAACACAAGACTAGAAGGAACAGAGAATGTGTCTACCGTGACAGTACCCCTCCTCCTAAGAACGCCTCCTGGCGTTCCCAGGCTCCTTTACCTGTCGATTGTAGTCATCGATAAGGGAGTGATCTATGTCTCTAGCAGGAACCCAACTTCTCTCCTCTGGACCGTAACCTTCCCAGTCCACCAAGTACTGAAATCCGCGTCCCCTCCGCCTAGAGTCCAGAATTCGATTAACCGAATAAGTGGTCTCCCCGTCTACGAGTCGCGGTGGGGGAGGGACCGGGGCAGGCGGATTAATGTGAGAATGAAACACGGGTTTAATTTTTGACACATGAAAGACGGAATGAACCCTCCTGTACGCGGGGGGTAATTTGAGGCGGACTACCACCGGACTAATGATTTTAGTGACCGTAAACGGCCCAATGAATTTGGGTGCAAGCTTATTAGAGACGGAGCGCAAAGGAATGTTCTTAGTTGAAAGCCACACTTTTTGACCAACGACGTATACGGGAGGCTTAGACCTGTGGCGATCGGCCCTTGCCTTGGTGTGCGCCCCCACCTGGAGTAGAGTCTCACGGGCTCTAGTCCAGGTACGGTGACACCTCTGGACGAAGGCGTGAGCAGAGGGGACCGCCACCTCGGATTCCAGACTGGGAAAAATAGGTGGCTGGTAACCTACGCTGCACTCAAATGGAGATAGGCCCGTGGCCGACACTGGTAACGTGTTGTGGGCGTACTCTACCATAGAAAGTTGTTGGCTCCATGAGGAAGGATTCTTGGATACCAAACATCGCAACACCCTCTCCAAATCCTGGTTGGCTCTCTCGGTCTGACCATTGCTCTGGGGATGAAACCCAGAAGACAGACTAATCGTCGCCCCCAGTAGTCTACAAAACTCTCGCCAAAATTTGGACACGAACTGGGGACCCCTGTCGGAGACCACGTCAATCGGGAGGCCATGTAGACGAAAGACGTGATCTACAACTGCAACCACCGTCTCCTTAGCTGAGGGTAATTTGGGTAAGGGGATGAAATGGGCTGCCTTCGAAAACCGGTCCACCACGGTCAAAACGACCGTGTTCCCCTGAGAGGGTGGGAGGGCGGTGATAAAATCTAGAGCGATGTGGGACCAGGGTCTCGAAGGAACCGACAGCGGCTGAAGTAACCCATCTGGAGGTCGATTAGAAGTCTTACCAATGGCACAGACCGAGCAAGCCAGTACAAAATCATGAATGTTGCGAGCCATGCGAGGCCACCAGAATCGTTGCCTGACTAAAAAACTAGTACGATTAATTCCTGGATGGCAAGCCACGTTGGAACCATGACCCCACTGGATGACGTCCGACCGTAATCCCTCCGGTACAAATAATCGATTCGGTGGACAACCGGGCGGAGGCGTTACCCCTTCTAGGGCCTTCACGACCCTCGATTCGACCTCCCATGAGAGTGTGGAAACAAGTCAAGTCAAGTCAAGTCATCTTTATTTATATAGCGCTTTTTACAATGCAAATTGTGGCAAAGCAGCTTTACATTAATAAGAAAATGGTGTCATTGTGCAGCTTATTCTATATATTATTGATTCATTCCGTTGCAAATATCAATAGTTATTAGTCTAGTTAATTTAGGTATATCAGCACTGCAGAAAAACAGTGACGTAATCGTCCGGCTCAGCTCAGTTTGTATACAACGGCGCCAATGCAGGCATATCAAAAACACTGCTGAATATCAAGCAAGTGTCCCCAACGTAAGCAAGCCAAAGGCAACAGCGGCAAGGAACCAAAACTCCAACAAATGGAGAAAAAAACCTCGGGAGAAACCAGGCTTAGTCGGGGGGCCAGTTCTCCTCTGGCCAACAGTGAACACTTGTCCGATACCCCGGCAGAGTTACGGGTCATTAAACCGATTTGGAATCGCAACAGTCAAAATATTTAATCTAGTTCCATCTAGTTTAAGATCTTTTTGATCACGCCGGTATGGGACGGTTTGTTGGGATATGTGCCACTGGCTGATGAGTCGGTAAGGTCTTAATAAAGGATGAGCTAGTTAACACAGTCTCCGCCGACACCACAGGGCCACATCGCTGCCGCACACAGGCACAGGTTCCCCGTCCGACCCGGACACGGCCCAGATCCAGCCAATCACGTTAATTGGTAAACCTCGGGATAAGCAGAGAGACAAAAAATTAGCGTAGACGCCATTCTTCTTCTGATGTACCGAGTACATCTGGTGTTATAGGAAGTGTTCCCGGTTCCGGCTGACCTGATCTATGCAGCCTAACAATCCTTTAACGGATATGAAGACAAAAGTTTATAGTGCGTCATGTGTATGCCAGGTTGAATAGATGCGTTTTTAGTCTAGATTTAAACTGACAGAGTGTGTCTGCTTCCCGAACAATGCTAGGAAGATTGTTCCAGAGTTTAGGTGCCAAATAGGAAAAGGATCTACCGCCTGCGGTTGATTTTGATATTCTAGGGATTAACAACTGGCCAGAATTCTGAGATCGTAATAGACGCGAAGGACTATAATGCATTAAGAGCTCACTCAGGTACTGAGGAGCTAAGCCATTTAGTGCTTTGTGAGTAATTAGCAAGATTTTAAAATCTATACGATGTTTAATAGGGAGCCAGTGCAGTTTTGACAGAACCGGGCTAATATGTTCATATTTCCTGGTTCTAGTAAGGACTCTAGCTGCTGCGTTTTGGACCAGCTGTAATTTGTTTATCACGCGAGCAGAGCAACCACCCAATAGAGCGTTACAGTAATCTAGTCTCGAGGTCATAAACGCATGAACTAGCTGTTCCGCATTTGTCATTGAGAGCATATGTCGCAATTTAGATATATTTTTAAGATGGAAGAATGCGGTTTTACATATGCTAGAAATGTGGCTTTCAAATGAAAGATTGGTATCAAAGAGCACACCCAGGTTCCTAACTGACGAAGACGACTTAACAGAGCAGCCATCAAGTGTTAGACAGTATTCAAGTTTTTTATGTGCTGAAGTTTTTGGTCCAATAATTAGAATCTCTGTTTTTTCTGAATTTAGTAGTAGGAAATTACTAGTCATCCAATTTTTTGGAAACAAATAGTGTTTCGGGCAAAATGCACTCAGGAGTAACCGGGCGTTCGGAAAAATCAAATATGTGGGACAAGGCGTCGGGTTTGATGTTCTTGGAACCCGGACGATATGAAAGAGAAAAATCGAAACGACCGAAAAAAAGTGCCTACCGAGCCTGCCTGGAGTTCAACCTTTTAGCAGTTCTGATGTACTCTAAGTTCTTGTGATCTGTCCAGACGATGAAAGGTACCCCCGACCCTTCTAACCAGTGGCGCCATTCCTCCAACGCTAACTTGACTGCCAACAACTCCCTGTTACCAATGTCGTAATTACGTTCCGCCGGGGATAATCGATGGGAAAAAAACGCTCAAGGGTGCATCTTGTCGTCTGAAAGGGAACGTTGGGATAACACTGCTCCTACTCCCACCTCCGACGCGTCGACCTCCACCACGAACTGACGTGAAGAATCAGGGGCTACGAGGATGGGGGCTGAAACAAAGCAGCCTTTCAGTTTGGTAAACACAGCCTCGGCTCTCTCAGACCACCTGAACGTAGTTCTGGGGGAGGTCAAGGCAGTCAGAGGTGCGACCAGTTGGCTGAAATTGCGAATAAAACGCCGGTAAAAATTGGCGAACCCCAGGAATCTCTGCAGGGCCTTGCGAGAATCTGGACTTGGCCAATCCACCACAGCCTTGATCTTCTCAGGGTCCATCCGCATTCCCTCAGACGAGACGATGTACCCTAGGAACGGGACAGACTGTGCATGAAAATCGCATTTCTCCGCCTTGACAAAAAGCCCATTCTCTAGCAACCTCAGAAGCACTCGCCGGACGTGCTGCACATGCTCCTGGAGAGAAGAAGAAAATATCAATATGTCATCCAGGTAGACATATATGAATTGATCGATCATATCTCGCAACACGTCATTGACCAATGCCTGGAAAACTGCCGGGGAATTGGACAGCCCGAAAGGCATAACCAAATATTCAAAGTGCCCCCTGGGGGTGTTAAAGGCAGTTTTCCACTCATCACCCTCCCTAATGCGAACCAAATGATAAGCGTTACGCAAATCCAATTTTGTGAAAATGGACGCTCCCTGCAGCCTCTCAAAGGCAGAAGACATCAACGGCAAAGGATAAGTATTCTTTACCGTGATGTTATTCAACCCTCGGTAATCAATGCAAGGTCGCAGAGAACCGTCCTTCTTACCCACAAAAAAGAACCCCGCCCCCGCTGGAGAAGAGGAAGGGCGAATGAACTTGGTTGCTAGAGAATCAGAAATATATTTCTCCAAAGTTCATATTTTACCGAATGGACTTATAGAAAGTTAAAAATCGATGACTCTTGGGCCCAATATTAGTCCATTTTGTCAAACATGGACATGTGAATGACTGATATAACATCAGAAAGAGTCAATAAGTAGGTATAAAAATTTTAAAGATCCATAACTGAAACATGTTCAATGGGTCAAACATTGGCTACTTTATGACTAATTTATCACCAGAAGGAGTCAATTAGGAAGAAGTAGAAAGTTCAAAATCGATGACTCTTGGGCCCGATATTAGTACATTTGTTCAAATATGGACGTCTGAATAACTGACATTACATCAGAAAGAGTCAATTAGCAGGCATAGAAATTTCAAGATCCACGGCTGAAACAAGTTCATTGGGTCAAATATTGGCTACTTTAAGGCTAATTGATCTCCAGGAGTCTATTGGGTAGAAACAGAAAGTTCAGAATCGATGACTCTTGGGCCCGATACAAGTCCATTCGGTCCAATATGGAATTCTGATAAGCTGATGTATCATCATTTGGATTCTATGAATATGTATAGAAAGTTCAAAATCAAGGACTGAAACATGTTCAATTGGTCAAATGTTTGCTATTCAATGGCTAATCTATCAACAGAAGGAATCATTTGTGTAGAAATATAAGTTCAAAATCGATGACCCTTAGGCCGATATTAGTACATTTGGTCAAATATGGACTTCTAAATAACTGACATAACATCAGAAAGACTCAATTAGTAGGCATAGAAAATTCAAGATTCATGACTGAAAAATGTCCAATGGGTAAAATATATGCTACTCTATAGCTAATGAATCACATGAAGGAGTCAATTAGGTAGGAAAAGAAAGTTCAAAATTGACGATTCTTGGGCCTAATATAAGCCTGTTTGGTCAAAATTGATGACTCTTGGGCCCAATATAAGTCCATTCGGTCAAATATGGACTTCTGACTGGCTGATGTATCATCATTCGGATTCTATGAATATGTATAGAAAGTTCAAAATCAAGGACTGAAACATGTCCAATGGGTAAAAAATTTGCTACTCTATAGCTAATGAATCACATGAAGGAGTCAATTGGGTATGAAAAGAAAGTTCAAAATTGACGATTCTTGGGCCTAATATAAGCCTGTTTGGTCAAAATTGATGACTCTTGGGCCCAATATAAGTCCATTCGGTTAAATATGGACTTCTGACTGGCTGATGTATCATCATTCGGATTCTCTGAGTATGTATAGAAAGTTCAAGATCAAGCACTGAAAAATGTTCAATGGGTCAAATATTGGCTACTCTAAGCGTAGAACTAAAAAGTTCAAAATCGATGAGTCTTGGGCAATATATTAGTATTTTAGGTCAAATATGGACTCTGAATGGCTGATATAACATCAGAAAGGGTCAATGAGTAGGTATAGAAAGTTCAAGATCAAGGACTGAAATATATTCAGTAGGTGAAATATTGGCTGAACTATCACAAGGAGTCAATGGGTAAAACTAAAAAGTTCAAAATTGATGTCTCTTGGGCCATATATTAGTATTTTAAATCAAATATGGACTCTGAATGACTGATGTAACAACAGATTGAGTCAATAAGTATACATAGCAATTTCAAGATCCATGACTGAAACATGTTTAATGGTTCAATTATTGGCTACTCTATGGCTAATTTATCACCAGAAGGAGTCAATTTGGTAGAAATACAAAGTTCAAAATCATCGACTCTTGGGCCCGATATTTGTCCATTTGGTCAAATATGGACTTCGCATTTACTGGCATGACATCAGAAAGAGTCAATGAGTAGGTATAGAAATTGCAAGATCCATGACTGAAACATGTCCAATGGGTAAAATATTGGCTAGTCTATGGCTAATTGATCATAAGAAGGAGTCTATTAGGCACAAAGAGAAAGATCAAAATTGATGACTCTTGGGTCTGATATAAGTCCATTCGGTCAAATATGAATTTCTGATTGGCTGATGTATCATCATTAGGATTCTATGAGTATGTATAAAAAGTTCAAGATCAAGGACTGAAACATGTTCAATGGGTCAAATATTGGCTACTCTAAGGCTAATTTATCACCAGAAGGAGTCAGTGGGTAGAACTAAAAAGTTCAAAATCGATGACTCTTGGGCCTGTTGGATCTGGAAATTTTCATACCTCTCTGGAACAGAAAGTGAATATAACTTGCCTTTAGGCGGAGACTTACCTGGCAGTAAATCTATAGCACAGTCATAGGGACGATGCGGAGGAAGAGAAGCAGCACGAGACTTACTGAACACCTCCTTCAGGTCCAGGTACTCCGCGGGCACGTTAGACAAGTCCCCTGTTTCCTCCTGAAACACAGAAACAGATACAGACGAACATGCGGACACAAGACAGGACTTATGACATTCCTTGCTCCACTCCAGTACGGTTTTATGATGCCAGTCCACTCGAGGGTTGTGTTGGATGAGCCAGGGATGTCCAAGGACGACAGGTGCAAGGGGTGAGTCCATGATGTAAAATGAAATAGTCTCGGAATGGTTGCCAGAAGTGATGAGTGTTATGTCTTCAGTGGAGAGGGAAATGGTGGGGAGATCTTGTCCATTAAGAGCGTGAACTGCGATTCTTTGAGTGAGGGGTCTGAGGGGAATCTGAAACTTCTGTGCAAAATTGTGGTCCATGAAATTACCTTCCGCTCCAGAATCCAGAAGTGCTCGACAATCATGCTGGTGGACTGACCATCTAAGTCTTACCGGGAGGAGTGTGGAGGTAGATGAAATCTGGGATGAGGTCTTCCTGGCGGAGATCCCACCCGACAGTAGCCTCAAATTTACTATCGGGCTGGACCTTTTACCGGGCAGCTGTAAGCAAAATGTCCCGCTCCTCCACAATACAGGCAAAGGCCCTGGGACCTCCGCCTCTCCCTCTCCTCCCGGGAAAGCCGAGCTCGACCCACCTGCATGGGCTCGGGATCATAGACGGAGCTGACCACGTCCCTGCCGCTGGATCTCGACTCGTTACCTCCGAAAGCACGAGTGGACGGAACTCGGCGCTCGACCCTGGACAGTCGAGCGTCCACCCGCAGAGCCAGATCTATGAGTCCTGTGAGTGTGGCCGGAAGATCCAGGGCGTAGATCTCCCTCTGAACGTGATCAGCCAACCCATGCAGGAACATGTCCCACTGCGCCTCCTCGTTCCATCCGCACTCCGCTGCCAGGGTCCGGAACTCAATAGAAAAGTCAGAGACCGATCTCTCTCCCTGGCGGAGTTCCATCAGCGTTCTGGCGGCCTCTCTTCCATACACCGCCCGATCGAACACCTTCTTCATCTCGTCGGCGAGGGTCTTGAACGAGGCGCAGCATGGATCTTGATTCTCCCACACCGCCGTTCCCCAAAGAGCCGCCCTCCCGGTCAGTAAAGTGAGCACGAAGGCCACTTTAGATTGCTCGGTGCTAAATGTGTTGGCCTGTAGTGCAAAGTGCATAGAGCACCGGGTCAAAAATGCTCTACAAAAGTTAGGCTCCCCGGCATAGGACTCGGGTACCGGTAGACGAGGCTCAGACCGAGAGGGGCTCGCTGGAGGTGGGGGGAGAACGACTGGTGTGGGCAGCGCAGCGGGAATCTGTAAGCTACGGATCTGCTGGGTGAGCTCGGACACCTGCGTCACCAAGGCTTGTACTGCGCGACCTGTGTTGACGATCTCTTCTTGTTGTGAATCCATTCTCCGGATACTGTGATGTATGAATTCATCCACCGACCTAGAAGATCCGCTCGCTGCTTCCATCTGTTGGTCAGATCATTCTGTCATTATTACTGAACAGAACACTGGAAGCAAGTGCGATAATATTTAATAGAAAGTTTTCAAACAGCAACAGTACAAACAGAATGAATGGGTGATCGCAGGGACTTCGATGGTCAGAATCCGTGGAGACGTGTAGTGAAGTGGCGGTGACAAACGGCAGACTCCAACGACGATGACGAGGAACAGGAACAAAAAGGCAGGAACAGAACACCGGGACACCAACACGGACGACATCAAACAACGATCTGACAAGGATGAAGGAAAAGCGGTAAGTATATATGGAGTGGTGAGATTGCAAGCAGCTGGTGAGGAGATGACGATCAGCTGGAGTGGATCAAGTGATGTCATACATTCACGCCCACAACCCACATGCGCTGACACCACAACATAAACACAAGACTAGAAGGAACAGAGAATGTGTCTACCGTGACATAGTTCACCCCAGAATTTAAATTTCCTCATGAAGTCTGTATGCCGTGATAACTAGAATTATGATTTTTTTTATAGCTCGCAATGGGCGATATGGACAAATAATTCATATCTCTATTTTATAATTGGTTTTATATATATATATATATATATATATATATATATATATATATATATATATATATATATATATATATATATATAATTATTTTATTTTAACATCCTGCTCAATTTTGTCCAAACAATGTTTATATTATAGGCAATGAAAACAAATAGTGAAAGTAGGCTATGCTCTTTGTAACATTACAATCTAAAAATAAAAATAATACTTTTTAAAGCAGAAGTTCAATTCACTAAACTAAAAATGAAGTTACATAAACACAGGAACACAGATTAATTGCGTTATATTTAGATTACCCCATTACTGTTATCTGCTATCATAAAATACATTTACTTGTAGGGTATAAATTATACATATGAGTATGACACAATTACTGGGCTTTTGGGCTATGCATGTGTGTGTGTGTGTGTGTGTATATATATATATATATATATATATATATATATATATATATATATATATATATTTACATATATATATGTATATGTATAAAATCTCTATACATAAAAATCGACGACTCTTGGGCCTGTTGGATCTGGAAATTTTCATACCTACTCATTGACTCCTTCTGTTGGTACAACCACATTCAAGCATAAGTGTTTGATTTATCCCTTCACTTATTTACTTAGTACATACAGTGGTGCTCAACCTACCTGAAACATTATAATTTTTTTTTTTAGCTTATTCTGATACTGATTTTTAAAAATACATTTATTGGCTAATTAATTGTAACAAATAAACTATCCTTTAACACAAAGACCTGTAGTCTTTTGAAATAAGAGGCAACCACTGCATTTTAATCATGATCCAAACAAAGAGGATAGACATATGTTGCACGAGCAGTTGTTTTTCATTTGAATGTGATTGTAGAATTTCAGGATTTAAAACAAAAACAGAATGGTCTGATTTAGGTTTTATGTATTTTATTTTTTGCTACATAAAACATCTGCATGAAACAGACAGCAGGTCTGAATGAGGCTCAAATTCACTCTAACAGCAGAAAGACATGATATAGCGTTTCCTTGGTTACTGCTTTACTATTATTTTTGGGATCTACTGGGGCAGTGATAAAGATCCACCATCTCAATCAATAGGTTGGTGACCGCTGTTATAAAGGGTTTGCAAACTTTCAAGCACCACTGTATGTGTACCACTAAGTGTAATTAAAAACCATTAAAAAGTAATTGAAGTGATCAGTATATATTGTTATTTATGCGTTTTTTTTCAGGCAACAGAAGAACAACTCGGGGCAGCTCCAGAAGATGCAGACAGTGAATGAATCACATGCACACATTTTATTTTATTCATGTTCATTATTTCTTACACTGTTACTGTTATTTTGGAAAATGTTCATGCTCTAGATGTTTATGGCAATAAAGCCTGTTTGAATTCAGTTGAATTGATTGTGCTTTCTCTGCCCCCTCTCTCTCTCACCCACAATGGAAATGAATGAAGAATTCCTGCTTTGTTCCTGCACATCTTTTAATATGTTAAGTGTAAAGATACAGCGCTTATGCCCGATTGGGTTTTGCAGACCAAGAACCAGTGTGTGTTGCAGTAACATTATAGTTTGATCCCCTAAAGTTTCCTGTAATGTTACTAAAGGGGTTCTGAAAATATTCAAAAAATGTGATGGAAATACCTAAATAGGAACAAAAAACAATATTCTAGGTTGGTCCCCCAAAGGTCTTGAAAACAAATAAAATATGGTCCCCTAAACGTTACGAGAACGTCCTGAAAGTTCTGCCAAGGTCCCCCAAATAACGTCCCCTAACCTTTTAAAGAACTCGACATCATGACCTTCTCAGAACGTTCTGGGGACGTTACCTGGTGACGTCCTTACACCAGCGGGGACGTTCTCAGAACGTGCCGGGGGCGTTACCAGGTGACGTCCTTGACACCAGCGGGGACGTTCTCAGAACGTGCTGGAAACATAAAATTTCCAAATAAAATATGGTCCCCTAAACGTCCAGAGAACGTCCTGAAAGTTCTGCTAAGGTCCCCGAAATAACGTCCCCTATCCCTTTAAAGAACTCGACATCGTTACCTTCTCAGAACGTTCTGGGGACGTTAGCAGGTGACGTTCTTGACACCAGCGGGGACGTTCTCAGAACGTGCCGGGGGCGTTACCAGGTGACGTCCTTGACACCAGCGGGGACGTTCTCAGAACGTGCCGGGGGCGTTACCAGGTGACGTCCATGACACCAGCGGGGACGTTCTCAGAACGTGCTGGAAACGTAAAATTTCCAAATAAAATATGGTCCCCTAAACGTCCAGAGAACGTCCTGAAAGTTCAGCTAAGGTCCCCGAAATAACGTCCCCTATCCCTTTAAAGAACTCGACATCGTGACCTTCTCAGAACGTTATGGGGACGTTACCAGGTGACGTCCTTGACACCAGCAGGGACGTTCTCAGAACGTGCTGGGAACGTAAAATTTCTAGCGGGGTATGTTTTCAGTCAAATATTGGCTACTCTAAGGGTAGAACTAAAAAGTTCAAAATCAATGAGTCTTGGGCAATATACTAGTATTTTAGGTCAAATATGGACTCTGAATGGCTGATATAACATCAGAAAGAGTCAATGAGTAGGTATAGAAAGTTCAAGATCAAGGACTGAAATATATTCAGTAGGTGAAATATTGGCTGAACTATCACAAGGAGTCAATTGGTAAAACTAAAAAGTTAAAAATTGATGTCTCTTGGGCCATATATTAGTATTTTAAATCAAATATGGACTCTGAATGACTGATGTAACAACAGATTGAGTCAATAAGTATACATATAAATTTCAAGATCCATGACTGAAACATGTTTAATGGTTCAATTATTGGCTACTCTATGGCTAATTTATCACCAGAAGGAGTCAATTTGGTAGAAATTTGAAATTTGGCAATTACTGGCATGATGACATCAGAAAGAGTCAATGAGTAGGTATAGAAATTGCAAGATCCATGACTGAAACATGTCCAATGGGTAAAATATTGGCTAGTCTAAGGCTAATTGATCACAAGAAGGAGTCTATTAGGCACAAAGAGAAAGATCAAAATTGATGACTCTTGGGTCTGATATAAGTCCATTCGGTCAAATATGAATTTCTGATTGGCTGATGTATCATCATTAGGATTCTATGAGTTTGTATAAAAAGTTCAAGATCAAGGACTGAAACATGTTCAATGGGTCAAATATTGGCTATCTAAGGCTAATTTATCACCAGAAGGAGTCAGTGGGTAGAACTAAAAAGTTCAAAATCGACGACTCTTGGGCCTATTGGATCTGGAAATTTTCATACCTACTCATTGACTCCTTCTGTTGGTACAACTGCCATTCAGAAGTCTATGTCTATTTTTGACATAAAATACTAAAATCTAGCCCAAGATTCATCAATTTTGAAGTTTTTATTTCTAACCATTGACTCCTTCTGGTGATAAATTAGCCACAGAGTAGCCATTATTTGACACATTGAACATGTTTCAGTCATCAATCTTGAAATTTCTCTATACACTCATTGAATCCTTCTGATGTTACATCAACTTTTCAGAAATCCATATTTGACCCAATGGACTAATATCGGGCCCAAGAGACGTCGATTTTGAAACTTTTATTTATTCCCAATTGACTCCTTCAGGTTTTAAATTATCCATAGATTAGCCAATATTTGACCCACTGCACTTGTTTCAGTCGTGGATCTTGAAACTTCTATGCCTGTAAATTGACTCTTTATGATTTTATGTCAGTTATTCAGAAATCCATATTTGACCAAATGTACTAATATCGGGCCCAAGAGTCATCGATTTTGAACTTTCTAATTCTACACAATTAATTCCTTCTGTTGATACATTAGCCATTGTATAGCAAATATTTGACCCACTGCACATGTTTCAGTCCTTGATCTTGAATTTTCTATATATACTCATCGACATCCTTCTCATGTTACATCGGTCATTCAAAAGTTCATATTTTACCGAATGGACTTATAGAAAGTTAAAAATCGATGACTCTTGGGCCCAATATTAGTCCATTTTGTCAAACATGGACATGTGAATGACTGATATAACATCAGAAAGAGTCAATAAGTAGGTATAAAAATTTTAAAGATCCATAACTGAAACATGTTCAATGGGTCAAACATTGGCTACTTTATGACTAATTTATCACCAGAAGGAGTCAATTGGGAAGAAGTAGAAAGTTCAAAATCGATGACTCTTGGGCCCGATATTAGTACATTTGTTCAAATATGGACGTCTGAATAACTGACATAACATCACAAAGAGTCAATTAGCAGGCATAGAAATTTCAAGATCCACGGCTGAAACAAGTTCATTGGGTCAAATATTGGCTACTTTAAGGCTAATTGATCACCAAGAGTCTATTGGGTAGAAACAGAAAGTTCAGAATCGATGACTCTTGGGCCCGATACAAGTCCATTCGGTCCAATATGGAATTCTGATTAGCTGATGTATCATCATTTGGATTCTATGAATATGTATAGAAAGTTCAAAATCAAGGACTGAAACATGTTCAATTGGTCAAATATTTGCTATTCAATGGCTAATATATCAACAGAAGGAATCAATTGTGTAGAAATATAAGTTCAAAATCGATGACCCTTAGGCCCGATATTAGTACAATTGGTCAAATATGGACTTCTAAATAACTGACATAACATCAGAAAGAGTCAATTACTAGGCATAGAAATTTCAAGATCCATGACTGAAAAATGTCCAATGGGTAAAATATATGCTACTCTATGTCTAATGTATCACAAGAAGGTAGAAATTAGGTCAATTAGGTAGAAATAGAAAGTTCAAAATTGATGACTTTTGGGCTAGATTTTTGTTATTCAGAAGTCCATATTTGACCAAATGTACTAATATCGGGCCCAAGAGTAGTCGATTGTAAACTTTCTATTTCTACCCAATTGATTCCTTCTGGTACTACATTAGCCATAGAATAGCAAATATTTGACCCATTGAACATGTTTCAGTCCATGACTGAAACATGTCCAATGGGTAAAAAATTTGCTACTCTATAGCTAATGAATCACAAGAAGGAGTCAATTGGGTAGGAAAAGAAAGTTCAAAATTGACGATTCTTGGGCCTAATATAAGCCTGTTTGGTCAAAATTGATGACTCTTGGGCCCAATATAAGTCCATTCGGTCAAATATGGACTTCTGATTGGCTGATGTATCATCATTCGGATTCTCTGAGTATGTATAGAAAGTTCAAGATCAAGCACTGAAAAATGTTCAATGGGTCAAATATTGGCTACTCTAAGGGTAGAACTAAAAAGTTCAAAATCGATGAGTCTTGGGCAATATATTAGTATTTTAGGTCAAATATGGACTCTGAATGGCTGATATAACATCAGAAAGAGTCAATGAGTAGGTATAGAAAGTTCAAGATGAAGGACTGAAATATATTCAGTAGGTGAAATATTTGCTGAACTATCACAAGGAGTCAATGGGTAAAACTAAAAAGTTCAAAATTGATGTCTCTTGGGCCATATATTAGTATTTTAAATCAAATATGGACTCTGAATGACTGATGTAACAACAGATTGAGTCAATAAGTATACATATAAATTTCAAGATCCATGACTGAAACATGTTTAATGGTTCAATTATTGGCTACTCTATGGCTAATTTATCACCAGTAGGAATCCATTGGGTAGAAATAGAACGTTCCAAATCAATGACTTTTGGGCCCAGTATTAATCCATTTGGTCAAATATGGATTTCTGAATGACCGATGTAACATCAAAAAGAGTTAATGAGTAGGTATAGAAATTTCAAGATCCTTGACTGAAACTTGTCCAATGGGTTCAATATTGGCTACTCTAAGACTACTTGATTACCAGAAGGAGTCTATGGGGTAGAAATAGAAAGTTCAAAATTGATGACTCTTGGGCCCAATATAAGTCCATTCGGTCAATTATGGACTTCTGATTGGCTGATGTATCATCATTCTGATTCTATGAGTATGTTTAGAAAGTTCAAGATCAAGGACTGAAACATGTTCAATGGGTCATACAGTTGTGTTCAAAATTATTCAACCCCCACTGAAATTGATTGTTTTGGCCGGTTTGACATTGATTTTGATCATTCAGTCATCCTGCTTACAATTAAATCAAAGAGGCACGTGTAGGTCAGACAAATATAACAACATTTATAATGAAATAACCACAAATGTCTTTTCTCTGCTCACATCATTATCAGTTTTATTCAACCCCCAAGTGACATTCAATCTTAATACTTAGTACAACATCCTTTTACAGTTATAACAGCTTTTAAACGTGAAGCATAGCTTGACACAAGTGTCTTGCAGCGAGCTACGGGTATCTTCGCCCATTCATCATGTGCAAAAGCCTCCAGGTCAGTCACATTCTTAGGCTTGCGCACTGCAACTGCTTTCTTTAAGTCCCACCAGGTTCTCAATCGGATTTAAGTCTGGTGACTGCGATGGCCATTTCAAAATGTTCCAGCCATTAATCTGCAACCATGCTCTAGTGGACTTGGAGGTATGCTTGGGATCATTGTCCTGTTGAAAGGTCCAACGTCTCCCAAGCCTCAGGTTTGTGACGGACTGCATCACATTGTCCTCCAATATCTCCTGGTACTGAAGAGAATTCATGGTACCTTGCACACGCTGAAGCTTCCCAGTACCTGCAGAAGCAAAACAGCCCCAAAGCATGATTGACCCCCCGCCATGCTTCACAGTAGGCAAGGTGTTCTTTTCTTCATAGGCCTTGTTCTTCCTCCTCCAAACATAGCGTTGATCCATGGGCCCAAACAGTTCTAATTTTGTTTCATCAGTCCACAGAACACTATCCCAAAACTTCTGTGGTTTGTCCACATGACTTTTGGCATACTGCAGTCGACTCTTCTTATTCTTTGGAGACAGCAAGGGGGTGCGCCTGGGAGTTCTGGCATGGAGGCCTTCATTACGCAGGGTGCGCCGTATTGTCTGAGCAGAAACTTCAGTACCTACATCTGACAAATCTTTTCTCAGTTCCTCAGCAGTCACACGGGGACTTTTCTCCACTCTACGCTTCAGGTAGCGCACAGCAGTCGAAGTCAGCATCTTCTTTCTGCCACGACCAGGTAGCGTTTCAACAGTGCCCTTTGCCTTGAATTTGCGAATGATGCTTCCTATGGTGTCTCTTGGTATGTTTAACATCTTTGCAATCTTCTTATAGCCATTGCCCTTCCTGTGAAGAGTAATCACCTCTTCTCTTGTCTTCCTGGACCATTCTCTTGACTTCACCATGTTTGTAACCACACCAGTAAATGTCTATAAGGAGCTGAGTATCACAGTCATTTTAAATCTGCCTAATTGGTGCTTATTAGGCTTTATTGCTGCTCCCTGACATCCACAGGTGCTTTCAATACCTGATTGGAAACACTTCAATGGACCTCTGTTCTTCAGAGTGGTAGTCTTTAAGGGGTTGAATAATTGTGTCAATGAAGAATTCACAAAAGAAACATTTACTACTGTATTACAAAACCAATTGATGTCATTTTAGTTGCATATGCTTCTTTAAGAAGTCCTTGTAGGATTTCATTCTGAATTCAATTACAAATGTACTCTAAATTCTCTAAAACCATTTACAGCATTGGGGGGTTGAATAATTTTGAACACAACTGTATATTGGCTACTCTAAGGCTAATTGATTACCAGAAGGAGTCTATTGGGAAGAAGTAGAAAGTTCAAAATTGATGACTCTTGGGCTCGATATAAGTCCATTTGGTCAAATATGGACTTCTGATTGGCTGATGTATCATCATTCGGATTCTATGAGTGTGTATAAAAAGTTCAAGATCAAGGACTGAAACAAGTTCAATGGGTCAAATATTATCTATTCTATGAATAATGTATCACCAGAAGGAATCAATTGGGATGAAACAGAAAGTTCAAAATTGATGACTCTCGGGCCCGATATTAGTCCATTTGGTCAAATATGGATTTTTGAAACACTGACATTACATCATAAAAAGTCAATGAGTAGGTATAGAAAGTTCAAGATCAAGGACTGAAATATATTCAGTAGGTCAAATATTGGCTTAACTATCACAAGAAGGAGTCAATGGGTAAAACTAAAAAGTTCAAATTGATGTCTCTTGGGCCATATATTAGTATTTTAGATCAAATATGGACTCTGAATGGCTGATGTAACAACAGATTGAGTCAATAAGTATACATAGAAATTTCAAGATCCATGACTGAAACATGTTTAATGGGACAAATACTGGCTACTCTATGGCTAATTTATCACCAGAAGGAGTCAATTTGGTAGAAATAAAAACTTCAAATTCGACGACTCTTTGGCCTGATATTAGTCCATTTTGTCAAATATAGACTTGTGAATGACTGATATAATATCAGAAAGAGTCAATAAGTAGGTATATAAATTTCCAGATCCATGACTGAAACATGTCCAGTGAGTAAAATATTTGCTAAAATATTTGAAGGAGTGAATGGTTAGAAATAAAAACTTCAAAATGGATGAATCTTCGGCTACATAGTAGTATTTTATGTCAAGCATAGACTTCTGAATGGCAGTTGTACCAAAAGAAGGAGTCGATGAGTAGGTATAGAAATTTCAAGATCCATGAATGAAACATGTTCAATGGGTCAAATATTGGCTACTCTAAGGCTAATTTATCACCAAAAGGAGTCAAATGGGTAGAACTAAAAAGTTCAAAATTGACGACTCTTGGGCCTGATATTAGTCCAATTGGTCAAATATGGATTTCTGAATGACCAATGTAACATCAGAAAGAGTCAATGAGTAGGTATAGAAATTTCAAGATTCATGACTGAAACATGTCCAATGGGTAAAATATTTACTACTCTATAGCTAATGAATCACAAGAAGGACACAATTGGGTAGGAACAGAAAGTTGAAGATCAAGGACTGAAATATGTTCAGTAGGTCAAAAATTAGCTGAACTGTCACCAGAAGGAGTCAATAGGTAGAACTAAAAAGTTCAAAATAGATGACTCTTGGGCCATATATTAGTATTTTAGGTCAACTATGGACTCTGAATGGCTGATGTAACAACAAATAGAGTCAATGAGTGTGTATATAAATTTCACGATTGATGACTGAACAAGGTTCAATGGATCAAATATTGGCTACTCTATGGCTAATTAATCTAATCAACATCAAGAACTGAAATATGTTATGAAAGTCAAAAACTGGCTGAACTATCAGCAGAAGGAGTCAACGGGTAGCAATAGAAAGCTCAAGATCAAGGACTGAAATATATTCAGTAGGTCAAATATTGGCTGAACTTTCAACACAAGGAGTCGATGGGTAGAACTTAAAAGTTCAAAATTGATGACTCCTGGATGAGATGTAAGTCTATTTGGTCAAAAATGGACCTCTGAATGACTGATGTAAAATCAGAAGTAGTCAATGAGTATGTATTAAAAGTTCAAGATCAAGGAGAAAAACATGTTCAGTACGTCAAAATTTGCCTACTGATTGACTGATCCATCAACGGAATGAGTCTAATGGGCAGAAATAGAAAGTTCAAAATCGACGACTCTTGGGGCGGATCAGAAGGAGTCAATGAGTATGTATACAAAGTTCAATATCAAGGACTGAAACATGTTCAATGGGTCAAATATTTGCTATTCAATGGCTAATCTATTGTTGGAAATCTTTTTCCTTGTAAAAAGGAAGCAGAGGTTGCTCTTTATTGAGAGAACGTCCGTTGCATTGCTGTGGTCATCCAAGTCTCTTCTGAGGTAGTGTACATTGCAGTTAAATACATTCAACAGTATAGGTGGAGACAATGGGTGGAGACAAAATGTCTGTTCCCAGCATTTCCCAAGCCCGGATCTAATCAGCATAACAGTGTCATTCAAATGCAAGGGGTGCTAATCAGATCAGTCTGACGGTATCACGCCAAATACACAGGAAGATACCCACAGACCAAAGGTTAATGTCTGCCTGATTTAATCCCCTTAGACTGCAACACAAAATGTAAGAATCCACCATGTACATAACTTTTTATAAATTTGTAATCCCACAGTTCCCCCTTTGAGAGTTCTAATAACTCTCACAAAATACAAATTTAGACACTTCAAAGTTTCGTTCTTGTAACTTGTGATCGTTACAGGCACATTTACTTGCTCTGTGTTGATTGTCTGTAGTAACGGGTGCATGTCGACACAGAAACCGACATGCAGCTAGGGTCCGTGTAGTTTTTACGGGTAATAGTCTTTTCTGGTTGGAATGGTCCTTTCCTCGTGATGGGAGTGAGTCATTTCAAGTCAAGTCAAGTCAAGTCATCTTTATTTATATAGCGCTTTTTACAATGCAAATTGTGGCAAAGCAGCTTTACATTAATAAGAAAATGGTGTCATTGTGCAGCTTATTCTATATATTATTGATTCATTCCGTTGCAAATATCAATAGTTATTAGTCTAGTTAATTTATGTATATCAGCACTGCAGAAAACAGTGACGTAATTGTCCGGCTCAGCTCAGTTTGTATACAACGGTGCCAATGCAGGCATATCAAAAACACTGCTGAATATCAAGCAAGTGTCCCCAACTTAAGCAAGCCAAAAGCAACAGCGGCAAGGAACCAAAACTCCAACAAATGGAGAAAAAAACCTCGGGAGAAACCAGGCTTAGTCGGGGGGCCAGTTCTCCTCTGGCCAACAGTGAACACTTGTCCGATACTCAGGCAGAGTTACAGGTCATTAAACCGTTTTGGAATCGCAACAGTCAAAATATTTAATCTAGTTTAAGATCTTTTTGATCACGCCGGTATGGGACGGTTTGTTGGGATATGTGCCACTGGCTGATGAGGCGGTAAGGTCTTAACAAAGGATGAGCTAGTTAACATAGTCTCCGCCGACACCACAGGGCCACATTGCTGCCGCACACAGGCACAGGTTCCCCGTCCGACCCGGACACAGCCCAGATCCAGCCAATCACGTTAATTGGTAAACCTCGGGATAAGCAGAGAGACAAAAAATTAGCGTAGACGCCATTCTTCTTCTGATGTACCGAGTACATCTGGTGTTATAGGAAGTGATCCCGGTTCCGGCTGACCTGATCTATGCAGCCTAACAATCCTTTAATGGATATGAAGACAAAAGTTTATAGTGCGTCATGTGTATGCCAAGTTAAATAGATGCGTTTTTAGTCTAGATTTAAACTGACAGAGTGTGTCTGCTTCCCAAACAATGCTAGGAAGATTGTTCCAGAGTTTAGGTGCCAAATAGGAAAAGGATCTACCGCCTGCGGTTGATTTTGATATTCTAGGTATTAACAACTGGCCAGAATTCTGAGATCGTAATAGACGCGAAGGACTATAATGCATTAAGAGCTCACTCAGGTACTGGGGAGCTAAGCCATTTAGTGCTTTGTAAGTAATTAGCAAGATTTTAAAATCTATACGATGTTTAATAGGGAGCCAGTGCAGTTTTGACAGAACAGGGCTAATATGTTCATATTTCCTGGTTCTAGTAAGGACTCTAGCAGCTGCGTTTTGGACCAGCTGTAATTTGTTTATCACGCGAGCAGGGCAACCACCCAATAGAGCGTTACAGTAATCTAGTCTCGAGGTCATGAACGCATGAACTAGCTGTTGCGCATTTGTCATTGAGAGCATATGTCGCAATTTAGATATATTTTTAAGATGGAAGAATGCGGTTTTACATATGCTAGAAATTTCAATTCAATTCAATTCAAATTTATTTGTATAGCGCTTTTCACAATACACATCATTTCAAAGCAGCTTTACAGAGAATGGATGTCAACATTACAATTTAAAGAAAGCAGTTAGCAAATAAAATAATTGGCTGAAATGTGGCTTTCAAATGAAAGATTGGTATCAAAGAGCACACCCAGGTTCCTAACTGACGAAGATGACTTAACAGAGCGGCCATCAAGTGTTAGACAGTATTCTAGGTTTTTATGTGAAGTTTTTGGTCCAATAATTAGAATCTCTGTTTTTTCTGAGTTTAGTAGTAGGAAATTACAAGTCATCCAATTTTTTATATCAGCTACGCATTGTGTTAATTTTGAGAATTGGTAGGTTTCGTCAGGGCGTGAGGAAATATAGAGCTGAGTATCATCAGCGTAACAGTGAAAGCTAATGCCATGCTTCCTAATGACATCTCCCAAGGGTAGCATGTACAGAGTGAAAAGCAACGGTCCTAGAACTGAGCCTTGTGGTACTCCATATTTAACTTGTGATCGAAATGACATCTCTTCGTTTACTACTACAAACTGATAACGGTCAGATAAGTATGATTTGAACCATGCCAATGCAATTCCACTAATTCCAGCATAATTTTCTAGTCTATTCAAAAGAATATTGTGGTCGATTGTGTCAAAAGCAGCACTGAGGTCTAGTAACACTAATAGAGAGATACAACCATGATCTAATGATAAGAGCAAATCATTTGTAACTCTAATGAGAGCAGTCTCAGTACTATGGTACGGTCTAAATCCTGACTGGAAATCCTCACAGATACCATTTCTTTCCAAGTAGGAACTAAGCTGAGATGATACTGCCTTTTCTAGTATTTTTGACAGAAAAGGTAGATTGGAAATCGGTCTGTAATTGACTAATTCACCAGGATCAAGTTGTGGTTTTTTAATAAGAGGTTTGATAATAGCCTGCTTAAAATTATTTGGTACGTAACCTAGTGATAAAGATGAATTAATGATCTTAAGAAGAGGATCTATGACCTCTGGAAGCATCTCTTTCAATAGCTTAGTCGGTATAGGGTCTAACATACATGTTGTAGATTTTGATGATTTAACAAGTTTAGACAATTCTTCCTTTCCTTAGGGTTGTGTTTATTTTCTTCTAAAAGATTTGAAAAATAAGCAGATCTAGCGGTTTTTACAGCCTTTCTGTACTCCATCATTTTCTCTCTCCATGAAATCCGAAAAAACGTCTAGTTTTGAATTCTTCCAGCTGCGCTCCAGTTTTCTGGCTGCTCTCTTAAAGGGCCCGAGTGTGCTCGTTATACCATGGCGTTGGACTAATATCCTTAATCTTTTTTAAGCGCAAAGGAGCGACAGAGTCTAGAGTGTTCGAAAAGAGAGCGTCAATAGTTTCTGTTGCAACATCGAGTTCTTCTAAGCTGTCTGGTTTGCTAAGTTGATGAAACTGATCAGGAAGATTATTTATAAAGCAATTTTTAGTGGTAGAAGTGATGGTTCTAACATATTTATGGCAGACAGGCAGTTTTCCAGCCTTGGATAAATGTAGCACGCATGAGACTAGATAATGATCTGAGACGTCATCGCTCTGCTGCAGAATTTCAACGGCATCAATATCGATTCCATGTGACAATATTAGATCTAGAGTATGATTACGACAATGAGTTGGTCCTGACACGTGTTGTCTAACTCCAATAGAGCTTAGAATATCTGTTAGTGCCAATCCCAATGCGTCTTTTTCATTATCTACATGTATATTAAAATCACCAATAATAAGGACTTTATCCACAGCCAGTACTAACTCCGATAGAAAATCAGCAAATTCTTTGATAAAATCTGTATGGTGCCCTGGTGGCCTGTATACAGTAGCCAACACAAATTTCAAATGAGATTTGTCACTTACATTATATAACGTTACATAGAGCACCATCACTTCAAAAGAGATATATTTGAAAGACTTTTGAGTAATACTGAAGATATTACTATAGATTACAGCAACACCTCCCCCTTTACCTTTCTGACGAGGTTCGTGTCGATAATAGTAACCTTGAGGGCTAGACTCATTTAAAGTAATGTAATCGTCTGGTTTTAGCCAGGTTTCTGTCAAACACAGCACATCTAGGTTATTTTCTGTGATAATATCATTTACAATAAGTGCTTTTGAAGAAAGGGATCGAATATTCAGCAACCCAAGCTTTATCATTTTGTTATCTTTATAATCTCTGTTTACTACTTGTTGAACATCAATTAAATTATCACCCGTAAATGGGTTTGGAAGTTTTCTGTATTTATTAGTTCGGGGTACAGACACAGTCTCTATCTGATGATATCTAGGTGAAAGAGTCTCTATGTGTTGGGATTTATCTGAATTCTGTGACGTGAGACAGCTAGCAGACGGTCGGTTTAGCCAGTCTGTCTGCTTCCTGACCTGGGCCCCAGTTAGTCAAGGTTGAGCTCTAAGACTATGTGCCATATTACTAGAGAGAAGAGCGGCACCACCCCAGGAGGGATGAATACCATCTCTTTTCAACAGGTCAGGTCTGCCCCAAAAACTTTTCCAATTGTCTATGAAACCTATATTATGCTGTGAACACCACTTAGACAGCCAGCCATTGAGTGATGATAGTCTGCTAATTATCTCATCACTCCTACGAGCAGGAAGGGGTCCAGAAAAAATTACAGTGTCTGACATCATACGTGCGATTTCACACACCTCTTTAATGTTAATTTTGGTGATCTCCGACTGGCGAAGTCGGACATCATTAGCACCGACGTGAATAACAATCTTAGAGTATTTACGATTAGCATTAGCCAGCACTTTTAAATTTGCTTTGATGTCAGGCGCTCTGGCTCCCGGCAAACATGTGACTATGGTGGCTGGTGTCTCTATTTTCACGTTCCGTGTAATAGAATCGCCAATAACTAGGGCACTTTCAACAGGATTCTCAGTGGGTGCGTCACTGAGTGGGGAGAACCTGTTTGATGTTCTAATCGGAACGGAAGACTGGTGTTTTTTAACACGACTAGGCCGCCTCACGGTCACCCAGTTGCCCTGCTGCACGGGCTCTACAGCCGGAACCGAACAATGTACGGAGTTCACTAGGCTAGTCGCATCCAAAACAGTATCTGAAGCCCCTGCATTCTTACTATCCTCAATTAAAGTTTGGATGCGTGTCTCTAATTCTAAGATTTTCTCTGTCAGCCTGACTATTTCCCTACATTTATGACATGTGAATCCTTCATCGCTGACAGAAAAAGCTAAACTATGCATGTGACAGGCAGTGCAAGTAACAATGAAAGGAGAAGATGACATAGCTTACCGTGTTTGTAGACCGATCCGACTTACCAGATGTTTGATGAATTTGAAGAAAACGAGAGCGCGACAGAAATGACGGTGGGCACGGATAACACAAACTAGCGTAGTGCTAACGCGTTGTGATGGTGATTTAGATTAAAAGATTAAAAACTAGCGATGTCAAATTAATGTGATAGGCAATATAAGACAATATCAGATATATAGTGAAGATAAAGTAGACAGCAAACAATAACAATAAATAGATTCAAATAAAGCTATGGAGCAACAGACTCAAACAATTCAGCAGCGAGGCAGACAGAAGCAATCGATCAAGTCTCGCGAGTGAATGCCAATTTGTTGAATTAACCTGTTTCCAAACCATGAGGAACTATCTTCAGTCATCTGGTGTAATTTTGCTGAGAGATCAAGAATGTCTTGTTGGATTTTGTTCAAGTTCTCTGGATCCACTAGCCCGGTACAGCACTCAGGTCCAATAATGGTGCATGCTCCCCCTTGCGTTGCAAGAATGTAATCTAAGGCCACTCTGTTCTGTAAGATCGTTATTTTGTGCGAAGCAAGAGCGTCTGTGATGTTACCCAAGGCCAAAGCCGTCTTTGGCCAGTTTCTGTACAGAATTTGATGAGCTTCTGACTTGATCGAGGGCCTGCATGACACCATAAGATGGGATTAATGCTCCAAGAGTTCTGGACCATCATGTTTGTGCACAAGTGAGTCCTGGAATGCAGCCATCTTCTTTGTTTGTAGTAGGAACTGAATTATGTAGACGTGGAAAGCTTGGGGTGGAGTGTGTATTTTCTCTGACAGCCGGTAGAATATAACCCAGGGTGCACCTGCCGTTGAATCGGCTGGGTAGGATGTTGTAGACAGAAGTACCACATAACCAAAAAATGCCAGTTGGTGGAGGAATCATACACCAACGGTTTATTGCGAAGAGTTTTTGGAGAGATGGTGCTCTGCGGAGACACCCTTCTAAGTCTTTTTCCTCTCTCCCTGCTGATGGAGTAATGTCCACATGGGCTGTTCTCATTTCGACCACAAGGTTGCAGCGTTCACGAGGAATTTCACCCAATGGAGTTGAAGCTGGAGCATAATTTTCCACGCACCAAGGAAATGTAATTGGCAAGAGTAGATCTGTCATGATGGGAGTAGCTGAAGTTAGGTTGCAGGATGGTAATCCAGGAATGCAACACTGAGAAGTTGGAGGAGTTGTGATGTTGTGACATGCACTCTTGTTGTGTATTCCACTCGTATGGACTCCAAATAAGGTACATGTGTCGCAGTTGGAGATGGGGTGTGCCACCCATGGCATTCCTGCTCCTACTGAAGGCGGATGTGGCATGCAAACGTTCTTTCCAGCAAACAAGGCATTTCTTGACATATTCAACAGCTCTAAGAATATGTTGTTTCTGGTGTCTACACTTTGTGCAATGTCCATGATGATGACTAGTACGACAATCTTGATCATGCTGACGGATGACTGAAGTTCCCGTATGTGATTCTCTGCGTTGTGTATTTTTCTTTTCGTGACAGTTGGCTCGGTAGTGGGTCTGGTTGTCTTTTAGATGTTGTGGCTTCATACGCAGGTCAGGAGGTTGGTATGTGTGGGTCCTGGGACAGCCATCAAGTGGTATCTGTACAGAGTAAGAAAGAAAACAAAAGACAGCAGAGCAGTATTTGTTGTAAAAGACAACAAACATTAGGGTTTTATCCTCTGTTCAATCTGAGTCTGCTATTGTTGTTCCTTCTTTCCCTATTTCTTCATTCCTGAGACACCTAAAGAACAGTGAGGTAAGGATGGACTAGTGAGTGGGGGAAGGCCTATGAGGGAATCTTCACCACAGGATTGGCCCCCGAAGCCTGTTGCTTTCGGTTCTTTCCCGGGCTCCTCACTGGTCCGTGTGTCCTATTCTATCCCTGTAGGTGGAGGAACAATTTTACAGTGTGACACATGAGTCCCAAGGTTTCCTTCCCTGACACAACACTGCAGCTACTGTACTCAACATCACTTGATGTGGTCTGTGCCACTTAGGTTCTAACGGCTTGTTTTTGAATGACTTCACCCACTGACCTGGGATGATTGTGTCTCAACCTTCTGGTGGAGTCTGCCAACACGACTCAACTCTCTGAAGTTAATTGGCAAACTTTACTGTGCTATCTCCATCTTTCAATGAAACATCAGTCGTAGCAGACATCATAACCCATAGAGGATGGATAAGTGAATGGAGAGTGCTGTAGTATGGCTTTTATGGCTGTGAGTGTACTTAAACAGTGTTTCCCCAAATGGTGGAAGTGACAGTCTTTTGTTCAGAATGAGTCTTTCAGCATTCTTGTAAATTACTGGGGAAATTAAGCACTCACAGCCCAAATGGTTAACATCTCAGAAAGCTGCCCCACGAGTTTAATGACGAGGGGAGGGGCTGCTTCAGAGTTGCCAAAAGACTGTGTAGGAGCTGAGTGACATTGTTAATTTCTCTTAAGTACTTTTTATTTTTCCTACAGACTTTCAACCAATGTCCAGGCTTACCACAATAATGACAAATGCCCTCTCTCTTAGGACATTTACATTTCTGTTGATTCTCAGTGTTGGTCTTAAAGGATGCTGCTGCAATCTTTACTCTTGCCTTGACATCCGCATCTCTTTCCCATGTAGCTAACCTTTCTAGGTTACTTCTGACGGTTTTGTTAGACCAAGTTAGATCTAGGAATGGCAAAGCTTTTCTGTACTCGGCTAAAAGGCCATCTGACCAGATGCGGACTAAGGGTCCCTTGTCATCGAGCACACATTCAGAGTCCTCAACTATTCCACTGTACGTTACAGCTAACTGACAAAACCTTCCAGTGTATTCGCTCACAGATTCTTCTTTCCTTTGCACACAGTTAGTGACTCTGGACCAGTCTATTTTGGGCCCCAAGATATTCTTTAGAATTTTTACAACACCTTCTCTCAAATTGCCTTTACTGACATGTTGTAGTTCAGAAGTGACAGCAGATTCAAAACTCTTGAATTCAGATTCAGTTAGAATTTGTGACATCAGCTGTGTGACTTCTGTTAACGACATGTCATAGAGACGCAGTTTACTTATCAATGCCCTTCTAAATTCAGAAAAACTTCTGTGTGCTGAGGGTAAACTCTGGGATAGTCTCTCTATATCTTTAGGTCCTAGCACTTTTGCTACAGTTTGTACTTGGACAACAGAAGAGTTTGGAAGAACACTTTCAATTCCCTGAGATCTCCTCCTCGCACCACATACCTTCACTGAATCTACAGGCACATCAGTTACTGATTGGATGGCTATTTCTGTTTCAAAAAAAGCTTGTAAGTCAGGATAATTGTTATCAGGCTGACTTACTTCATCCACATCAATTTTTGCTGCAACTTTGTTGCGGTTCAACTTCTTAGTCAAAGAGGCTACTCTAGCACGGAGCTCTTTGCTCTGTTCCTCTAGCTCTGAGATACGCTGAGACTGTTGTCTAGCTAGTGCTAAACCAAATTCTCTATGGCAGCAGATAATGCCTTTCACATTGTTCTTGCGAATACATGCTCCTAAAACCTTTTTACACTCATCTACAGACCAAGTCTTGTCTGGATGGATCTCATATTTCTGAGTAAGTTCTTGCCTAACTTTCTCAGTGACTATTATGTCCATTTGCACTCCTAACTTTGATTTGAATTCGCTGTCTGACCACAAAGGAGTCGCGAGACCACCTTTTTCAGTTGTAGGGGTCAGTCTAGCATTCTTTCTAAACATTTTTGTGAGTTTCTTTTGTTACCACACAGTCAAAACACTAAACTTCTCTGAACAACAGAGGGTATACTTGTAAACACAGATTAACTATTGTTAACCTTCCTTGGCAAAACGAAGGACAACACAAAATTTTAGCACTTGGTGCTAAACTTCCCTGCCTGAAAAGAAACAGAGGCTAACTTATATTAGCATGTGATGCTAATCTTCCCTGCCTGAAAAACAAAACAGAGGATAACACAAAATTTTAGCACTTGGTGCTAAACTTCCCTGCCTGAAAAAACAGAGGATAACTTATATTAGCATGTGATGCTAACCTTCCCTGCCTGAAAAACAAAACAGAGGATAACACAAAATTTTAGCACTTGGTGCTAAACTTCCCTGCCTGAAAAAAAACAGAGGCTAACTTATATTAGCATGTGATGCTAATCTTCCCTGCCTGAAAAACAAAACAGAGGATAACTCAAAATTTTAGCACTTGGTGCTAAACTTCCCTGCCTGAATAAAACAGAGGCTAACTTATATTAGCATGTGATGCTAATCTTCCCTGCCTGAAAAACAGAGGCTAACTTATATTAGCACTTGATGCTAATCTTCCCTGCCTGGAAAAAAGACAGAGGATAACTCCTTCCCTAAAAGAATATTTTAGAGGATAACTTCTTCCCTAAAAGAATATTTTAGAGGATAACTTCTTCCCTAAAAGAATATTTTAGAGGATAACTTCTTCCCTAAAAGAACATTTTAGGGGATAACTTAGTTAACCAAACCCTACAGCTGTCTGTTAACTCTTCTCTGACGGAGAGGATCACACAAATTTGTACTGGTCTTAAAGGTTCTTTTGGATAGAGTGGAACTCACCAACCCTTGGTTGTACAGCAGAATTCAGTCTGGCTTGAAGTTTCACAGGATTCAAGTGAGGATCTCTATCCGGGTCACGGCACCAAAACTGTTGGAAATCTTTTTCCTTGTCGAAGTAAAGACCAGGAGATCTTGGGATATCTTTTAAGCAGAGGTTGCTCTTTATTGAGAGAACGTCCGTTGCGTTGCTGTGGTCATCCAAGTCTCTTCTGAGGTAGTGTACATTGCAGTTAAATACATTCAACAGTATAGGTGGAGACAATGGGTGGAGACAAAATGTCTGTTCCCAGCATTTCCCAAGCCCTGATCTAATCAGCATAACAGTGTCATTCAAATGCAAGGGGTGCTAATCAGATCAGTCTGACGGTATCATGCCAAATACACAGGAAGATACCCACAGACCAAAGGTTAATGTCTGCCTGATTTAATCCCCTTAGACTGCAACACAAAATGTAAGAAACCACCATGTACATAACTTTTTATAAATTTGTAATCCCACACTATCAACAGAAGGAATCAATCGTGTAGAAATATAAGTTCAAAATCGATGACCCTTAAGCCCGATATTAGTACATTTGGTCAAATATGGACTTCTAAATAACTGACATAACATCAGAAAGAGTCAATTAGTAGGCATAGAAATTTCAAGATCCATGACTGAAAAATGTCCAATGGGTAAAATATATGCTACTCTATGTCTAATGTATCAAAAGAAGGAGTCAATTAGGTAGGAACAGAAAGTTCAAGATCAAACACAGAAATATGTTCAGTATGTCAAAAATTGGCTAAACTATCAACAGAAGGAGTCAATGGGTAGAAATAGAAAGTTCAAAATTGATGACTTTTGGGCTAGATTTTTGTTATTCAGAAGTCCATATTTGACCAAATGTACTAATATCGGGCCCAAGAGTAGTCGATTGTCAACTTTCTATTTCTACTCAATTGATTCCTTCTGGTACTACATTAGCCATAGAATAGCAAATATTTGACCCATTGAACATGTTTCAGTCCATGACTGAAACATGTCCAATGGGTAAAAAATTTGCTACTCTATAGCTAATGAAACACAAGAAGGAGTCAATTGGGTAGGAAAAGAAAATTGACGATTCTTGGGCCTAATATAAGCCTGTTTGGTCAAAATTGATGACTCTTGGGCCCAATATAAGTCCATTCGGTCAAATATGGACTTCTGATTGGCTGATGTATCATCATTCGGATTCTCTGAGTATGTATAGAAAGTTCAAGATCAAGCACTGAAAAATGTTCAATGGGTCAAATATTGGCTACTCTAAGGGTAGAACTAAAAAGTTCAAAATCGATGAGTCTTGGGCAATATATTAGTATTTTAGGTCAAATATGGACTCTGAATGGCTGATATAACATCAGAAAGAGTCAATGAGTAGGTATAGAAAGTTCAAGATCAAGGACTGAAATATATTCAGTAGGTGAAATATTGGCTGAACTATCACAAGGAGTCAAAGGGTAAAACTAAAAAGTTCAAAATTGATGTCTCTTGGGCCATATATTAGTACTTTAAATCAAATATGGACTCTGAATGACTGATGTAACAACAGATTGAGTCAATAAGTATACATAGAAATTTCAAGATCCATGACTGAAACATGTTTAATGGTTCAATTATTGGCTACTCTATGGCTAATTTATCACCAGAAGGAGTCAATTTGGTAGAAATACAAAGTTCAAAATCATCGACTCTTGGGCCCGATATTTGTCCATTTGGTCAAATATGGACTTCGCAATTACTGGCATGACATCAGAAAGAGTCAATGAGTAGGTATAGAAATTGCAAGATCCATGACTGAAACATGTTCAATGGGTCAAATATTGGCTATCGAAGGCTAATTTATCACCAGAAGGAGTCAGTGGGTAGAACTAAAAAGTTCAAAATCGACGACTCTTGGGCCTGTTGGATCTGGAAATTTTCATACCTACTCATTGACTCCTTCTGTTGGTACAACTGTCATTCAGAAGTCTATGTCTATTTTTGACATAAAATACTAAAATCTAGCCCAAGATTCATCAATTTTGAAGTTTTTATTTCTAACCATTGACTCCTTCTGGTGATAAATTAGCCATAGAGTAGCCATTATTTGACACATTGAACACGTTTCAGTCATCAATCTTGAAATTTCTCTATACACTCATTGAATCCTTCTGATGTTACATCGACTTTTCAGAAATCCATATTTGACCAAATGGACTAATATCGGGCCCAAGAGACGTCGATTTTGAAACTTTTATTTATTCCCAATTGACTCCTTCAGGTTTTAAATTATCCATAGATTAGCCAATATTTGACCCACTGCACTTGTTTCAGTCGTGGATCTTGAAACTTCTATGCCTGTAAATTGACTCTTTATGATTTTATGTCAGTTATTCAGAAATCCATATTTGACCAAATGTACTAATATCGGGCCCAAGAGTCATCGATTTTGAACTTTCTAATTCTACACAATTAATTCCTTCTGTTGATACATTAGCCATTGTATAGCAAATATTTGACCCACTGCACATGTTTCAGTCCTTGATCTTGAATTTTCTATATATACTCATCGACATCCTTCTCATGTTACATCGGTCATTCAAAAGTTCATATTTTACCGAATGGTAATTTTGTCAAATATGGACATGTGAATGACTGATATAACATCAGAAAGAGTCAATAAGTAGGTCTATAAATTTTAAAGATCCATAACTGAAGCATGTTCAATGGGTCAAACATTGGCTACTTTATGACTAATTTATCACCAGAAGGAGTCAATTGGGAAGAAGTAGAAAGTTCAAAATCGATGATTCTTGGGCCCGATATTAGTACATTTGTTCAAATATGGACGTCTGAATAACTGACATAACATCAGAAAGAGTCAATTAGCAGGCATAGAAATTTCAAGATCCACGGCTGAAACAAGTTCATTGGGTCAAATATTGGCTACTTTAAGGCTAATTGATCACCAGGAGTCTATTGGGCAGAAACAGAAAGTTCAGAATCGATGACTCTTGGGCCTGCTACAAGTCCATTCGGTCAAATATGGAATTCTGATTAGCTGATGTTTCATCATTTGGATTCTATGAATATGTATAGAAAGTTCAAAATCAAGGACTGAAACATGTTCAATTGATCAAATATTTGCTATTCTATGGCTAATGTATCACCAGTAGGAATCTATTGGGTAGAAATAGAACGTTACAAATCAATGACTTTTGGGCCCAGTATTAATCCATTTGGTCAAATATGGATTTCTGAATGACCGATGTAACATCAAAAAGAGTTAATGAGTAGGTATAGAAATTTCAAGATCCTTGACTGAAACTTGTCCAATGGGTTCAATATTGGCTACTCAATGGCTAATGTATCATCGAAGAGAGATTCAATTAGTAGGCATAGAAATTTCAAGATCCACGACTGAAAAAAGTTCAATGGGTCAAATATTGGCTACTCTAAGACTACTTGATTACCAGAAGGAGTCTATGGGGTAGAAATAGAAAGTTCAAAATTGATGACTCTTGGGCCCAATATAAGTCCATTCGGTCAAATATGGACTTCTGATTGGCTGATGTATCATCATTCGGATTCTATGAGTATGTTTAGAAAGTTCAAAATCAAGGACTGAAACATGTTCAATGGATCAAATATTTGCTATTCTATGGCTAATGTATCACCAGTAGGAATCCATTGGGTAGAAATAGAACGTTCTAAATCAATGACTTTTGGGCCTGGTATTAATCCATTTGGTCAAATATGGATTTCTGAATGACCGATGTAACATCAAAAAGAGTTAATGAGTAGGTATAGAAATTTCAGGATCCTTGACTGAAGCTTGTCCAATGGGTTCAATATTGGCTACTCTATGGCTAATGTATCATCGAAGAGAGATTCAATTAGTAGGCATAGAAATTTCAAGATCCACGACTGAAAAAAGTTCAATGGGTCAAATATTGGCTACTCTAAGACTACTTGATTACCAGAAGGAGTCTATGGGGTAGAAATAGAAAGTTCAAAATTGATGACTCTTGGGCTCGATATAAGTCCATTTGGTCAAATATGGACTTCTGATTGGCTGATGTATCATCATTCGGATTCTATGAGTATGTATAAAAAGTTCAAGATCAAGGACTGAAACAAGTTCAATGGGTCAAATATTATCTATTCTATGAATAATGCATCACCAGAAGGAATCAATTGGGATGAAACAGAAAGTTCAAAATTGATGACTCTCGGGCCCAATATTAGTCCATTTGGTCAAATATGGATTTTTGAAACACTGACATAACATCATAAAAAGTCAATGAGTAGGTATAGAAAGTTCAAGATCAAGGACTGAAATATATTCAGTAGGTAAAATATTGGCTGAACTATCACAAGGAGTCAATGGGTAAAACTAAAAAGTTCAAAATTGATGTCTCTTGGGCCATATATTAGTATTTTAGATCAAATATGGACTCTGAATGGCTGATGTAACAACAGATTGAGTCAATAAGTATACATAGAAATTTCAAGATCCATGACTGAAACATGTTTAATGGGTCAAATATTGGCTACTCTATGGCTAATTTATCACCAGAAGGAGTCAATTTGGTAGAAATAAAAACTTCAAATTCGACGACTCTTTGGCCCGATATTAGTCCATTTTGTCAAATATAGATGTAACAAAGTTCGTAAATATGGGAAGAAGGAGGCGGGAACCGGCGAACATTCAACACATTTAATATTCAAAGAAACAAACAATCAAATCAAAAAGTATAAGGGCGGCAGTTCCTCACGGCGACTGCCGCCCACACAAACCAAATAAAACACAACATAAAATCCAGGCCTGGTCCTCTCTCGTCCTTCCCTGTCGTCACTCCTCCTTTATGCTTCCGGAGCTCCTCCGTGGGAGATACGAGACCGGTGCGCCGAGCACCTGAAGCTCGTTAACACTCGGCAGTTGTACCAACAGAAGGAGTCGATGAGTAGGTATAGAAATTTCAAGATCCAAGAATGAAACATGTTCAATGGGTCAAATATTGGCAACTCTAAGGCTAATTTATCACCAAAAGGAGTCAAATGAGTAGAACTAAAAAGTTCAAAATTGACGACTCTTGGGCCTGATATTAGTCCAATTGGTCAAATATGGATTTCTGAATGACCAATGTAACATCAGAAAGAGTCAATGAGTAGGTATAGAAATTTCAAGATTCATGACTGAAACATGTCCAATGGGTAAAATATTTGCTACTCTATAGCTAATGAATCACAAGAAGGACACAATTGGGTAGGAACAGAAAGTTCAAGATCAAGGACTGAAATATGTTCAGTAGGTCAAAAATTAGCTGAACTATCACCAGAAGGAGTCAATAGGTAGAACTAAAAAGTTCAAACTAGATGACTCTTGGGCCATATATTAGTATTTTAGGTCAACTATGGACTCTGAATGGCTGATATAACAACAAATAGAGTCAATGAGTGTGTATATAAATTTCACGATTGATGACTGAACAAGGTTCAATGGATCAAATATTGGCTACTCTATGGCTAATTAATCTAATCAACATCAAGAACTGAAATATGTTATGAAGGTAAAAAATTGGCTGAACTATCAGCAGAAGGAGTCAACGGGTAGCAATAGAAAGCTCAAGATCAAGGACTGAAATATATTCAGTAGGTCAAATATTGGCTGAACTTTCAACACAAGGAGTCGATGGGTAGAACTTAAAAGTTCAAAATTGATGACTCCTGGATGAGATGTAAGTCTATTTGGTCAAAAATGGACCTCTGAATGACTGATGTAAAATCAGAAGTAGTCAATGAGTATGTATTAAAAGTTCAAGATCAAGGAGTGAAACATGTTCAGTAAGTCAAAATTTGCCTACTGATTGACTGATCCATCAACGGAATGAGTCTAATGGGCAGAAAAAGAAAGTTCAAAATCGACGACTCTTGGGGCGGATCAGAAGGAGTCAATGAGTATGTATACAAAGTTCAATATCAAGGACTGAAACATGTGCAATGGGTCAAATATTTGCTATTCAATGGCTAATCTATCAACAGAAGGAATCAATTGTGTAGAAATATAAGTTCAAAATCGATGACCCTTAGGCCCGATATTAGTACATTTGGTCAAATATGGAGGAGTCAATGGGTAAAACTAAAAAGTTCAAAATTGATGTCTCTTGGGCCATATATTAGTATTTTAAATCAAATATGGACTCTGAATGACTGATGTAACAACAGATTGAGTCAATAAGTATACATAGACATTTCAAGATCCATGATTGAAACATGTTTAATGGGTCAAATATTGGCTACTCTATGGCTAATTTATCACCAGAAGGAGTCAATTTGGTAGAAATAAAAACTTCAAATTCGACGACTCTTTGGCCCGATATTAGTCCATTTTGTCAAATATAGACTTGTGAATGACTGATATAATATCAGAAATAGTCAATAAGTAGGTATAGAAATTTCAAGATCCATGACTGAAACATGTCCAGTGAGTAAAATATTTGCTACTCTAAGACTACTTGATTACCAGAAGGAGTCTATGGGGTAGAAATAGAAAGTTCAAAATTGATGACTCTTGGGCTCGATATAAGTCCATTTGGTCAAATATGGACTTCTGATTGGCTGATGTATCATCATTCGGATTCTATGAGTATGTATAAAAAGTTCAAGATCAAGGACTGAAACAAGTTCAATGGGTCAAATATTATCTATTCTATGAATAATGCATCACCAGAAGGAATCAATTGGGATGAAACAGAAAGTTCAAAATTGATGACTCTCGGGCCCAATATTAGTCCATTTGGTCAAATATGGATTTCTGAAAAGTCGATGTAACATCAGAAGGATTCAATGAGTGTATAGAGAAATTTCAAGATTGATGACTGAAACGTGTTCAATGTGTCAAATAATGGCTACTCTATGGCTAATTTATCACCAGAAGGAGTCAATGGTTAGAAATAAAAACTTCAAAATGGATGAATCTTCAGCTACATAGTAGTATTTTATGTCAAGCATAGACTTCTGAATGGCAGTTGTACCAACAGAAGGAGTCAATGAGTAGGTATAGAAATTTCAAGATTCCTGACTGAAACATGTCCAATGGGTAAAATATTTGCTACTCTATAGCTAATGAATCACATGAAGGACACAATTGGGTAGGAACAGAAAGTTCAAGATCAAGGACTGAAATATGTTCAGTAGGTCAAAAATTAGCTGAACTATCACCAGAAGGAGTCAATAGGTAGAACTAAAAAGTTCAAAATAGATGACTCTTGGGCCATATATTAGTATTTTAGGTCAAATGTGGACTCTGAATGGCTGATGTAACAACAAATAGAGTCAATGAGTGTGTATATAAATTTCACGATTGATGACTGAACAAGGTTCAATGGATCAAATATTGGCTACTCTATGGCTAATTATTCTAATCAACATCAAGAACTGAAATATGTTATGAAGGTCAAATATTGGCTGAACTTTCAACACAAGGAGTCGATGGGTAGAACTTAAAAGTTCAAAATTGATGACTCCTGGATGAGATGTAAGTCTATTTGGTCAAAAATGGACCTCTGAATGACTGATGTAAAATCAGAAGTAGTCAATGAGTATGTATTAAAAGTTCAAGATCAAGGAGTGAAACATGTTCAGTAAGTCAAAATTTGCCTACTGATTGACTGATCCATCAACGGAATGAGTCTAATGGGCAGAAAAAGAAAGTTCAAAATCGACGACTCTTGGGGCGGATCAGAAGGAGTCAATGAGTATGTATACAAAGTTCAATATCAAGGACTGAAACATGTGCAATGGGTCAAATATTTGCTATTCAATGGCTAATCTATCAACAGAAGGAATCAATTGTGTAGAAATATAAGTTCAAAATCGATGACCCTGAGGCCCGATATTAGTACATTTGCTCAAATATGGAGGAGTCAATGAGTAAAACTAAAAAGTTCAAAATTGATGTCTCTTGGGCCATATATTAGTATTTTAAATCAAATATGGACTCTGAATGACTGATGTAACAACAGATTGAGTCAATAAGTATACATAGAAATTTCAAGATCCATGACTGAAACATGTTTAATGGTTCAATTATTGGCTACTCTATGGCTAATTTATCACCAGAAGGAGTCAATTTGGTAGAAATACAAAGTTCAAAATCATCGACTCTTGGGCCTGATATTTGTCCATTTGGTCAAATATGGACTTCGCAATTACTGGCATGACATCAGAAAGAGTCAATGAGTAGGTATAGAAATTGCAAGATCCATGACTGAAACATGTCCAATGGGTAAAATATTGGTTAGTCTATGGCTAATTGATCATAAGAAGGAGTCTATTAGGCACAAAGAGAAAGATCAAAATTGATGACTCTTGGGTCTGATATAAGTCCATTCGGTCAAATATGAATTTCTGATTGGCTGATGTATCATCATTAGGATTCTATGAGTATGTATAAAAAGTTCAAGATCAAGGACTGAAACATGTTCAATGGGTCAAATATTGGCTACTCTAAGGCTAATTTATCACCAGAAGGAGTCAGTGGGTAGAACTAAAAAGTTCAAAATCGACGACTCTTGGGCCTGTTGGATCTGGAAATTTTCATACCTACTCATTGACTCCTTCTGTTGGTACAACTGCCATTCAGAAGTCTATGTCTATTTTTGACATAAAATACTAAAATCTAGCCCAAGATTCTACAATTTTGAAGTTTTTATTTCTAACCATTGACTCCTTCTGGTGATAAATTAGCCATAGAGTAGCCATTATTTGACACATTGAACATGTTTCAGTCATCAATCTTGAAATTTCTCTATACACTCATTGAATCCTTCTGATGTTACATCGACTTTTCAGAAATCCATATTTGACCAAATGGACTAATATAGGGCCCAAGAGACGTCGATTTTGAAACTTTTATTTATTCCCAATTGACTCCTTCAGGTTTTAAATTTTCCATAGAGTAGCCAATATTTGACCCATTGCACTTGTTTCAGTCGTGGATCTTGAAACTTCTATGCCTGTAAATTGACTCTTTATGATTTTATGTCAGTTATTCAGAAATCCATATTTGACCAAATGTACTAATATCGGGCCCAAGAGTCATCGATTGAACTTTCTAATTCTACACAATTAATTCCTTCTGTTGATACATTAGCCATTGTATAGCAAATATTTGACCCACTGCACGTTTCAGTCCTTGATCTTGAATTTTCTATATATACTCATCGACATCCTTCTCATGTTACATCGGTCATTCAAAAGTTCATATTTTACCGAATGGACTTATAGAAAGTTAAAAATCGATGACTCTTGGCCCCAATATTAGTCCATTTTGTCAAATATGGACATGTGAATGACTGATATAACATCAGAAAGAGTCAATAAGTAGGTATAAAAATTTTAAAGATCCATTACTGAAACATGTTCAATGGGTCAAACATTGGCTACTTTATGACTAATTTATCACCAGAAGGAGTCAATTGGGAAGAAGTAGAAAGTTCAAAATCGATGACTCTTGGGCCCGATATTAGTACATTTGTTCAAATATGGACGTCTCAATAACTGACATAACATCAGAAAGAGTCAATTAACAGGCATAGAAATTTCAAGATCCACGGCTGAAACAAGTTCATTGGGTCAAATATTGGCTACTTTAAGGCTAATTGATCACCAGGAGTCTATTGGGTTGAAACAGAAAGTTCAGAATCGATGACTCTTGGGCCCGATACAAGTCCATTCGGTCCAATATGGAATTCTGATTAGCTGATGTATCATCATTTGGATTCTATGAATATGTATAGAAAGTTCAAAATCAAGGACTGAAACATGTTCAATTGGTCAAATATTTGCTATTCAATGGCTAATATATCAACAGAAGGAATCAATTGTGTAGAAATATAAGTTCAAAATCGATGACCCTTAGGCCCGATATTAGTACATTTGGTCAAATATGGACTTCTGAATAACTGACATAACATCAGAAAGAGTCAATTAGTAGGCATAGAAATTTCAAGATCCATGACTGAAAAATGTCCAATGGGTAAAATATATGCTACTCTATGTCTAATGTATCACAAGAAGGAGTCAATTAGGTAGGAACAGAAAGTTCAAGATCAAACACAGAAATATGTTCAGTATGTCAAAAATTGGCTAAACTATCAACTGAAGGAGTCAATGGGTAGAAATAGAAAGTTCAAAATTGATGACTTTTGGGCTAGATTTTTGTTATTCAGAAGTCCATATTTGACCAAATGTACTAATATCGGGCCCAAGAGTAGTCGATTGTAAACTTTCTATTTCTACCCAATTGATTCCTTCTGGTACTACATTAGCCATAGAATAGCAAATATTTGACCCATTGAACATGTTTCAGTCCATGACTGAAACATGTCCAATGGGTAAAAAATTTGCTACTCTATAGCTAATGAATCACAAGAAGGAGTCAATTGGGTAGGAAAAGAAAGTTCAAAATTGACGATTCTTGGGCCTAATATAAGCCTGTTTGGTCAAAATTGATGACTCTTGGGCCCAATATAAGTCCATTCGGTCAAATATGGACTTCTGATTGGCTGATGTATCATCATTCGGATTCTCTGAGTATGTATAGAAAGTTCAATATCAAGGACTGAAACATGTGCAATGGGTCAAATATTTGCTATTCAATGGCTAATCTATCAACAGAAGGAATCAATTGTGTAGAAATATAAGTTCAAAATCGATGACCCTGAGGCCCGATATTAGTACATTTGCTCAAATATGGAGGAGTCAATGAGTAAAACTAAAAAGTTCAAAATTGATGTCTCTTGGGCCATATATTAGTATTTTAAATCAAATATGGACTCTGAATGACTGATGTAACAACAGATTGAGTCAATAAGTATACATAGAAATTTCAAGATCCATGACTGAAACATGTTTAATGGTTCAATTATTGGCTACTCTATGGCTAATTTATCACCAGAAGGAGTCAATTTGGTAGAAATACAAAGTTCAAAATCATCGACTCTTGGGCCTGATATTTGTCCATTTGGTCAAATATGGACTTCGCAATTACTGGCATGACATCAGAAAGAGTCAATGAGTAGGTATAGAAATTGCAAGATCCATGACTGAAACATGTCCAATGGGTAAAATATTGGCTAGTCTATGGCTAATTGATCACAAGAAGGAGTCTATTAGGCACAAAGAGAAAGATCAAAATTGATGACTCTTGGGTCTGATATAAGTCCATTCGGTCAAATATGAATTTCTGATTGGCTGATGTATCATCATTAGGATTCTATGAGTATGTATAAAAAGTTCAAGATCAAGCACTGAAAAATGTTCAATGGGTCAAATATTGGCTACTCTAAGGGTAGAACTAAAAAGTTCAAAATCGATGAGTCTTGGGCAATATATTAGTATTTTAGGTCAAATATGGACTCTGAATGGCTGATATAACATCAGAAAGAGTCAATGAGTAGGTATAAAAAGTTCAAGATCAAGGACTGAAATATATTCAGTAGGTGAAATATTGGCTGAACTATCACAAGGAGTCAATGGGTAAAACTAAAAAGTTCAAAATTGATGTCTCTTGGGCCATATATTAGTATTTTAAATCAAATATGGACTCTGAATGACTGATGTAACAACAGATTGAGTCAATAAGTATACATAGAAATTTCAAGATCCATGACTGAAACATGTTTAATGGTTCAATTATTGGCTACTCTATGGCTAATTTATCACCAGAAGGAGTCAATTTGGTAGAAATACAAAGTTCAAAATCATCGACTCTTGGGCCTGATATTTGTCCATTTGGTCAAATATGGACTTCGCAATTACTGGCATGACATCAGAAAGAGTCAATGAGTAGGTATAGAAATTGCAAGATCCATGACTGAAACATGTCCAATGGGTAAAATATTGGCTAGTCTATGGCTAATTGATCACAAGAAGGAGTCTATTAGGCACAAAGAGAAAGATCAAAATTGATGACTCTTGGGTCTGATATAAGTCCATTCGGTCAAATATGAATTTCTGATTGGCTGATGTATCATCATTAGGATTCTATGAGTATGTATAAAAAGTTCAAGATCAAGGACTGAAACATGTTCAATGGGTCAAATATTGGCTATCTAAGGCTAATTTATCACCAGAAGGAGTCAGTGGGTAGAACTAAAAAGTTCAAAATCGACGACTCTTGGGCCTGTTGGATCTGGAAATTTTCATACCTACTCATTGACTCCTTCTGTTGGTACAACTGCCATTCAGAAGTCTATGTCTATTTTTGACATAAAATACTAAAATCTAGCCCAAGATTCATCAATTTTGAAGTTTTTATTTCTAACCATTGACTCCTTCTGGTGATAAGTTAGCCATAGAGTAGCCATTATTTGACACATTGAACATGTTTCAGTCATCAATCTTGAAATTTCTCTATACACTCATTGAATCCTTCTGATGTTACATCGACTTTTCAGAAATCCATATTTGACCAAATGGACAAATATCGGGCCCAAGAGACGTCGATTTTGAAACTTTTATTTATTCCCAATTGACTCCTTCAGGTTTTAAATTATCCATAGATTAACCAATATTTAACCCACTGCACTTGTTTCAGTTGTGGATCTTGAAACTTCTATGCCTGTAAATTGACTCTTTATGATTTTATGTCAGTTTTTCAGAAATCCATATTTGACCAAATGTACTAATATCGGGCCCAAGAGTCATCGATTTTGAACTTTCTAATTCTACACAATTAATTCCTTCTGTTGATACATTAGCCATTGTATAGCAAATATTTGACCCACTGCACATGTTTCAGTCTTTGATTTTGAATTTTCTATATATACTCATCGACATCCTTCTCATGTTACATCGGTCATTAAAAAGTTCATATTTTACTGAATGGACTTATAGAAAGTTAAAAATCGATGACTCTTGGGCCCAAAATTAGTCCATTTTGTCAAATATGGACATGTGAATGACTGATATAACATCAGAAAGAGTCAATAAGTAGGTATAAAAATTTTAAAGATCCATAACTGAAACATGTTCAATGGGTCAAACATTGGCTACTTTATGACTAATTTATCACCAGAAGGAGTCAATTGGGAAGAAATAGAAAGTTCAAAATCGATGACTCTTGGGCCCGATATTAGTACATTTGTTCAAATATGGACGTCTGAATAACTGACATAACATCAGAAAGAGTCAATTAGCAGGCATAGAAATTTGAAACAAGTTCATTGGGTCAAATATTGGCTACTTTAAGGCTAATTGATCACCAGGAGTCTATTGGGTTGAAACAGAAAGTTCAGAATCGATGACTCTTGGGCCCGATACAAGTCCATTCGGTCCAATATGGAATTCTGATTAGCTGATGTATCATCATTTGGATTCTATGAATATGTATAGAAAGTTCAAAATCAAGGACTGAAACATGTTCAATTGGTCAAATATTTGCTATTCAATGGCTAATATATCAACAGAAGGAATCAATTGTGTAGAAATATAAGTTCAAAATCGATGACCCTTAAGCCCGATATTAGTACATTTGGTCAAATATGGACTTCTAAATAACTGACATAACATCAGAAAGAGTCAATTAGTAGGCATAGAAATTTCAAGATCCATGACTGAAAAATGTCCAATGGGTAAAATATATGCTACTCTATGTCTAATGTATCACAAGAAGGAGTCAATTAGGTAGGAACAGAAAGTTCAAGATCAAACACAGAAATATGTTCAGTATGTCAAAAATTTGCTAAACTATCAACTGAAGGAGTCAATGGGTAGAAATAGAAAGTTCAAAATTGATGACTTTTGGGCTAGATTTTTGTTATTCAGAAGTCCATATTTGACCAAATGTACTAATATCGGGCCCAAGAGTAGTCGATTGTAAACTTTCTATTTCTACCCAATTGATTCCTTCTGGTACTACATTAGCCATAGAATAGCAAATATTTGACCCATTGAACATGTTTCAGTCCATGACTGAAACATGTCCAATGGGTAAAAAATTTGCTACTCTATAGCTAATGAATCACAAGAAGGAGTCAATTGGGTAGGAAAAGAAAGTTCAAAATTGACGATTCTTGGGCCTAATATAAGCCTGTTTGGTCAAAATTGATGACTCTTGGGCCCAATATAAGTCCATTCGGTCAAATATGGACTTCTGATTGGCTGATGTATCATCATTCGGATTCTCTGAGTATGTATAGAAAGTTCAAGATCAAGCACTGAAAAATGTTCAATGGGTCAAATATTGGCTACTCTAAGGGTAGAACTAAAAAGTTCAAAATCGATGAGTCTTGGGCAATATATTAGTATTTTAGGTCAAATATGGACTCTGAATGGCTGATATAACATCAGAAAGAGTCAATGAGTAGGTATAGAAAGTTCAAGATCAAGGACTGAAATATATTCAGTAGGTGAAATATTGGCTGAACTATCACAAGGAGTCAATGGGTAAAACTAAAAAGTTCAAAATTGATGTCTCTTGGGCCATATATTAGTATTTTAAATCAAATATGGACTCTGAATGACTGATGTAACAACAGATTGAGTCAATAAGTATACATATAAATTTCAAGATCCATGACTGAAACATGTTTAATGGTTCAATTATTGGCTACTCTATGGCTAATTTATCACCAGAAGGAGTCAATTTGGTAGAAATACAAAGTTCAAAATCATCGACTCTTGGGCCCGATATTTTTCCATTTGGTCAAATATGGACTTCGCAATTACTGGCATGACATCAGAAAGAGTCAATGAGTAGGTATAGAAATTGCAAGATCCATGACTGAAACATGTCCAATGGGTAAAATATTGGCTAGTCTATGGCTAATTGATCACAAGAAGGAGTCTATTAGGCACAAAGAGAAAGATCAAAATTGATGACTCTTGGGTCTGATATAAGTCCATTCGGTCAAATATGAATTTCTGATTGGCTGATGTATCATCATTAGGATTCTATGAGTATGTATAAAAAGTTCAAGATCAAGGACTGAAACATGTTCAATGGGTCAAATATTGGCTATCTAAGGCTAATTTATCACCAGAAGGAGTCAGTGGGTAGAACTAAAAAGTTCAAAATCGACGACTCTTGGGCCTGTTGGATCTGGAAATTTTCATACCTACTCATTGACTCCTTCTGTTGGTACAACTGCCATTCAGAAGTCTATGTCTATTTTTGACATAAAATACTAAAATCTAGCTCAAGATTCATCAATTTTGAAGTTTTTATTTCTAACCATTGACTCCTTCTGGTGATAAATTAGCCATAGAGCAGCCATTATTTGACACATTGAACATGTTTCAGTCATCAATCTTGAAATTTCTCTATACACTCATTGAATCCTTCTGATGTTACGTCGACTTTTCAGAAATCCATATTTGACCAAATGGACTAATATCGGGCCCAAGAGACGTCGATTTTGAAACTTTTATTTATTCCCAATTGACTCCTTCAGGTTTTAAATTATCCATAGATTAGCCAATATTTGACCCACTGCACTTGTTTCAGTCGTGGATCTTGAAACTTCTATGCCTGTAAATTGACTCTTTATGATTTTATGTCAGTTATTCAGAAATCCATATTTGACCAAATGTACTAATATCGGGCCCAAGAGTCATCGATTTTGAACTTTCTAATTCTACACAATTAATTCCTTCTGTTGATACATTAGCCATTGTATAGCAAATATTTGACCCACTGCACATGTTTCAGTCCTTGATCTTGAATTTTCTATATATACTCATCGACATCCTTCTCATGTTACATCGGTCATTCAAAAGTTCATATTTTACCGAATGGACTCATAGAAAGTTAAAAATCGATGACTCTTGGGCCCAATATTAGTCCATTTTGTCAAATATGGACATGTGAATGACTGATATAACATCAGAAAGAGTCAATAAGTAGGTATAAAAATGTTAAAGATCCATAACTGAAACATGTTCAACGGGTCAAACATTGGCTACTTTATGACTAATTTATCACCAGAAGGAGTCAATTGGGAAGAAGTAGAAAGTTCAAAATCGATGACTCTTGGGCCCGATATTAGTACATTTGTTCAAATATGGACGTCTGAATAACTGACATAACATCAGAAAGAGTCAATTAGCAGGCATAGAAATTTCAAGATCCACAGCTGAAACAAGTTCATTGGGTCAAATATTGGCTACTTTAAGGCTAATTGATCACCAGGAGTCTATTGGGTAGAAACAGAAAGTTCAGAATCGATGACTCTTGGGCCCGATACAAGTCCATTCTGTCAAATATGGAATTCTGATTAGCTGATGTATCATCATTTGGATTCTATGAATATGTATAGAAAGTTCAAAATCAAGGACTGAAACATGTTCAATGGATCAAATATTTGCTATTCTATGGCTAATGTATCACCAGTAGGAATCCATTGGGTAGAAATAGAACGTTCCAAATCAATGACTTTTGGGCCCGGTATTAATCCATTTGGTCAAATATGGATTTCTGAATGACCGATGTAACATCAAAAAGAGTTAATGAGTAGGTATAGAAATTTCAAGATCCTTGACTGAAACTTGTCCAATGGGTTCAATATTGGCTACTCTATGGCTAATGTATCATCGAAGAGAGATTCAATTAGTAGGCATAGAAATTTCAAGATCTTGGCTACTCTAAGGCTAGTTGATCACCAGAAGGAGTCTATTGGGAAGAAGTAGGTTCTGAAAAACAGTTTTCAGTTCTGAAAACAGTCTGTCTCAATGTAGCTTCAAAGAATCGACGATCCCCACAGAGAAATAAGGGTCTTATATAGAGAAACGATCGGCTGTTTTCAAAATAAAAATAATATACTTTTTAACCACAATTGGACCTTTCCGACGTCCTGATGTAATGCGTGGCGCATCTTGAGATTCTACAATTTTTATTTTGAAATTGACTGATCGTTTTGCTAGATAAGAACCTTATTTCTCTGCTGGGATCATATTGAGACCTTGAAGCTACATTGAGACAGACTTTGAACCCTCAAACCGTTGGTCACCATTGAAGTCCATTATATGGAGAAAAATCCTGGAATGTTTTCCTCAAAAACGCTAATTTATTTTCGACTGAAGAAAGAAAGACATGGACCTCATGGATGACATGGCGGTTAGTAAATAATCAGCAAAAAAAAAAAAAATTATAAGTGAACTAACTCTTTAAGCATACCTTTTGAAATCTGATGAGCTGATCTACAGCTTGATACGCAGAAAGCTTTCCCGGCCTCTTTCTACCTTGTGCAGATGGTGGTAGCAGATGTAGCAGCAGCAAGATGGCAGACATGTCACTGTCCCAGCCTACAAATAAGTTAATAAAAACCTGGTTAACATTATGCCATAGCATAGCATTCAAAATTACAACTTGCACTATTACGAAAATGTACACTACACACCTACATAATGCACAATAACAAGTTAAACAGTTCCATTCATACCATTCTCAACTTCAGCAGCTGACTCAGCATTGCGCATCAAATCCAAGAGTTCTGTGGTGGGTACAAGTCCATGGCTTTCCTTTATTACTTTTGCTTTAAAAGTGGTTGGCCACTTCTCCAAGAATTTGTTGGCCGTGGCCTCACCAAACATAAATCTGAAATCTTGTTCTATCTGCAATGTAACACACAGAAGTGATGAGTGATACCTTATGCTACATTGGATATGCTGGTGATGCTGTGAATTAAGATGTCATACCAGTCCTGGTGTGTCCAGAAATCGTGGGAAGACCAAGATCTGATGATTTGGCTTCATCATTGACCATTGCTTGCCCATATATGAAGGTCATTTTCATCTTCTCACGGACAGTCTTTTCATCTGCAGAGTGTCTCAAAACAGCAATAGCTGCTTCCACATCCTCATCAGATGGCTCTCTGTCAAAGGTGAAGGGCTGACGAACCCGACCTGGCCCACCAACTTAAGACAAAAATGTTAAAAAAATGTTAAAAACTCATTTCTGTACAATTCACAGGTCACCAATATAACCACGTCACTGATCAGTAAACATACCTTTTGCAGATTTGCTGACTGAGGCACCTCTTTCCTCTGCTGTTTTTCTTTGTATGGTCTTCAATCGCCATGCAAGGTATCCTGAACCACTCTCTGGACCGTAGTAATGTTCCTAAGTGATTATAAATAAATTATAAAGGATTACTATTAACATTTCAAAGAGTGAATATGTGCATAATGTTGCAATAACCCATTTACTTACATATCCATGTTGTGAGTATGGGTCTTCTAGATAGGGAAACAAAGCTACTATCCCCTGTGTATACATCACTCTGACACTTTTTGGGGGGATGTCCTAGCATATGAATTCAAAGTTAACATCACACTCAAATGACATTGCACAACACAATTTACATAATTAATATTTGTAAAATAATAAAAATGTTTATTTACAGCCCAGCTATATGCTTAATGCTTACCCATGTGTTTCTGTCATATCAGCAGCAAGTATATTAATCATCTGTCTTCTGGTGGCATCTGTCAGGGATTTGGTTTTTCCATACTCTTGCATAATTTGTTCACCACCAGGCTTTGATGTTAAGATTTTTTCAATCAACTATAGGTGGAATAAAATGTGCTTTCTGTTATTGTAAAACCATATGTAATAATGATGGGAAAAAATAGCTATCTAAAGAACATTTCCCATGGTGAAAACATTCAGATTGGACTTAATTTCAGCAACTTGGACTTGGCAATTTCCACCACTTACTGCTCTTGCCTCGTAGTTTATGTGGCATGGCCTTTTACGCTGGCTTCCTTCGGCAGCGGCTTCTTTTTCAACAGGGTCACACATCGTGAAATTCAGGATGACGGTGTCATCAGATGTACCCGAGCATGATGATAATTGAGAGGCACCTGTTCATTATGAAATTGGTACAAAATATAGAAACATAATACAAGAAAAAGTTACCGGTATTTTAAGACAATAAATGTTCTCATTCCGGCCTTTAAACTAAACAAACTAAATTGTGAATTGTCTGAATGAATACCAAGTCCTCCATTGCCCAGCATGATTCTCAGAGTTCCAGGAGACTCCTTCACTATTTCTTCAAAAACCTCCCTGTCAATTTCAGTGTCTGACTGGTCATACACCTTAATGTCTGGCTGCCTGCTTTCTGGTATGTTGAATTTTAGAGACGCTGTTTAAAAAAAAAAAAAAGAATAAAAAAACCTGCATTCCCTTCTCACAAGAATCAAAGTTCATATTTTTAGTTTGCCTCATATATTCACTAAATTATGAAAGACAAGTATCTGCAGCCAATGTTATGTAACTGAAAATGTAAAGCACAACAGAAATGATTATTGACCTAACTAGATATCATAACATAATTGGCTAAAGCTGTATTATTTTGTCATTACATGATGTACAGGCTATAGCTTTAACCTTTCAAGAAAGCATCGAATGTCAGCTCAGACAGCTTGACATATTTCTGCTCTTCCCCGTACTGAACACGCAACAGCATTTTACCCCTGTTAACAAAGAAAATATATATTCAAAATCAAAATTTAGGGCTGGTTCAACCTACCCATGGTTACCTATCCATTTCTCTCATGCACTAAGCATTACTTGGATGTTACACTGCAATTACAAATGGCGGCTGAGGAAGACAAAGTTGTGCTGGTTGAATATAATGTTAGGCTATTTTCTGCAGCAAATTAGGCTAGTTAAAATTAAGAGGCACGGTGCCCAATTAGCTACCAAATAACTGTGCCAAAGTTAGCTAGCTCATTAGCTATTTTAGTTCGAACAGTAACCCGTTAAAATTGTTAAGCCATGTTAAACAAACACGTCATTCAATCAGTAATCTAAGATATCGTTTTATAAGACCAACTTTAACTATCAGATGCATGCTAACATTACCAGTACATATAAAAAACCTAGATTAACGTTGCCTCGGAAGCTAAAAAATAGGTTAGCTAAGAATAATCTTTTGTTGTTATAGTGACCGAGTTAACGTTATTTTACGCCTAAATCATTCTGACCAACTTCATTCGTGAAAATATTGCAACACATAAAGAAACACAGTTACCGATACGGATTGCTATAACTTGTAATATGACCTCAACTAATATTAGCACACTTTTAGAATTATGTAAAGTTAAAAAATGCCGTTTTGGTGCGGACAACACAGGATGTTACTTACCTAGCAATATCAGTGACCGAGCGTCTTCGCAATCTTCCTCCGAAATTCGTGGCAAACGTTGGACAAGCACAACAGAGTGGCGGGTAATCATCACTCTTGTGGAGTTGAAATTGTCACTGCGTTTCTGCAGATTTTTATCCTCAAGCCGGGGAGAGTGTGAGTTGAGCCGATTCAAAGCGGGGCCCTTCCTTACACTTTCAGGCCGTCTCCCTGTCACTCTCTCCGGCTTGAGCAGACACACACACCGCACGGTTCACACGGAGGAATTTTGACACTTAGTCGTTTTTCTGCACGTGCACCATTACCCCTGTAATTGCAGTGTAACGTCCAAGTAATGCATAGTGCATGAGAGAAATGGATAGGTAACTCTTAGTTGAACCAGCCCTAAATTTTGATTTTGAATATATATTTTCTTTGTTAATATATATTTTCTTTGTAGGGGTAAAATGCTGTTGCGTGTTCAGTACGGGGAAGAGCAGAAATATGTCAAGCTGTCTGAGCTGACATTCGATGCTTTCTTGAAAGGTTAAAGCTATAGCCTATACATCATGCAATGACAAAATAATACAGCTTTAGCCAATTATGTTATGATATCTAGTTAGGTCAATAATCATTTCTGTTGTGCTTTACATTTTCAGTTACATAACATTGGCTGCAGATACTTGTCTTTCATAATTTAGTGAATACATGAGGCAAACTAAAAATATGAACTTTGATTCTTGTGAGAAGGGAATGCATGTTTTTTTATTCTTTTTTTTTTAAACAGCGTCTCTAAAATTCAACATACCAGAAAGCAGGCAGCCAGACATTAAGGTGTATGACCAGTCAGACACTGAAGTTGACAGGGAGTTTTTGAAGAAATAGTGAAGGAGTCTCCTGGAACTCTGAGAATCATGCTGGGCAATGGAGGACTTGGTATTCATTCAGACAATTCACAATTTAGTTTGTTTAGTTTAAAGGCCGGAATGAGAACATTTATTGTCTTAAAATATCGGTAACTTTTTCTTGTATTATGTTTCTATATTTTGTACCAATTTCATAATGAACAGGTGCCTCTCAATTATCATCATGCTCGGGTACATCTGATGACACCGTCATCCTGAATTTCACGATGTGTGACCCTGTTGAAAAAGAAGCCGCTGCCGAAGGAAGCCAGCCTAAAAGGCCATGCCACATAAACTACGAGGCAAAAGCAGTAAGTGGTGGAAATTGCCAAGTCCAAGTTGCTGAAATTAAGTCCAATCTGAATGTTTTCACCATGGGAAATCTTCTTTAGATAGCTATTTTTTTCCATCATTATTACATATGGTTTTACAATAACAGAAAGCACATTTTATTCCACCTATAGTTGATTGAAAAAATCTTAACATCAAAGCCTGGTGGTGAACAAATTATGCAAGAGTATGGAAAAACCAAATCCCTGACAGATGCCACCAGAAGACAGATGATTAAATATACTTGCAGCTGAGATGACAGAAACACATGGGTAAGCATTAAGCATATAGCATTTTTATTATTTTACAAATATTAATTATGTAAATTTTGTTGTGCAATGTCATTTGAGTGTGTATTTTGAACTTTCTACTTCTTCCCAATTGACTCCTTCTGGTGATAAATTAGTCATAGAGTAGCCGAAGTTTGACCCATTGAACATGTTTCAGTTATGGATCTTTAAAATTTTTATACCTACTTATTGACTCTTTCTGATGTTATATCAGTCATTCACATGTCCATATTTGACAAAATGGACTAATACTGGGCCCAAGAGTCATCGATTTTGTACTTTCTATAAGTCCATTCGATAAAATATGAACTTTTGAATGACCGATGTAACACCAGAAGGATGTTGATGAGTATATAGAAAATTCAAGATCAAGGACTGAAACATAAGCAATGGGTCAAATATTTGCTATTCAATGGCTAATGTATCAACAGAAGGAATCAATTGTGTAGAATTAGAAAGTTCAAAATCGATGACTCTTGGCCCGATATTACTACATTTGGTCAAATATGGATTTCTGAATAACTGACATAAAATCATAAAGAAACAATTTGCAGGCATAGAAGTTTCAAGATCCACGACTGAAACAAGTGCAATTGGTCAAATATTGGCTACTCTATGGATATTTTAAAACCTGAAGGAGTCAATTGGGAATAAATAAAAGTTTCAAAATCGACGACTCTTGGGGCGGATCAGAAGTCCATTAGTCCATTTGGTCAAATATGGATTTCTGAATGGTCGATGTAACATCAGAAGGATTCAATGAGTGTATAGAGAAATTTCAAGATTGATGACTGAAACATGTTCAATGGGTCAAATAATAGCTAATCTACGGCTAATTTATCACCAGAAGGAGTCAATTGGGTAGGAAAAGAAAGTTCAAGATCAAGGACTGAAAAATAATAAATGGCTCAAAAATTGACTACTGTATGGCTAATTTATCACCAAAAGGAGTCAATGGTTAAAAATAAAAACTTCAAAATTGATGAATCTTGGGCTAGATTTTAGTATTTTATGTCAAAAAATGGACATAGCCTTCTGAATGGCAGTTGTACCAACAGAAGGAGTCAATGAGTAGGTATAAATATTTCAAGATCCAACAGGCCCAAGAGTTGCTGAGTTTGAACTTTTTAGTTCTACCCATTGACTTCTTCTGGTGATAAATTAGCCTTAGAGTAGCCAATATTTGACCCATTGAACATGTTTCAGTCATCAATCTTGAAATTTCTATACACACTCATTGACTCCATCTACCTAATAGACTCCTTCTGGTGATAAATTAGCCATAGAGTAGCCAATATCTGACCAATTGAACATGTTTCAGTCATGGATCTTGAAACTTCTATACCTAATCATTGACTCTTTCTGATGTTATGTCAGTTATTTAGAAGTCCATATTTGACCAAATGTACTACTATCGGGCCTAAGGGTCATCGATTTTGAACTTTATATTTCTACACAATTGATTCATTCTGTTGATAGATTAGCCATTGACTAGCAAATATTTGACCCATTGAACATGTTTCAGTCCTTGATATTGAACTTTGTATACATACTCATTGACTCCTTCTGATCCGCCCCAAGAGTCGTCGATTTTGAACTTTCTATTTCTGCCCTTTAGACTCATTCCAGTGATGGATCAGCCAATCAGTAGGCAAATTTTGACTTACTGAACATGTTTCAGTCCTTGATCTTGAACTTTCTATAAATACTCATAGAATCCGAATGATGATACATCGGCCAATCAGAAATTCATATTTGACTGAATGGACTTATATCGGACCCAAGAGTCATCAATTTTGATCTTTCTCTTTCTGCCTAATAAACTCCTTCTTGTGATCAATTAGCCATAAACTAGCCAATATTTTACCCATTGGACATATTTCATTCATGGATCTTGCAATTTCTATCCATATTTGACCAATTGGACTAAAGAGTCAGGCCCAAGAGTCGTCAATTTTGAACTTTTTAGTTCGACCCATTTGACTCCTTTTGGTGATAAATTAGCCTTAGAGTAGCCAATATTTGACCCATTGAACATGTTTCTGTAACGCTCGGCGGATGACAGGAAGACGGGAGACAAGGTTGACGAAAAACAAACAGGTTTTTAGTTCTAAAGACAGGGCAGACACGTACAGAGTGCATTGCACAAACAACGACCGACAATGAATTGCGGACAGACAGGAACTAAAATACACTGAAGACTAATTGAAGGACAGGTGAATGGAATTAACTGATTATGTGGAGACAGGTGCAGACAATGACTGAATAACAAGACTACCTAAACACGACAAGACTAAACTAAACATGACAAAAACATACATGTGACATAGCGCCCCCCTCGGAAAGGCGCGTCCTCGCGCCGTACGAAGAAGAGGGCGGAGGCTTAGGAGGAGGGCGTGGAGCTGGAGACGGGCAGTGTTCAGGGGCAGGTGGCCACCGCCATGGTGAGGCTGACAGAGGGAGGGGCCAGGGAGGAGTCCAAACTGTGAGGTGGGATGACGTGCTGGGGCCGATCGATGGTAGCGGAACCATGGCAGTGGGCGGAGGAACCGACGGAGCTCCTCGGTCGACGGACCGGAAGTTTGGTACGCCGAGCCGCTGGCACGCGTGACCGAGGAGCCGCCGCTGGTCTGGATGACCGGAGTGACGGTGTGGTGACGGAGGACGACAGGGAGGTCGAAGGGAGGGAGGAGCTCGCAGACGGTGTAGGGGTGACGGGTGGTGGTGTAGCCGCCAACCCGGAAGTCCGTGGCGGAAGCTGAGCGTCGACCCCCGGAGGCCGAACTGGAGGATCGAGGGAGCCCAGCGGAGCTTCCGGGCTGACGGGCCGAGGAGGTGATGAGGGAGCTGTGTGACGAGGTTCAGGTGACGGGCTGGAGGGTCCAGAAGGTGACGGGGGCCTGGAGACCTGGAGGGAAGCCGGGGACTCCGCCTCGAGCCTTGCTGGTGAACGGGCAGCCCGAGGTGCTGGTGAGGAGCCGCCCGGGGCGAGCGACGGGGACAGAGCCGAGGAGCTGGTCGTTTGCAGCGGTGGCCACGGATCCTGAGGGCTGACTGGGATCAGCGGAGGAGGCGGGAACGGGGCAGACGAGGTTATACGGGCGGGTATATGGGTGGGGAAAGGATCCGCGGCCCACTGCTTCAGGGTGTTGTGGACCACTCCTGGCTCTGTGATGGACCGCTCCGCTCGCTTCACCACCAGGTCCCCGAGGTCGTCGTAGTCCGCTCCGGCTTCGGAGCGCACCCCGGGCTGCCAGGCGGAGGCGGAGCGTTCGTCGCTGCACCACCAGGCCCAGTACTGTAGGTGGGGACGAGCCTCCGGGCTCATCAGGTAGTTCAGCGCGGGTAAGTCCATCTTTTTCTCGTGTTGAGAGGTCAGTCGTTCTGTAACGCTCGGCGGATGACAGGAAGACGGGAGACAAGGTTGACGAAAAACAAACAGGTTTTTAATTCTAAAGACAGGGCAGACACGTACAGAGTGCATTGCACAAACAACGACCGACAATGAATTGCGGACAGACAGGAACTAAAATACACTGAAGACTAATTGAAGGACAGGTGAATGGAATTAACTGATTATGTGGAGACAGGTGCAGACAATGACTGAATAACAAGACTACCTAAACACGACAAGACTAAACTAAACATGACAAAAACATACATGTGACAGTTTCATTCTTGGATCTTGAAATTTCTATACCTACTCATTGACTCCTTCTGTTGGTACAACTGCCATTCAGAAGTCTATGTTTGACATAAAATACTACTATGTAGCCGAAGATTCATGCATTTTGAAGTTTTTATTTCTAACCATTCACTCCTTCAAATATTTTAGCAAATATTTTACTCACTGGACATTTTTCAGTCATGGATCTTGAAATTTCTATACCTACTCATTGACTCTTTCTGATATTATATCAGTCATTCACAAGTCTATATTTGACAAAATGGACTAATATCGGGCCAAAGAGTCGTCGAATTTGAAGTTTTTTTTTTCTACCAAATTGACTCCTGGTGATAAATTAGCCATAGAGTAGCCAATATTTGACCCATTAAACATGTTTCAGTCATGGATCTTGAAATTTCTATGTATACTTATTGACTCAATCTGTTGTTACATCAGCCATTCAGAGTCCATATTTGATCTAAAATACTAATATATGGCCCAAGAGACATCAATTTTGAACTTTTTAGTTTTACCCATTGACTCCTTCTTGTGATAGTTCAGCCAATATTTTACCTACTGAATATATTTCAGCCCTTGATCTTGAACTTTCTATACCTATTCATTGACTTTTTATGATGTTATGTCAGTGTTTCAAAAATCCATATTTGACCAAATGGACTTATATCGGGCCCGAGAGTCATCAATTTTGAACTTTCTCTTTCATCCCAATTGATTCCTTCTGGTGATACATTATTCATAGAATAGATAATATTTGACCCATTGAACTTGTTTCAGTCCTTGATCTTGAACTTTTTATACATACTCATAGAATCCGAATGATGATACATCAGCCAATCAGAAGTCCATATTTGACCAAATGGACTTATATCGAGCCCAAGAGTCATCAATTTCGAACTTTCTACTTCTTCCCAATAGACTCCTTCTGGTGATCAATTAGCCTTAGAGTAGCCAATATATGACCCATTGAACATGTTTCAGTCCTTGATCTTGAACTTTCTAAACATACTCGTAGAATCCGAATGATGATACATCAGCCAATCAGAATTCCATATTTGACCGAATGGACTTATATCGGGCCCAAGAGTCATCAATTTTGAACTTTCTATTTCTACCCCATAGACTCCTTCTGGTAATCAAGTAGTCTTAGAGTAGCCAATATTTGACCCATTGAACTTGTTTCAGTCGTGGATCTTGAAATTTCTATGCCTACTAATTGACTCTCTCTGATGATACATTAGCCATAGAGTAGCCAATATTGAACCCCTTGGACAAGTTTCAGTCAAGGATCTTGAAATTTCTATGCCTACTCAATAACTCTTTTTGATGTTACATCGGTCATTCAGAAATCCATATTTGACCAAATGGATTAATACCGGGCCCAAAAGTCATTGATTTGGAACGTTCTATTTCTACCCAATGGATTCCTACTGGTGATACATTAGCCATAGAATAGCAAATATTTGATCAATTGAACATGTTTCAGTCCTTGATTTTGAACTTTCTATACATATTCATAGAATCCAAATGATGATACATCAGCTAATCAGAATTCCATATTTGACCGAATGGACTTGTATCGGGCCCAAGAGTCATCGATTCTGAACTTTCTGTTTCTACCCAATAGACTCCTGGTGATCAATTAGCCTTAAAGTAGCCAATATTTGACCTAATGAACTTGTTTCAGCCGTGGATCTTTAAATTTCTATGCCTGCTAATTGACTCTTTCTGATGTTATGTCAGTTATTCAGACGTCCATATTTGAACAAATGTGCTAATATCGGGCCCAAGAGTCATCGATTTTGAACTTTCTACTTCTTCCCAATTGACTCCTTCTGGTGATAAATTAAGTCAAGTCAAGTCATCTTTTTGTTTATATAGCGCTTTTTACAATGCAGATTGTGGCAAAGCAGCTTTACATTAATAAGAAAATGGTGTCATTGTACAGCTTATTCTATATATTATTGATTCATTCCGTTCCAAATATCAGTAGTTATTAGTCTAGTTAATTTATGTATATCAGCACTGCAGAAAACAGTGAGGTAATCGTCCGGCTCAGCTCAGTTCGCATACAACGGCGCCAATGCAGGCATATCAAAAATACTGCTGAATATCAAGCAAGTGTCCCCAACGTAAGCAAGCCAAAGGCAACAGCGGCAAGGAACCAAAACTCCAACAAATGGAGAAAAAAACCTCGGGAGAAACCAGGCTTAGTCGGGGGGCCAGTTCTCCTCTGGCCAACAGTGAGCACTTGTCCGATACTCAGGCAGAGTTACAGGTCTTTAAACCGATTTGGAATCGCAACAATCAAAATATTTAATCTATTTCCATCTAGTTTAAGATCTTATGATCACACCGGTATGGGACGGTTTGTTTGGATATGTGCCACTGGCTGATGAGTCGGTAAGGTCTTAACAAAGGATGAGCTAGTTAACACAGTCTCCGCCGACACCACAGGGCCACATTGCTGGCACAGGATGGCCACACACAGGCACAGGTTCCCCGTCCGACCTGGACACGGCCCAGATCCAGCCAATCACGTTAATTGGTAAACCTCGGGATAAGCAGAGAGACAAAAAATTAGCGTAGACACCATTCTTCTTCTGATGTAACGACTACATCTGGTGTTATAGGAAGTGTTCCCGGTTCCGGCTGACCTGATCTATGCAGCCTAACAATCCTTTAACGGATATGAAGACAAAAGTTTATAGTGCGTCATGTGTATGCCAGGTTAAATAGATGCGTTTTTAGTCTAGATTTAAACTGAAAGAGTGTGTCTGCTTCCCGAACAATGCTAGGAAGATTGTTCCAGAGTTTAGGTGCAAATAGGAAAAGGATCTACCGCCTGCGATTGATTTTGATATTCTAGGTATTAACAACTTGCCAGAATTCTGAGATCGTAATAGACGTGAAGGACTATAATGCATTAAGAGCTCACTCAGGTACTGGGGAGCTAAGCCATTTAGTGGTTTGTAAGCAATTAGCAAGATTTTAAAATCTATACGATGTTTAATAGGGAGCCAGTGCAGTTTTGACAGAACCGGGCTAATATGTTCATACTTCCTGGTTCTAGTAAGGACTCTAGCAGCTGCGTTTTGGACCAGCTGTAGTTTGTTTATCACGCAGGCAGGGCAACCACCCAATAGAGTGTTACAGTAATCTAGTCTCGAGGTCATAAACGCATGAACTAGCTGTTCCGCATTTGTCATTGAGAGCATATGTCGCAATTTAGATATATTTTTAAGATGGAAGAATGCGGTTTTACATATGCTAGAAATGTGGCTTTCAAATCAAAGATTGGTATCAAAGAGCACACCCAGGTTCCTAACTGATGAAGACCACTTAACAGAGCAGCCATCAAGTGTTAGACAGTATTCTAGGTTTTTATGTGCTGAAGTTTTGGGTCCAATAATTAGAATCTCTGTTTTTTCTGAATTTAGTAGCAGGAAATAACTAGTCATCCAATTTTTTATATCAGCTACGCATTCTGTTAATTTTGAGAATTGGTAGGTTTCGTCAGGGCGCGAGGAAATATAGAGCTGAGTATCATCAGCGTAACAGTGAAAGCTAATGCCATGCTTCCTAATGACATCTCCCAAGGGTAACATGTACAGAGTGAAAAGCAACGGTCCTAGAACTGAGCCTTGTGGTACTCCATATTTAACTTGTGATTGAAATGACATCTCTTCGTTTACTACTACAAACTGATAACGGTCAGATAAGTATGATTTGAACCATGCCAATGCAATTCCACTAATTCCAAGATAATTTTCTAGTCTATTCAAAAGAATATTGTGGTCGATAGTGTCAAAAGCAGCGCTGAGGTCTAGTAACACTAATAGAGAGATACAACCATGATCTAATGATAAGAGCAAATCATTTGTAACTCTAATGAGAGCAGTCTCAGTACTTTGGTACGGTCTAAATCCTGACTGGAAATCTTCACAGATACCATTTCTTTCTAAGTAGGAACTAAGCTGAGATGATACTGCCTTTTCTAGTATTTTTGACAGAAAAGGTAGATTGGAAATCGGTCTGTAATTGACTAATTCACCAGGATCAAGTTGTGGTTTTTTAATAAGAGGTTTGATAATAGCCTGCTTAAAATTTTTCGGTACGTAACCTAGTGATAAAGATGAATTAATGATCTTAAGAAGAGGATCTATGACCTCTGGAAGCATCTCTTTCAATAGCTTAGTCGGTATAGGGTCTAACATACATGTTGTAGATTTTGATGATTTAACAAGTTTAGACAATTCTTCCTTTCCTATGGCAGCGAATGAATGGAATTTTTCCTCAGGGATACAACAATCCACTGTCTGATGTGATACTGTAGTAGACAGTTGCATGGCTATAATTTTCTCTCTAATGTTGTCAATCTTGCAAGTAAAGAAGTTCATAAAGTCATTACTGCTGTGCTGTTTGGAAACATCAGAAGTTGAGGCTGTATTTCTTGTTAATTTAGCCACTGTATTAAATAAATACTTAGGGTTGTGTTTATTTTCTTCTAAAAGATTTGAAAAATAAGCAGATCTAGCGGTTTTTACGGCCTTTCTGTACTCCATCATTTTCTCTCTCCATGAAATCCGAAAAACTTCTAGTTTTGAATTCTTCCAGCTGCGCTCCAGTTTTCTGGCTGCTCTCTTTAGGGCCCGAGTGTGCTCGTTATACCATGGCGTTGGACTAATATCCTTAATCTTTTTTAAGCGCAAAGGAGCGACAGAGTCTAGAGTGTTCGAAAAGAGAGCGTCAATAGTTTCTGTTGCAACATCGAGTTCTTCTAAGCTGTCTGGTTTGCTAAGTTGATGAAACTGATCAGGAAGATTATTTATAAAGCAATTTTTAGTGGTAGAAGTGATGGTTCTAACATATTTATGGCAGACAGGCGGTTTTCTTGCCTTGGATAAATGTAGCACGCATGAGACTAGATAATGATCTGAGACGTCATCGCTCTGCTGCAGAATTTCAACGGCTTCAATATCGATTCCATGTGACAATATTAGATCTAGAGTATGATTACGACAATGAGTTGGTCCTGATACGTGTTGTCTAACTCCAATAGAGCTTAGAATATCTGTTAATGCCAATCCCAAAGCATTTTTTTCATTATCTACATGTATATTAAAATCACCAACAATAAGGACTTTATCCACAGCCAGTACTAACTCCGATAGAAAATCAGCAAATTCTTTGATAAAATCTGTATGGTGCCCTGGTGGCCTGTATACAGTAGCCAACACAAATTTCAAATGAGAGTTGTCACTAACATTATATAAACTTACATAGAGCACCATCACTTCAAAAGAGATATATTTGAAAGACTTTTGAGTAATACTGAAGATATTACTATAGATTACAGCAACACCTCCCCCTTTACCTTTCTGACGAGGTTCGTGTCGATAATAGTAACCTTGAGGGCTAGACTCATTTAAAGTAATGTAATCGTCTGGTTTTAGCCAGGTTTCTGTCAAACACAGCACATCTAGGTTATTTTCTGTGATAATATCATTTACAATAAGTGCTTTTGAAGAAAGGGATCGAATATTCAGCAACCCAAGCTTTATCATTTTGTTATCTTTATAATCTGTTTACTACTTGTTGAACATCAATTAAATTATCACCCGTAAATGGGTTTGGAAGTTTTCTGTATTTATTAGTTCGGGGTACAGACACAGTCTCTATCTGATGATATCTAGGTGAAAGAGTCTCTATGTGTTGGGATTTATCTGAATTCTGTGATGTGAGACAGCTAGCAGACGGTCGGTTTAGCCAGTCTGTCTGGTTCCTGACCTGGGCCCCAGTTAGTCAAGGTTGAGCTCTAAGACTATGTGCCATATTACTAGAGAGAAGAGCGGCACCACCCCAGGAGGGATGAATACCATCTCTTTTCAACAGGTCAGGTCTGCCCCAAAAACTTTTCCAATTGTCTATGAAACCTATATTATTCTGTGGACACCACTTAGACAGCCAGCCATTGAGTGATGATAGTCTGCTAATTATCTCATCACTCCTACGAGCAGGAAGGGGTCCAGAAAAAATTACAGTGTCTGACATCATACGTGCGATTTCACACACCTCTTTAATGTTAATTTTGGTGATCTCCGACTGGCGAAGTCGGACATCATTAGCGCCGATGTGAATAACAATTAGTATTTACGATTAGCATTAGCCAGCACTTTTAAATTTGCTTTGATGTCAGGCGCTCTGGCTCCCGGCAAACATGTGACTATGGTGGCTGGTGTCTCTATTTTCACGTTCCGTGTAATAGAATCGCCAATAACTAGGGCACTTTCAACAGGATTCTCAGTGGGTGCGTCACTGAGTGGGGAGAACCTGTTTGATGTTCTAATCGGAACGGAAGAGTGGTGTTTTTTAACACGACTAGGCCGCCTCACGGTCACCCAGTTGCCCTGCTGCACGGGCTCTACAGCCGGAACCGAACAATGTATGGAGTTCACTAGGCTAGTCGCATCCAAAACAGTATCTGAAGCGCTTGCATTCTTACTATCCTCAATTAAAGTTTGGATGCGTGTCTCTAATTCTAAGATTTTCTCTGTCAGCCTGACTATTTCCCTACATTTATGACATGTGAATCCTTCATCGCTGACAGAAAAAGCTAAACTATGCATGTGACAGGCAGTGCAAGTAACAATGAAAGGAGAATATGACATAGCTTACCGTGTTTGTAGACTGATCCGACTTACCAGATGTTTGATGAATTTGAAGAAAACGAGAGCGCGACAAATGACGGTGGGCACGGATAACACAAACTAGCGTAATGCTAACGCGTAGTGATGGTGATTTAGATTAAAAGATTAAAAACTAGCGATGTCAGATTAATGTGATAGGCAATATAAGACAATATCAGATATTTAGTGAAGATAAAGTAGACAGAAAACAATGACAATAAATAGATTCAAATAAAGCTATGGAGCAACAGACTCAAACAATTCAGCAGCGAGGCAGACAGAAGCAATCGATCAAGTCTCGCGGGTGCAGTGTTAGTAGACCAGATAGGAGTAGTCCAGAGTGATGGAAGGAAAGAACGCTCATTGATACTGAATGTTACAATACCTGATGTACAGCCTTCTGATGCAGGAATGTATTACTGTGGACCAGATCAGGTGAAGATGGCTATCAATGAGTTAGAACAGCTAAAGCCTGATGTGAAGGAAATTATGCATGTGTATTGGCGCTTCTACAACGAGGTGCTTTAAAGAATGAGATAGAAGGAGAATGCTGAATTTGTATGCAACTACACCTTGAGGAAAACAAATGTCTATTATAGTACAGATGACAGATAATCTACAAGCTAATAAAACAGTATCCTGCTCTCTAAAAGGAAATATGAGTTTATATGATATGTATACAATAATCAAGTTTGATGTGCACAATGATGTTTCTAAGATAAGACATTCTGTCTTAAAGTGGCCATTGTAAGGTTCAAAACATCTTGTGCCTGTCTACTGATGACCATGTGTTCTGTTCTGATGACTTTTTCTTGTGTCCCATTGGACAAATATCTAGACATTGTCTAATCTTGTTTGCCCCTCAGTCTAACCCAGAAACCTTGTGGTTGTAATCATGTCCTTATATGTATTTCCAGTTGCTAAACGGATGGTTTCACTTCTTGTTTTTCACCTATAATTTGTACCCCTGGACAGCGAATAAACTGTGTCCATGATTGAACTACACTCTGTGTCAGTCTCATTTCTTGGCACCCGGGATCGATCCTGTATTTCTTGCTGCATTGCTCAACCTCAAAGGGTTTCTTGAAATATTCAATATCCAAATTATTTTTATCTAACAGTTATCATCAGCCCTGCTATCGCCTTTGAAGCAGCGCCAGTTAGATACGTCTTTAAGTAATTAAACATCTCTGTTTTGCTCAGCGCATCGTTTTTGTGAATAGCGGTTTCAAACTGATCCAAAAGTCTTGCCACAAGCTAATTTCACCACTGAATTTGCAGATTATTAACTTGAGTAACTTAACTGTTTGTCCACGCTGCGGAGGCTCTGTGTCTCTTGGCCTGCTGTTTTCCCAGCTTCGCGCTGACGATTCGCTCTCCGTATTCCTCAACTTCAGCAACTTCATTCTCCAGATCATCGGTATCTGTCCATTCCTCTATTTCACGATCTAACTCCAGCAGCGTTCTCTCTTTTGCAGATAACATGGCTAACAATTCACTTAATCTGTCGATGATCGGATCTTCTTTGCTAACCTCTGTTTCGATGTCTTGCAAAAGTCTCGTGGTAGAACCGCGTACAGCTCTCCATTTTCTGAGGAGTCTTTCAAGTCGCTCCGCCATTTCGGACATTGCTTGCTAGTCATCCCGAGTTTCGGCACCAAATGATTGTCGTGTCTTTTCTTCTTAGTAAGCAATAACGACCACTGACGACTTGAATTAAAGTAAATGAACAGTTTACTGAAGGTTTTTTTAACTTACTTACACAGATGCAGCACACACACAGTGAATCACATTCTACTCTTTTTCTTTCGGCACGCTCTCACTCTCCCTATGCATTATGGGTAAACTTTTCTTAAAGCTGAACAACCTAAATGTAATTTAACTTTTTCTGTTATCATACAAATAAATTCACAACAATTACGTCACTTTTTCTGCAGTGCTGCTATACCTAAATTAACTAGACTAATAACTACTGATATTTGCAACGGAATGAATCAATGATATATAGAATAAGCTGCACAATGACACCATTTTCTTATTAATGTAAAGCTGCTTTGCCACAATTTGCATTGCCCCACGACTCTATCCCAACATGGTTCCTGAAACAAGTTTTTAAAACAGTGGGTCCCAGTATTTTAAATTTAATAAATAATTGTTTGATGGCAGGAGTGGTGCCAGGTAATTTTAAACATGCCATAGTGCAGCCAGTATTAAAGAGAATTGGCTTGGACCCCACAGACTTAGGCAATTTTAGATCCATTTCAAAATTACCTTTTCTTTCTAAGGTCTTGGAGAAAGTAGTTTTTATTCAACTTTCAATCAGGTTTTAGGGCAAAACACAGTACGGAATCTGCCCTTTTGAGGGTTCAAAATGATATATTATTAAAAACTGATACTGGAGCCTCATCTATCTTAATACTATTGGATCTGAGCGCAGCATTCGATACGGTCGATCACAATATTATGGTCTCCCGGTTAGAAAACCATGTTGGAATATGTGGGATAGCGCTTAAATGGTTTAAGTCATATTTAGCTGACAGGAGCTTTGCTGTAAAGTTGGGTGAATGTATGTCAACTTCAGCTCCACTAAAGTGCGGAGTTCCACAAGGGTCCATTCTTGCCCCCCTTTTATTTTCTTTGTACTTTGGGAGCTATATTTAGGAAGCACGGTGTCTCATTTCATTTGTATGCTGATGACACGCAGATTTATCTGCCACTTAAAAAAGAGAATGGATTTGATATTTCCCCTCTTTTGAATTGTTTAGCGGACATCAAGGACTGGATGGCGTCAAATTTTTTGAAATTTAATGAAAATAAAACTGAGATCATGTTTTTTGGCTCAGATGGAAAACGGGGTACCGCAAATTCTATCCTTGGTCCGTTGGCTGAATATAGTAAGCCAGAGGTGAAAAATTTAAGAGTTCTAGTCGACCCAGAATTTAAATTTGTTAAACAAATTAACTCTGTGGTCAAATCTTGTTTTTTCAATTTGAGACTCGTTGCGAAGATGAAGCCGTTTCTTTCTTTCAGAGATTTAGAAATAGTTATTCATGCTCTTGTGTTCTCACGTTTAGACTACTGCAATTCTCTTTACATAGGAGTTAGCCAAAAAGAACTGTCGCGCCTACAGATGGTTCAAAATTCGGCGGCGAGATTGCTAACAGGAACTCGAAAGCATGTTCATATCACTCCTATTTTATTTTCTCTGAAATGGTTGCCGGTCAAGTTTCGAGTTGAATATAAATTTTTATTGTTTGTTTTTAAATCTCTGAATGGGCTGGCACCAAAGTATCTGGAGACCGTAGTGAACCGTTATTCTTCTGTCAGGCCTCTGTGATCTTCTGACCAGCTTCTTTTAGCGGTCCCCAGATCTAAGCTAAAACTACGAGGAGATCGGGCTTTCTCAGTAGCTGCTCCGAAGTTATGGAACTCACTGCCCCTTTCTATTAGATCTGCTCAGACAATTTCTAGTTTTAAATCTTTGTTGAAAGCTTATCTGTTTAACATGGCTTTTAAATCTTCTGATGTTTGATTTTTAGATGTGTGTGTGTTTTTATGTTTTGTATGTTCTATATTCTTTGTGTTCTTTTCTCATCTTAATGTACAGCACTTTGGACAACTTTAGTTGTATTGAAATGTGCTTTATAAATAATATATACAATACAATACAATACAATTGTAAATAGCGCTATATAAATAAAGATGACTTGACTTGACTTGACTTTGGTAATCTAAAATACTTTTCAGATGTACCTGTAATCTGGTTACCACCCATTTAAAATGTAACTGTAATGAAATACATTTACTCAAATTTTGTATTTCGTTATTCCCCAACCCTGTCCATACATGTACATATTATTGTAATTGCAATAACTGGGTAGGCATTAACTCTGAACCTAAAACTAAACATGACCTTAACCCATGTAGTTAAGTTATATTACCAGTACTTTCTCAGGTAAGTACACTGTAAGTGCACGTACTGGAAAATAAAGTGCAAACGATTATTTTTCTTAACTCTGGTAAGAGGGTTGGTGAATATTGTCAGCACTCGAGAAGTACACTAGACTTTGAGGATGAGAAATTTCTATGGACAAGACCAGGAAATTTGTATTTCGGTATTGTATTTCATTGTAGTTTATTTACATTTCATGGGGTCAGGTTTAGAGATGGAGACAAAGACAACTTTAAATATATCATGCAAATAGCATATTCAGGTATAGTTACAATGCAAGTTTCACAAGTGCTATCTAATCTGTATAATTATTCAAAGAAAGGGCAGGCACTCCAGGACACATTAAAGACAAAAGGAGAGCGTCTCTGTGATCGGCTCATTTAATTTACAATGAAGAGAACAGAAACCTTGTGAAAGAGTCTTTGCTTAGCAAAATCATTCATCTGATGTCCTAATTTTTCCTTAAATGCCAAATACAACTTAATTTGAGTTATGTAAAGTCAGAGACAGAGGACAGATCTTAAACAGACTCTTACATTTGTAATCCCACAGAATGAAAAGTCTAGTGTGACAAGCCCTTTATAATTAAAAAGTTTTCAGAAAAATATATTATCATTCTAAAAAGGAGGTCCAAAATTGACTTTTTAAATATTATTATTCCATTAAATAGTTCTGTTGTTGATCATATATATAACATTTCTCACTACAGAAACATGGGATCTGTGCTTATGATGTTTTAAAAATAAAAACTGGTAGACCGATGATCATCATGGAAAGTTATTATGATGTATATTAACGTAAAAACTTCAAAATAGTATTTTCTATAAGCTTTTGTTCGATAATATCACTGTTATTTGTTTCACTTTGAATTATTATGATGTTGCAATTATTCAGCATCATCTCAGCATTATCAGCAGGTCATCTCACTTTATTCTGAGGGTTTGCTGTCAGAAACTGATTATTTGAGTTAGGAAACATGAGAAAAGCTTATAAAACGGCCCTGTTTAAAGATAATATGGTTATGCCCACCAAAAGACATCAATAATACAAAACACTAATGACATTCATCTTCATCATCAGATACTGCTAAATAACTATAGCACCACAATATGCATATATGAACAGAAAGTTTGATTTCCAAATAAGTGTATTTATTGCAGTAATGAATTTACATCAAAACAGACAATGTGTCATAGTTATGTCTTGTTTAGTTCAGATTAGTCTTGTTTCATTCTGTTTAGTTAAAGTGTTATCACCTGTTATCATTTAATATTCATTATCTGTGTATTTAAGTTCCTGCCCGTTTGTATTCAGTTGTCGGTTGTTGTTTGTGCTATGCACACTGTTCCGTGTTTGGTTGTTACCCTGTCTGGATGATATTAAAACGTTATTTGTTATATGACCTTCCTCATTGTGCCTGTTCCTGTACAGCCAGGGTTACACAATGATCCCGAAACCTTTAAAAATAAAGTGCAGCACAAAAAAGTAATTTGGCAACATTGCTACAGATTCCCAGAATCTTTAACCACCTCCCTAAATAGACAATATAGATAGATAGATAGATAGATAGATAGATAGATAGATAGATAGATAGATAGATAGATAGATAGATAGATAGATAGAACGACAGACAGACAGATAGATAGATAGATAGATAGATAGATAGATAGATAGATAGATAGATAGATAGATAGATAGATAGATAGATAGAACGACAGACAGATAGATAGATAGATAGATAGATAGATAGAACGACAGACAGATAGATAGATAGATAGATAGATAGAACGACAGACAGACAGACAGATAGATAGATAGATAGATAGATAGATAGATAGATAGATAGATAGATAGATAGATAGATAGATAGATAGATAGAACGACAGATAGATGGATGGATGGATGGATGGATGGATGGATGGATGGATGGATGGATGGATGGATGGATGGATGGATGGATGGATGGATGGATGGATGGATGGATGGATGGATAGATAGATAGATAGATAGATAGATAGATAGATAGATAGATAGATAGATAGATAGATAGATAGATAGATAGATAGATAGATAGATAGATAGATAGATAGATAGATAGATAGATAGATTGATTGATTGATTGATTGATTTCTGGTAGTTAATAGTTTTATTCCACAAGGAAACATTAAATTGATCAAAAATGACAAGGCAGTTAAAGTTACAAAATATTTCTCTTCAAAATCACTGCTGTTGTTTTGAAGAATTCTGAAAAAAATGTAAATGGGAATGATTTCTGAAGGATCATGTGACACTGAATACTGGAGTAATGATGCTGAAAATCCAGCTTTGATCACTGGATATAAATTACATTTTACTATGTATTCCATTAGAAAATGGGTATTTTCTTTTGTTATTCCTTTGATAAAAGCATCAAAACTCTCAGCACTTAAACTTACTTTCAATTCTAGAACGTGTCTTGTTTTTAAATTCATATTTGGTGTGCTCTGCAATTTTTCATCATCAAACTTTGACATGGCTGTTGGGACACGCTGGTATTTAGGTCTCATCAGGCACTGATCTAAAGAAAATCCTTAGAAATGATTTTTCTCGTTCAACACAGACTTTAATCACCTTCTCAATCCCACTTTGATTCCTTTCAAGTTCAAACCCAAGACAAAAGAAATGTTCAGTAAAACCGTCTTCAACACCAGCTACGCTACAGTACATCGGTCTACTGTATGTATTTAGTGAAGTCTTGTCTCTAATTGTTAAATAGAGTTTATAAATACGACACATACATTTTCTTATCTTAATTATGTCTTTGTAAACAACTCTCATATTCATTCTGACAGAAAGTAGTATGAAGTATGCATATCAAATCAAATGATCAAAGTTCATGTCTAGAATATTGGTCCTATTAAGCTCTTGATGTTGTTTTTAGGCTCTTCTAGAACAGTTAAATGTTCATATTCTCCATTGTTGCAGCACCTCTCTTCCCAGTCTGTCAGTAACGCTCTGTTTAGTTCCTGTCTCTATGAAGCCCCGCCTTCTGAAAAGCACAATGTGCTCTGATTGCTCTGCTGGAGCAGTGTGTTGTGATTGGTGTTTGGGAAATGCCCCGCCCCTTACCATAACCGCCAGTTTCAACACACTACTAACTAACTCAACGAAGCCCCGCCCCTTTATTTTTGGCGGGAATTATTTAAACGTGAATATTGTGACACGTTCATTCCCAGACATCCTGGTTTTGGTCACTGACTTTGGCCCTCCAAAACCAAAAGTTAATTTTCTGCTGAATATTTTCAGTTTCCGAACTAATCAAACACACAACAAGGAAACCGTGGAGTCTGACAATCAAGGGTCCACCGCCGTCCCACATGTTTCGGTTTCTACACAACTTAAATCTCACAAATGCCAAACTGAGCTGAGAGTGAGTGGTTTCCTCCCGTCCCGCCGCTCACGAGGAGCCCACTCTTCATTAATTGGCTGTCAGATGGAAGGACGCGGTGGCCTTTGGTGTAGAGGCTAGGAGACGGCATCTGCATCTATCTGTAATTTTCCCAACGTCCTCCGCCGCTCTTGTAGGAGGGAAGAAGCAGTTAAAAGTCCTGGATGAAGGTGATTAGAGCATGCGGCCACCCATGAGCTGCTCTGTTCCTGACAGCTGACAGAACTGAGGAAAGTCATTTCGGAAAGACCAGCAAGAGAGGAAAGACTTTATTGAGTGGATACCTAATTCAAACAAACTCTTTTAACAAAGCTGTGGTAGACTAAAGAGACTTTATATCTCGCAATTCTGACTTTATAACTCGTAATTCTGACTTTATATCTCACAATTCTGACTTTATATCTCGCAAAAAATATCCAAATAATTCATAAATTAACAAATGGTGTGGTTTGTTTATTATCAACATTTGAGCTTCTCACTCTGGGGGATGTAAACTAGTGGTGAGAATTCTTCTTTGATTTCTGTGGGAAGATAAAATTTCATTTACAACCCCTGGCAAATGAAACTATGGAATCACCACCATTAGAGATTGATTTCTTCTGTGGAGGCGGAGTTTCACTGGAGTTTCAGAGTCTCTATTAGGCACATTCCAGAATCAGTCATTTGATGGGCCTGGTGTCAATAAAAGCTTTTATTGGACTAACAAGGACAATTTCAGTTCTGAAACGTACAGGATATTCTTATAGTACGCCGACCTTATATGTCAAAAGCTCAAGGAAAAGTTGATTTCTCAGTTCATGAGCCCTTTAATGTCAAGCCATGGGTTCAGCTGACTTATGGATGTTAAAAAGATCTGCTCTATCAAAAAAAGAGGTTCAACCAAAAAATCTAAATCATATGAACTGGAAAAAGGTGCAACACTCACTCTTACAGCGCTTCAACTTTATCGAAAAAGCATGTCTGATGAAGGCCTTTAACGGCCAGAAAGAGTAACCTTCAGTGACTTTTAAAAGCAAAACTTCTTCTGTACTGATCACACGTGTGCGGCTTCTCTCTGCTGTGGATCCTCTCATATTTTTTCAGATGTGATGACTGACTGAATCTCTTGTCACAGTGTGAACACTTGTAAGGTTTTTCTCCAGTGTGAATTCTCTGGTGCAGTTTTAAACAGTTTGCTGTAATGAAAGTCTTCTCACACTCAAAGCACATGTACTCTCTCACACCAGTATGTGTTTTCTGATGTCTCTGTGAACTTTCCAGCAGTGAAAAACTCTTTCCACATTCAGAACATGTGAACGGTTTCTCTCCAGTATGAACTTTCATGTCACGTTCAAGATTTTGTTTTATTGTGAAACTCTTCCCACACTGAGTGCAGGTTGTAGATTTCTTGGCTCTTGTTTCTTTAAAAATGTCTTTTTAGTCTTTGAGTGACTCAAATGTTTTTCTCCAGATTTAACATGCTGTTCCTCCTCCACTTCACTTAGTTCTTCACTCTCCTTGCTCTCTTCCATCACCTCTGAAATGAAAGAAAAAAATAATAATTTTCAGTAAATCCAAAACATCCAAACAGAGAAATATGCAGTATAATATGCAATTCTCAGGAAGTGACATCATCTGGGCTCTTTCTACAGTATGATGGAAGGACAAAGAAATAATCTCAATCCATTGTTTTTACACAAACTGTACAGTGTTGACCACATTCATCAACCCTGTTATTGTTAAAAAAAAGTTATTGTAAGAAAAATCTCTAACTATGAATAACTACTATGATTTATGATAAATACAACTTTTTCAGTAACTAAATCAGATTTTGCTTAAGTTATGATTAAACCCTTTCAGCTATTGTGGAAAGTTCTTTAACTTCAAACATTTTCGTGTTTAATAATTATTCCTAAAAAAAAAAAAAAAAAAACATGTTATAAACTATATTGAAAATGACAAAAATTATGTTCAATAAAAACGGACTTCCAGATTCATTAATAGTTTATCCGAAGGCCGTACTCTCTCTTAATCAATACACAGTGTCTCTGCGCTCCATTATTTCAGTTTATTTATTTTGTTCATCTATCATTCTAATCATGTTCTTGTGCAATTTACAGTAGCGTTTCAGTGCAATTCTATTTATATGATTGTGTTTGAATTTCTGTTAGTTTGCATGGTGTGTTGTGTTGGAAGAGCACTAAAAATTTTGTGCTTAAAATACGAAAATAAAGGCTTCTTATCTTATGTAAAGTAAATGTAAAATAACATTTAGTTTGATCTGATGTTTACAATCAATTTGAAAGTTTCTCAATCATCACTTCACTGACCATTTGACTAAATTCCATAGTTTCTCTAAATGTTCAGAAGTGCTTGAATGTTTGTAACATGAATGTTGTTCAGCGTCATGAATGAATGAGGAATAAACACCAACCTCATTGTTCTTCAGTATCTTCAGTGTGTTTCATTCTGCAGGTTCTTGATCACTCTTGTTCTCACTGTCCTCTTTAATAAACTCAGTCTTTGCAGATTTCAGCTCTTCCTGATGCTCTGATGCTCCTCTGATGGGAATATTCCAGTTTTTGTTGGAGAACTGCTGTGGGAGGAGCTTCACTGATGATGTGATTGTAGTGGGAGGAGCTGATATGCCAAAATGAAATAAATATATCAGTTACTAAATTTGTATTAAATGTCACATCATATTTAAGCATTTACGTCCGTTTTTCTGTCTGTTGTGAAGTTACCGATGCTAATTCACAACTTCTTTTATTACTAGGATTGTTAGGATTGTTAGGCTGCATAGATCAGGTTAGCCGGAACCGGGAACACTTCCTATAACACCAGATGTACTCGGTACATCAGAAGAAGAATGGCGTCTACGCTAATTTTTTGTCTCTCTGCTTATCCCGAGGTTTACCAATTAACGTGATTGGCTGGATCCGGGCCGTGTCCGGGTCGGACAGGGAACCTGTGCCTGTGTGCGGCAGCAATGTGGCCGTGTGGTGTCGGCGGAGACTGTGTTAACTAGCTCATCCTTTGTTAAGACCTTACCGACTCATCAGCCAGTGGCACATATCCCAACAAACCGTCCCATACCGGCGTGATCAAAAAGATATTAAACTAGATGGAACTAGATTAAATATTTTGACTGTTGCGATTTCAAATCCGTTTAATGATGTGTAACTCTGCCTGGGTATCGGACAAGTGTTCACTGTTGGCCAGAGGAGAACTGGCCCCCCGACTAAGCCTGGTTTCTCCCAAGGTTTTTTTTTTCTCCATTTGTTGGAGTTTTGGTTCCTTGCCGCTGTTGCCTTTGGCTTGCTTAAGTTGGGGACACTTGCTTGATATTCAGCAGTGTTTTTGATATGCCTGCATTGGCGCCGTTGTATACAAACTGAGCTGAGCCGGACGATTACGTCACTGTTTTCTGCAGTGCTACTATACATAAATTAACTAGACTAATAACTACTGATATTTGCAACGGAATGAATCAATAATATATAGAATAAGCTGCACATTGACACCATTTTCTTATTAATGTAAAGCTGCTTTGCCACAATTTGCATTGTAAAATGCGCTATATAAATAAAGATAAAAGATAAAAACTACATATAACATACAGGTGGATATCTACAAATACAGAAAAGAATAAAAATTAATGCAATGTAAATTCATAAATAATTGTTAATAATGGTCAGAAAAACAATTGAAAGCATAAACACAGAAAGAAACTTAAAAATTTGTAGCCACCAAACATCCACAGTCAATTTACACAATGAAATGAGCTTTAAGTGTCGATTTACAGCAGATCTGAAGACATCAGCATAATAAATGAGGTGAAAACAGGAACTATTGACATGAAATATGGGTAGAACTCGCCTTCTTACTGCCTGTAGGAACTTTTTCCTCGTTGAAGCAGAGAAGTTACTCTTTATTGAGAAACTCACTGTGTGTCGCTGTAGTGATTCAAGTCTAACTAAAGCACTAATATTTTGTAGTTTAAATAAACTCGAGGGGGAGGAATACATACAGTAGATGTGGAGACTATCTAAACAAAACATGCAAATGCAGTTCAGGAATCAGCCCCCCAGCCAACACACCCATGTGGGGCTGATGTGGGTTGCCTAAGTGGGGCCCAGACAGTTTTGTCCTCGGTTTCCATGTAGGCCCCACATGGGTTAGCCCAGATGAAATGAACACTGCACACTACAGGCTGTTAAATGTAACCCTGAATAAGTGTTGGAGTTAATGAGATGATGAAGTGATTGAGTGATGACTGAACATTAATGATGAACACCTGCTGTTAACAAGCTGTTAACTTAGATTTTTTTTTTTGTAAATGATGATCAAGACATTAAAAAGAAAGAGTTCTTTTTGTGATCTTCACTTGAAATGGCTCTCAAGCAGAAAAGTCAAGCTACTCTTCTTTGTTATAATTTTAATTCAGCAATGTATTAGTGTTTGCTGTAAAACACTATTATAATCAGTCATACGTAAGTCATAAAAGGGTAACCTAACTAAAACAAACCCTGGCCACCATGATGGTGGCATAATTTTTGACCAATAAAACAACATCTAAACCTCTGTTAATTCTCAATAAGAGCTTCTGTAGACATGTGAAAATAAAGTCAGTAATAAGTGAAGCTGGTAATGCTGTTTGTGGAGTTGATTAATCAGATCTTCAGAGATTTAATGTCTTTTATCTTCAGTTGATTTCATCTAAGACTGGCTGAAGCTGTTTCTGTTCTTGTTGTTCATCTTTTCTTCACTGATTCGGCTTGTTAACAGCTGGTGTTCATCATTAATGTTCAGTCATCACTCAATCACTTCATTATCTCATTAACTCCAACACTTATTCAGGGTTACATTTAACAGCCTGTAGTGTGCACACTGTGCAGTGTTCATTTCATTTGGGCTAACCCGTGTGGGGCCTACATGGAAACCGAGGACAAAACTGTCTGGGCCCCACTTAGGCAACCCACATCAGACCCACCTGGGTCCCACATGGGTATGTTGGCTGGGTATGCCCAGCTGAGGTGAGAGACCAAATGTTTAAAGACAACTGCAACTGAAGCCACAAAAGGATAACACCAGAGTGTGATCCTCAAAGACAGAGATGAAACAGGCCACCTTGTGTGAGTGTCACAATCAAAACCCCCAAGAAACTCAACAGTAACTACTATATATGTGTAACAACAAGTCATCGAAGTGAGGATCCATTTGCAGTTTACTTAAATAAATCAGGGTCGTGGACCAAACTCGGGATGTGAACTGGGGGCCTCTGTCAGAAACAATATCTTCTGGTAGTCCATAGAATTGAAAGACATAATCACAAAGAGCCTGTGCGCTCTCAAAGGCAGTGGGGAGTTTAGGCAATGGGATGAATCGACAGGCCTTGGAAAACCGATCAACGACATTTAGAATGGTGGTGTTACCCTGGGAATTGGGAAGGTCAGTTATAAAGTCAACAGCAATGTGGGACCATGGACGTTGAGGTGAGTAATGGTTGAAATAGACCGGCGGGTAATTGGCGAGGGGAGTTAGAGGTGTTACAGATAGTACAGTTTCTTACAAAGTTGGTGGTGTCGGTGCACATAGACGGCCACCAGAATCGATTGGTCAGGAGATGGTGAGTGCTGTGATTCCCGGATGTCCAGAACTAGGAGTGGTGTGGACCTGGTGCAGGAGTTTTCCTCATAGAGGTTCAGGTACAAAAGTGACAGTTCGGTGGTGGTGGATTCTGGGTATTGTACTGACTGATTTCGGTCATTATGTCCCACTGAACAGGTGCCACAAGCAGGGCTTCTGGGATAATGTTCTCATTTGTGTTAAATTGTGAGGGGTTTTCATTCTGTCTGGAGAGAGCGTCAGCCTTGGCCTTCTTGGTACCGGGTCTATAGGTCACAATGAAGTCAAATCGGGTGAAGAATAAAGCCCACCTTGCATGTCAAGGATTCAATCTCTTGGCAGAGCGTAGGTATTCGAGATTTTTTATGATCAGTAATGATGGTGAATCGATGTTGGCAGACTCGGGTCAGAATGATGGAGAATGGGTGCCGATGTAAAGCGTTCCTTCAGGTTTTGGAACGCCTGTTGAGCTTCGGTGGACCACTTTGAGATGTGGAGCGTTTTGTCATAGCAGTTAGGGGTGCAGCAACTGTACTGTAGTTTCTGATGAACCTTCTGTAGAAATTGGCAAATCCAAGGAATCTCTGTAACTCTTTGAGTGTGCGTGGTAGTGGCCAGTCTAATACAGCCCTCACCTTCTGTTCGTCCATCGCTACTCCTTCTTGACTAATGATGTATCCCAAGAAGGCTATGGAAGTACAGTGAAATTCACACTTCTCGGCTTTGGAATTGAATTAGAGCTGGAATTGAATTAGACGTTGGAGAACTGATCTTACATGTTGGACATGTTGCTTGTAGGAGTTGGAATAGATCAAGATGTCATCAATGTAGACTATTATCCATCTGTCAAGCATGTCCCGGAAAACATCGTTAATGAATGATTGGAAGATAGACGGACTGTTGGCCAGACTGCATAACCAGATATTCATAGTGCTCTGAGGAAGTTGGGAAAGCAGTTTTCCACTCATCCCCCTCTCTGATGTGGATTAGATTGTAAGCGCTGCGTAAATGGCTTGACGGAGTTGTTCAGGTGCAGCGGGAACCAATGGAAGGGGGTATCTGAATTTGATAGAGATGTCATTTAAGCCGCGGTAATCTATACATGGTCTTAAACCACCATCTTTCTTTTTTACAAAAAAGAAGCCAGCCGAAGCAGGGGAAGTGGAAGGTCGAATAAAGCCCTGGGCAAGCTCTTCAGAGATATAATTCTTCATGGCTTGAGATTCGGGCTGTGACAGAGGATATATTCTACCTTTAGGAGACGTCGTACCTGCGATAAGATCAATGGCACAGTCATTGGGGCGATGTGGAGGTAATTGGGAAGCCTTGGATTTACTGAATGCCTCAGTTAAATCGATATATTCGGGTGGCAGTTCTGGCATTTCAGTAGATACATCGTTAATGGTGACTGCCTGATAAAGGGTTAATACGGGTTGAACATACATCATAGCATGAAGAGCCACATTGCAGAATTTGCTCGTCTTTCCAGGAAATCTGAGGATCGTGACGACGTAGCCAGGGTAGGCCTAGGATGAGTGGATTGTGTGGTGACTGGATTACATAAACCTGATGGACTCGTTGTGTAGCACTCCAACGTTCAGATTAATCTCTTCTGTGATTTGTGTAATTCTTCCCTTGCCCAGAGGGCGGCCATCTACCGCCTCCACAGCCAAGGGAGGAGTACATGGTGATAAAGTAAAGTTATGTAACTTAACAAATTCATAGGAGATAAAATCGCCAGCGGCTCCTGAATCTAAGAGAGCATACGTAGATATGGTTCTGTCCCTTACTGTGAGTGTCACTGGTATTTTAACGCATAAAGATGAGTATTGAGAACTCACCGGCTTGGATTCAGATGTTGTGGGAGGTTGAATGGGACACAATGATTTTAGGTGTCCTAAAAGTGTTAGGTGTTTGTGCAGCAAGGGTTCGGAAGGTTAAGGCATATTCAGCGGCGGACTCTTTACCTTGACACAACATGAGTAATTGGTCACCAGCGCTTTTACCTCCGACTGGATGTTCGAAGACTTCTCGGAAATGTTGTAGAAACACTGCGAATGTAGGAAAAGGTTTTCGATCGTCTCGCCATACAGCTGTAACCCAGTCGAGCGCTCTTTTGGTGAGCAGTGAGCAGACAAAGGATATGTGACTGGAATCGTAGGATACAGGCCGGGTTGTTGCTTTACAAACAAAGAGCATTGCAATAAGAACCCCTTGCATCTCGCTAGATTGCCATCAAATTTCTCAGGAAAAGCCAGGTGAGGGTTGATGGCGAGATCGGTGGGAGGTATGGCTGAGGAGGCTGGAGTGTCAGAGGAGGCGAGACGGAACCCTTGCAGAGTCTTTACTAGTTCTTCTGTGAGAGTGGTAAGGCGATTAAGTTGATGATGATGCAAGCTTAGTTGATGAGCTTGAGCTGATAGTTCGGAGGATAACTGGGCGAGGACTGCTGGATCGTTGTTCGGTGAAGTTTTCTGTAACGACGAGTCATCGAAGTGAGGATCCATTTACAGATTATTTAAATAAATCAAGGTCAAACAGGCAGAAGTCAATTCACGGCAGTAAACACAATGGAGGCAAACCAAGAACAGGAACAGAGACAGGCTTGAGTCAGGGCAGGTGGCAAATACACACAATCCAGGAAACAGGCAGGGGTCAGGTAGGCAGCAAAGGTTCAAAAGAGGGATAGACAGTCCAAGGTCAAACAGGGAAATAGTCCACAGGAATAAACACTCAGAGATGATGGCTGCGTCCGAAATCGCCTACTTCTCTACTATTGAGTAGGCAAAAGGCAGTAGGCGAGCGAATAAGTATGTCCGAAACATTAGTAGTCATAAAAGAGTAGGCGAGAATTACCTCGGTGACGTACTATTTCTCACGAGATTCGGATGTACGTCTACCTAAAGTTCGTCCGAAATCGCCTACTTCTCTACTATATCGTAGGGGAAAAGCAGTAGGTGAGCGAATAAGTATGTCCGAAATCTTAGTAGTCATAAGAGTAGTCGAGAAGTTCCCGGATGGCCTACTGCTTCTGCCCAGATTCTTGAGCACTTTCCGAAAAGTACTTTTCTATCCCAGGAGGCAATGGGAGAGGATACGTCATAATCAAATACGGAGGAGAAAGAGGCGTTTTCAAATGTGAGTATTAAAATCGCATTTGTTGAACTACTGTAAACTGTTGAAGTGTTGAAGGTGTAAAGACGCTAGGCAGTATAGTTCTCATTTTGCTGTAAAAACACGTTTTATTTCGTACAGCTAACAGGAGCTCTAGTAAGCTCACGTATGTCACCAAAGTGGATTTACATGACTTCTGTATCATATACATCATAAACACGCTTACTAAATGTTTATTTAACATCTGACAGGGAAATATTCAATAAGTATTGCAGATGATGAGCACATCACAACATGAAATAGACATTTGAGTGTGTGCTATTGTGTAGAATTCAACACTGCTTAGATTACATGACTGTAAGTAATATAAATAAACAAATGTACAAGTAACTCGACATTAGTTATCTGTTTTATTTGACGTTTGTACTGTTGATAAATGAAGGAACATTTGTATTGTATAAGAAGTCAGTTAACACGAGTGACTTGCTCAAGGACGCATTGGTGGTGATCGAACCAGCAACCTTCTGCTCACCAGGTCAGTGGTTCAGCCCACTACACCAGAAAAGTAGTAAAAATACATCAAAAATTTGCATGAAAAAATGGCAAGAAAAGGAATGCTGACATGGATTGTAAAATGTTTTAATCTTTAAATGTTTTTTTTTTTAACAGGTAGTCATGTTCTTGGAGAGCAGGCACACAAATGTTTGGAGCAGACACAGCGGCCGCCAGATTGTCTTGCACATCTTCTCTCACTCTTGCTTCAAGGTTGTGGGGTTCAGGTCCATCATCATGGTCTTCCTCATCCTCTTGATCAATTATGTCCCCATTGAGAAGAGCAGCAATGAGGAATTATTTTATTAAATCATGCTTTAAATCATTGCTTGTCTGAAAATTGAGATGTATTCACCTTGACTGCACTTGTCTAGTGTGTGTTCATGCATAGCTGACATATGACAAAACTAATGACATTTTGCTTGTTTTACTAAAACATCATTTTCAGTAAGAAGTAATATAATGAAGTATTGGGCAGCATTTTCATTATTATTGTGTGTAAGTGTTGAGGTGGGATAGCAATACAATTCATTCTGGGGTAATCTTATTTTTAGTAGTAATACTTACATTTTCTGAGTACAAAATCAACATTCTTCTCCAAAGGCGGGATCTTCGAGCAGCTGTGAAAAACCGTTCTAGGTAGAGTTGAGTTACTGAGGCTGTGAGGTGTTAGTGCAGCTGTGACTCATGTCTTTTTTATTATTATTATCTATTGCAGAACTTAGAATTACATACAAGATCAGGGAAAATACCATGGTTGTATCTTTAACAATAAACAATCATAAACAAAAAAGACAAAAAAAAATGTGTACACCATAATATGAGATTATTTGCAGAGCACAAAAAATAAGGTTAAATATTAAGCCTGATGAATGAAACAAATTCTTAAATTCAAGAAAAAGAGGGAAACAAGATTTAATTCACTTTTGCTTGTGGATGAAAATGTTTGCATATAAAATAAATTAGCATATTCAAGAGATTGCGATTTTGGGTTTTTATAATAATAAAAAAATATCTTTAAGGATCAAACTGGGTCACATTAGGGTTGAAAATATAAGAACTGAAATTAACCGCAAATTTATTGCTACAATCACAAAATAAATTGGTAGCCGTTTTTTCAACTAGACCAGAAAATGAGCAAGTTTAATCAATATCAAGATATTTAAAGATAGATGAATTAAACCTGTCACTCATATCTTTTAAGTTGTTGCGCTTGCGGTAGTGTCGCAGGTCACATGATAACGTCAACATGGCGGATGATTTCCGGATTGCATTCATACTCAACGAGATTTCATTCATACTCTTTTAGCACTCGTTAAGTACCTACTCATTGAAATTAAGTACCTACTCACTGAGTAAGCGATTTCGAACGCAGCCGATGACTGGGTGACAATCAAAACTTCGCAATGAAGTGGCGTGAGAGTAAGGCTTATATAGCGGAATGATATGAATCAGGTGGGAGAGTAATCAGTCCCAGGTATGAGGGCTTGTGGGAAATGAAGTCCGGAATGGATTAATATTCGGGTGAGAGCTCCCTCTGCTGGTCCGGAGGACGTGAAGAGGGAGCCTCACTTGTAACAATATGAACTGATTAAATGGTTCCAAAACCATTCTAAACGAACTTGTAATCAAACAGCGTTTGAATTGAATTGAACTTTATTGTCCAGTCTGTTTTCATAGAGCGGAAATTTTCTTTGACGCTGTAACATACATTCACTGCTTAAAACACATCACACATCAACAGCACAAATACAAAGAATTATAAAGTTGAACACAGTAAAAAATAAAAATTAAAAGTATTAGCAGCCATTCTATTGTTTCAGTTAGAACACTGTACGATTCAAGATAATCACTGCCATTGGAAGAAAAGATCTTTTATAGACATTTTTCCTAGCCAAGGGAATTTTTAGTCTGCGTCCAGATGGGAGCAATTCAAAAGCAGAGTGAAGAGGGTGTGTGTTATCTTTAAAAATCGCAATTGCCATTTTTCCCATGAAATGATCGAACAAGCTCTGAAGTGACTGTTGTTTTTGTCCAATAATCTTATTTGCTTGATTAATTGTTTGTGAGAGTTTGTTCTTTTGTATTTATGTTAGATTGCCGTACCATGAAACAATATTGTATGTGAGAATACTCTCAATCATTGATCGATATAACATAGTTAGAGTAAGTGGGCTAACATTAAAACTTCTCAGTTTCCTGAGGAGACCCAGGCGTTGTCGTGCCTTTTTATGTATGTACTCCACATTACTCTCAAAATTAAGTTTCTCATCTATAATTGTACCCAAGTATTTAAAATTCGAGACCTGCTCTACAGTTTTTTCCTTTATGACAACTGGTTTATATTCAGATGCGGTGTCTACTCTTCTCGATTGATTTCTAAAACATAACTCTTTTGTCTTTTCAATATTAAGATGTAAAAAACTACTCTCAAACCAACAGATAATACTGTCAATGTATTCAAAATATGAGGTGCAGTTAATTTCTTTCTGACATGAAACCAATGCCATATCATCGGCATATTTTATAAGAGTAAGGTTATCATCATTGCACTTCAGTTCATTTATGTATACGGAAAAAAGTACTGGAGACAGTACACATCCCTGTGGTACCCCAGTATCTAAAACCAAGCAATCCGACATGACATTATTATTAACACAAACTCGCTGAGGGCGACCTTTTAAAAACTCCTTAATCCACAGAATCATCCAACTACTAGCACCTAACTCATAGAGGCGCTTTAAGAGAAGATAAGGTTGGAAAGTATTAAAGGCGGATGAGAAATCCATGAAGAGAATTCGAACATAGGAATTTGAGTTATCTAAATGATTTTGAACCTTATTTAAAAGAGTGAGAGAGGCATCCACAGTGCTCCTATTTGCCCGATAGGCAAATTGCAGGGGGTCTATGCCTGTCTCAATTTGGGATAACAGTTCCTTACATACTATGCGCTCCATGCATTTACACAGAATAGATGTGAGTGCGATTGGGCGAAAGTCTTTGAGAGATTTTGCATTAGGTATTTTCGGCACCGGGATGACAATGGAATTCTTCCAGGCTAATGGTACAAAACCATTGTCCAGGAAGATTTGAAACAACCTTGTACACACATGTCCAAGTTGTGCTGCACATTCTTTCAAGACTTTCCCCTTCAGACCATCTGTGCCAGATGCCTTATGCGGTTTAACTTTACGAAGCACTGTGACAACCTCTCTCTCCTGTATGATCATAGGCTGTGATTGAGTCATAGTCGTCATTAATTCATTACTAACAGACAAATCATCATTAAAATCATTATCAAATCGTGAGTAAAAAATGTTAAGATTATTTGCAAGACAATGAGGGTCTTCATGTTGTTGAACTCTTTTCTTTTGTCTGCCCATCATTGTATTCAAACCCTTCCATGCGTCTCTAACATTCCCTGTATTTAATTTCTCTTCAACATTCTCTTTATATTCATTCTGTGCCTCTTTTATCTTACGTTTTAATGCTTTGTTTAACTCTTTTACTTTCTGCTGATCATTCAGCAAGAAGGCAATTTTCTTCATGTTTAGGTAATGTTTCAAATCTTTGTTAATCCACGGCTTATTATTTGGATAGACTCTGATATTCTTTGTTTGGACCACTGATTTTACACAGAAATTAACATAACAGGTTATTGTATCATTCAACAATTCATGATTATTACAACAGTCATCATCGTTAAAAAATAAGTCCCATTCAGTGCACTCAAAACAGCCTCTTAGCTTTTCTATTTCGTCCCTGGACCACATTTGAACCTGCTGAACGGCAGGCTTGATCCTCTTTAAAAGCTGCCTGTATTTTGGTAACAGATGAATAACGTTATGATCCGAACGTCCTAGAGGTGGATATAGCTTTGGCACATATGCACCTTCCACGTTACCAAAACATTTGTCCAGAGTCTTAACCAGTCTAGTCGGACAGGTTACATATTGCTCAAGGTTTGGCAACAGCATTGATACATTACATTTATTAAAATCTCCAAGCAAGAGGACTGGGTCGTCGGCAGAGTTGCAAAGCACTCTGTTGTAACTAGCAGCTATGCATTCGGCAGCAAGTGCAAAGTTTGGTCCAGGCACATAAACTAAAATAATTGTTATTTGTCCAAATTCACGAGGCAAATAATATGGTCTAAAGGAGACAGTCAATAGTTCATAGTGAGCAGAGCAGTGTGTTTCACGTACCGTAATATTATTTGCCCACCTGCTACTAACGAACATACACAGTCCTCCTCCGATTGTTTTGGTTGACTTGGCACTGTCGCGGTCCAGACGGATTAATGAGTATCCTTCCAAGTGTATGTAGTCAATCGCCTCCGTCAGCCATGTCTCCATGATACAGATCAGGTTAGCTCTTTTAAAGTCTCTGTTATATTTCACCAATGCTGTGAGTTCGGACATTTTATTTTGAAGCGAACGAGCATTAGTTAAAGTTATTGTAGGAAGAGGAAACCGACTGCCGCGAGATTTAAGTCTGTTTCGGATTCCGCCTCTAGAGCCCCTCCGTTTTATTTTCTTCTTTCTGTTTGTTGTATGGATGGAACAGATTATTTCATAAGGTTCATAAAGGAGCTTTGGTGGGGTTCTGACATTGTGTCGGAATCTCATCAAATCTTCGCGGCTGTAAAACATTGTCCTCATTAGTCCGTTGTTCCTTAGATTTCCCGAATCCACTCCATCTCCCAGCGCAGACACACAGTCTATAGCGCATTTTAAAATCCAAAGCACAGCGATTATCTTAAAAATCATGTTGCTTTTGGTACGTGGCCTGTTTAGACAGTTTGAATCAGACAAACAAGCAAGCAAACACACGAGCACACAGGCGTCTGGGGTCAGCACTTGCGCATGCGCCCCCAATCCCAATCCCAGTTTGATTGCATAATTCCATGTCATGCATACACACTATACATGTGACCTGTTATGCGTAGACCACTCACAATTCATGTAATTGTTATAACTTTTGAATAGTTGATTGAAAGAATGTGTTGTTTGTAATGAAACTGAATCCCCTCTCATAGCTCAAAAGATGGCTTGAATGAAATCTGTGTAAAATGCATCGTATTCTTTTTAGAGTAATCTAGACTAAACTGTACTCTTCGTACCCCTCTGAAAGTTCAGATAACAGGTCGTAAACGACCAGAGGAGGAGACAGTCACCTCTGAAACAAAGACCGCATCTAATTGGTTAGAACTCCTCAAAGAGATTGGACAAACTTCAGTTAAAATGCTCAGTACACTAGAGTTTCGGGGCCTTTAGCCTTTTGTTTGTTTGCATTTATCCTTTTGTTGTTTGTGTTTACTTTTATGTTTTTTTTATCTTAAGTTATTTTATTATTAATATTTTAAGTTACAGCTTAGCAGAAGTTGTCTCATAGAATAAGATTGGAACAAATTAGTTTAAGTCGAGACAAAGACCAAGAAACAGACGGTGAAGAGCAAGCCCGGCAGTTTCATTCAAGCCATCCAAATGACTTTCGTCTCACTCGCTTTCGTTTCTTTTACTTTAATTTTCTCTCTTTCCGTCGAGAGTCTCGTGTTCTAAGTTAAGTTTTGTTGCAAAGTTAAACGACTCTACAGTCTTTGCAGCCTCAACTTCAAACTTCAGCCACGAGGGAACCTCCATTCACCGGCAGCAATCAGGACCGGAAAGACCTTCAACAGATCAACGAACCTGGGGAACCCCTTTCTCCAAGCCAAAGGACGCCGACAAGGAACCCCCATTTAAAGATCGGCTACTCGCACAAGTACCTCCAGATTCTACAGCTGAACTGATGCATTTATTTAAAATATAATAACCCACCTAAGCAGCGATAAAAGGGTTAAATTAGTGATTAATGGTTCGTTCAGATCAGATCTCATGAAATGCATATATTGCTAGAAACTTTCATCAGTTTCACTCTCTTGAACTCATTCTTTCCTCTCTTCCTTCCTCTCTGCAACTCGTGTGAATGTGTGTGTGCGTGTGTTTGTGTTAGATATTAGTTTACGTGTTAGTATAGTCAATAAAGTGTCCTTCATATTTTAAAGAGAAGTGTCTTGTGTTATGTGCCTTTTAATTTAATGTCTTAAACTGCCGATCTATGTTACCTTGTTAAAGGGTGTTTTTAAGATAGCTGAAGTCGCTTCAGAGCTTATTTACGGCCCGCGCAAGTGAACGCCGGATGATTCAGTTGCTCAGTTGGTAAAATAAGTGACTCATTTAGAATTTCTTATAAATAAACTAATTAATAATTACTTTAAGCTTAATTCGCTTACAAGGCAAAGGTCAGAACATTGGCAAATAGGTTTGGAAGATCAGGCAGGCGGCAGGCAAACAACAGTCCATAAATCCAAAGCAGGTAATCCAAGGGACAGGCAGAGAATGATCAAAGAACAGAGAAAACAAGCAAGAACAAAACGAGAAAAACAAACATGGGTAATAACGCTCGGAATTGAAGAGGGAACCCAATCAAGATTTCGCAGAGAGTGATGTGTGAATGGTGTTTATATATGGTGTGGGTGATGATGTGTAGCTGGTGGGGCTTATGGGAAATGTAGTCCGTGTGAAGAAATGAGAGTGTGAGTGAGTGAAGGGTAGTGTGTGGAGAGCCCTCTAGTGGGTTTTCTGGGCACTACAGCTGACAATTGTGACAGTGACGGCTAAAAAGCTGATTGCTCTCCAGAAGAGTTGAGATGGCTTTCTTCTCTTGATAGATTGATCACAGTTGCTTAATTGACCCTTTACAAAGACCCATGCGATCTCACACCACAAATCATGTGCTCACACAGTGAAAATTACATCGCGGAGCAAAGAAGACATTGACCATGTATGAAACAGTTTCCCCTTTAAAATATTGTCATTTTTTAAAGGAGTTCAAACAATAAATAGTGTATAGTGTGTCTTTACTGTGTCGTGACAGACTGCTGTAGCTCCTTCAAGCGACTTGTAAACCGATCATCTGTTCATACTAGTTCATTTATAGCATTAAATAAACATGAATGAACATCAGAAGGAATGTTGTTTCAAGCGTGGAAAACGACATTAATCTACTAACTCCCCTGACCGCTTTGTAAGAAAAAATGGCAGATTCGGGGTTATGATTGGTCAGATCGCCTGTCAATCAAACTGTTTGCGAAGGGTCAATTGGAAAAGCTGCTTTTCAATCATTTAACCCTTGTGTACTGCTGCGGATCAATTTGAGAGCTAATTATTTGTACATGATTGTATGACTTTTTTTCAGTGTGATTTTTGGGGAATTGTTTTTAATCCAATCAGGGTCAATTTGACAAGGACCATAAAACCAGTCACCAGAAATCGAACAGTGAAACTATCACAGAAAATGACGAGAGCTGGCTGCATGAATCAAAAGTAGTAACAACTTGTTTGTTTTGGCACCACTGATATATGTTTGTCGGCCAACTGCAGCATAATGATTGAATGAAAGAGAACAATATAAGCAGCAACAATAAATAACAACAAATATATCCATTTTTAGTTTTAAAACACCTGCCCTGCAGCCATCAGCGTTTGCCGCCATCTTGAGTGTCTACTTGTGACACTTCTGAAAATCACGCGAGTCTTTCACTTGCAGGAACTTAAAGTTTACTAACTACTGCATCCAGCAAAAGCATTCTTCCTCTCGCCTTTTGCTTCTCCCCCATATCTCACTCACCCACACTTTAGCATATTATTACAAATTTTACCAGGGTTGGGGAGTAACAAAATACAAGTAACTTAGTTACGTATTTAAAATACAAAATTTGAGTAACTGTATTTCATTACAGTTTTAAATGGGTGGTAATCAGATTACAGTTACATCTGAAAAGTATTTTAGATTACCAAAGTGATTACTTTGAATTTTAATGTCATTTAAACAGCAATTGGTGATTCTCTGACTCTGACAGTCTGAAAAAGCGGAGTTAAGTTTCATTGACATTTTAATACTTTTAAGAGAGATCATAAAAATGTTATTGTTATTTTGCACTGTCCTGAACAAGCCAAAATGACTCAATTTATTTAAAAAAATTGCCCAAATGTCAACTTAACTGTCCTGTCATGACCTGGATGATCCACGACTGTTTTCATGTTTTGTGAGTCATTTTATAATTCACTCGTCACTGCAACCTTTTCTCACAAATTGTTTTTTCCCCCTCACGATTGTGAGTTTGCATTTCACAATTATGACTTCTTTTTCTCAGAATTACGAGATTTAAATTCACAACTGCAAGTTATAAGGTCAGAACTGGGAAATATAAGCTTATCTCTGAACGATTATGATCCATTTTAATCTCATTGTAATGGCGATCCGAACCATATTCTTCACCATTTTCATTAAAGGTGTGGCACAAAGGATTTGACGCGTGAATCAAAACTTGTGTTGTAAATGTTTATTTCATTCTTTTACTTCAGTCTTGTTACATTATAAAACAAAAAATTAAAAAACTTTCTTACACTTATTCCAGTTTCAAAAACAAGAAATTTTTGTTCCAAGCCTTCCTTCGGCATTCTTCCTCAAAGTTTTTACGCACAAATAATACATATTAAATGAGTCAAAGTCAAGTGATGCAATACAAATAATGCAAAATACACATTTATCAAAAAACAATCATTCTCAATATAAGGAAAAAAATATAACAAAATTATTAAGGATGTTATGGTTCTAACAGTCATGCAGATGATTTGTGTTATAAATCACTAGTTTGGTCATAAAACTCTAGAAAGGCACAGGCTTGACATGTAATCTTTAGGAAATCACATCATTTCCTACTCAACACTGATTGGACACTGCTGCGTTCTCAATATTGTGTGATAATGTGTTCATAATGTGAGCACAGAATTACTGTGAACACTTATTTCATTAGAGTCCAAATGAACATTTCAAATAAAGAGATTTACTGATCAGTGTGGAAAGAGTTTCCCTATCTGCTGTGGATCTTTTCATGTGTTCTCAGATTTGATGAAAAACCAAATCTCTTGTCACAGTGTGAACACGTGTAAGGTTTTTCTCCAGTGTGAATAATCTGATGCTGTTTTAAATTGTTTGCAGAAGTAAAAGTCTTCTCACACTCAAAGCACATGTACTCTCTCACACCAGTATGAGTTTTCTGATGTCTGTGTAAATTTGGCAGCTGTGAAAAACTCTTTCCACATTCAGAGCATGAATGTGGCTTCTCCTTCATATGAACTGTCAGGTGTCTCTTCAGGACTGATGCCCTGAGAAATGTTTTTCCACACTGATCACATGTGAACAGCTTCTCTCCAGTGTGAATCCTCATGTGCTCCTCAAGACTTTGTTTGAATGAGAATCTGTTCCCGCACTGATCACATGTGAACGGCTTCTCTCCAGTGTGGATCCTCATGTGAACTTTAAGGCTTGCTAATTGTATGAAACTCTTTCCACACTGTTCGCAATCGAACGGCCTCTCTCCAGTGTGGATCTTCATGTGTTCTTTATGGCCTGATGATTGACTGAAACTCTTCCCACATTGATCACATGAGAATGGCTTCTCTCCAGTGTGAACTTTCATGTGTTCCTTAAGATGTACTTTTTGTTTGAATCTCTTTCCGCACTGGTCACATGTGAACGGCTTCTCTCCGGTGTGGATCCTTATGTGAGCATCAAGACTATTTTTGTTTGAGAAACTCTTCCCACACTGATCACATGTGAACGGCTTCTCTCCGGTGTGGATCATCATGTGACGTTCAAGACTTTGTTTGGTTGAGAAACTCTTTCCACACTGAGTGCAGGTGAAAGATTTTTTGGCTCTTTCCTTTAAAAATGTCTTTTTAGTCTTTGAGCGACTCAAAGGTTTTTCTCCAGGTTTGACATGATGTTCCTCCTCCACTTCACTCAGTTCTTCCCTCTCCTCGCTCTCTTCCATCAGCTCTGAAATGAGAGAAAAAAATAATACATTTTTCAGTCAGTACATCAAAATAATTCAAAGAGAAATATGGAATAAAAGGACCAAAAAAATGTATCTAACAGACAACTGCTATAAAATATTATGATCTTTTTTATGCATTTTTAGAAATTGTCATCACTGAAACTTTCCATGAATTAGGAACACTGGTCTTGAATTTATAAACTAATATTTATAATATGCTAATAATGTGAGGATATTATTGCTGTGAACTTATTTCTTTTGAGTCCACTAAAAACATTTGAGCAGCAACACAGTCACGGCTGTTAAATAAAGCAACATGCAGCAAATCATCAATGTTTCTTGATCTTCTCCTGAACTGAAGCACAGGATCTACTCTTCATCTCAATGATGACAAACAAAACTTAACTTTACAGCAACTGCCTTTGACTAAGTTATGATTACAACCCTGTTTGTCATTCTGGAAAGTTCATTTACTTAATATTGTAGGGGATTTTACAGTTAAAGATCCAAAAGACCAGATATGATAAATGAAGACCTGGAGTCAGATTTTAGGAAAAAAAATTGAAAATTTTAATAAAGAATAGTTTGCAGTTTCATCAGCAGAAGCTGCTTCAAGTCTCACAAGGAGTTCATAGGCCGCTCTCTCTCTCCCTTTTTCTCTCGTACATTCACATTTCCAGAACAATTATACTCTAACAGAGTCCACTAACTACTTCATCACTAAGATACTGATTGGTTAAGAACACTAGACAAAACTGGTCATTTCCAACACATGGACAGATAGTCAGAAGCATATCTTCTTCCATTATTCCATACAAAGATACACATGATTCACAGTTTCTTCAAGGCTGAAGTTGATCTGAGCTCTGCTCTGAACAGGAAACTTTACCAAAACATTCTGATAAGTTGTACTTTTCTCTCAGTCAGAGATACAGACAATATGCATCATTATTTTCTAGTGTTGACATGAAAAAATGACAAGGAAATTAAAGGCTTTAATACAAGTTGAAGTTAGTCATTCTAAATAATTCAACATTTAGAAAGATAATTTCGTGATAAATCGCTCAAAATATGTATGTTGAAGCGGCAGTGGATTCCAGAATCTACCCCTTCAATACAGCTTGGCTAAAATAAAAACTGTAGTAAAAATACTGTAATAACTATGTTTAAAATTTTGGCAACACTGTTACAAAAAAATGTAAACTAGATATAAATCTAACACAAAAGAGCTAAAATAACGTGTAGTTTGACCTGATGTTTATGATCGGTATAAGAGTTTATAAACCTCCTTTACTGACCCTTTGTTGACAACAAATAAACTAGAAACTTTTGCACCATTTCACAGTTTAACTGCATATATTAATTTGCTGAAGTGCTTGAATGTTTGTAACATGAATGTTGTTCAGCGTCATGAATGAATGAAGAATAAACACCAACCTCTTTGTTCATCAGTGTCTTCAGTGTGTTTCATTCTGCAGGTTCTTGATCACTCTTGCTCTCACTGTCCTCTTTAATAAACTCAGTCTTTGCAGATTTCAGCTCTTCCTGATGCTCTGATGCTCCTCTGATGGGAATATTCCAGCTTTTATTGGAGAACTGCTGTGGGAGGAGCTTCACTGATGATGTGATTGCAGTGGGAGGAGCTTCACTGGTGATGTGATTGTAGTGGGAGGAGCTTCACTGGTGATGTGATAGCTGTAGGGGGAGCTGATCTGCCAAAATGATATAAATATATCAGTTACTAAATTTGTATTAAATATCACATCATATTTAAGCATTTACGTCTGTTTTTCTGCCTGTTGTGAAGTTACCGATGTTAATTCACAACTTCTTTTATTACTAACCTGAACATTATCCTGCTTCTTCAATAACACACAGGTGGATATCTACAAATACAGAAAAGAATAAAAATTAATGCAATGTAAATTCAAAAATAATTGTTAATAATGGTCAGAAAAACAATTGAAAGCATAAACACAGAAAGAAACTTAAAAATTTGTAGCCACCAAACACCTACAGTCAATTTACACCAATGAAATGAGCTTTAAGTGTCGATTTACAGCAGATCTGAAGACATCAGCATAATAAATGAGGTGAAAACAGGAACTATTGACATGAAATATGGGTAGAACTCGCCTTCTTACTGCCTGTAGGAACTTTTTCCTCGTTGAAGCAGAGAAGTTACTCTTTATTGGGAAACTCACTGTGTGTCACTGTAGTGATTCAAGTCTAAGTAAAGCACTAATATTTTGTAGCTTAAATACCCTCGAGGGGGAGGAATTAAAGGTGGAGACTATCTAAACAAAACATGCAAATGCAGTTCAGGAATCAGCTCATTCCCGGCATTTCCCAGCCCTGATCTAATCAGCATAACAGTGTCATTCAAATGCATCAGTGCTAATCCAATCAGTCTGACAGTATCACCCATACCTTCACATTATCATAGAGACAAAGACACAGCTGTGCCTTGAGCTTGTCATGCTAAATTGTCAGGAAGTGCATTAAGACAAAAGGTTAATGTCTCAGACACCCGGGCCTCATTTATAAAACTTTGCGTATAAACCTTACTAAAAATGAACATACGACATAAATCTGAAAACATTGTACGCAAGAAAAAAAATGAGATTTATAAAACCATGCATACGCCAGAACCTGCACAAAAAAAGTTTAACTATTCATAACCTCATCTGCATATCATTTCCATGTATGTTCCCTGTTGTTAACACCGTCGAAAGTACAAGACATTGGGAAACATTACAATTGGACTATAAATACCATTTTTGCCATACATATTACTAAAAATCATCTAATATCCTTGGTGATTTAGAATAAATTCATCAAAATATCCATAAAAACTAAATTGTACAAAATATAGTTCTCAGATAAAGTTTCATTAATTTCCACTGTCCAAATAGTATTTTAATTGTTTTAAACAATTCGAAAGAAATCAGCAGTTTTCCTGATAAGGTGAACATCTTTCAGGATGTTTAGGCTATTTTAGTGGATAGAGATTTAGACCTACTTATTTATTGCAGTATAAAATTGTCTGACGTGGCGCTTCTCTGACAAAGTATTTTAAAAAGGAAACATATAAATCTTACTGTTTTCTTCAAGTTGTATCCTTCAAATACAGTGGTATTATTTATAATTGTTTGAAGATGCCTGTACAGACATCAACCCCTCCTCAATCTGCGGTTGTACAGTAAGATATTATTATTAAACCTGTTTAAATGAACAATAGACCGTTCGACCTTCGAATCCAGCAGTGTCTTTCATTATATCGCAGTAAGTGTGCATCACTGATCATGAAATGAGGAATTATTGTGCTCCTATCACTCTCGCTGTCATTAAAACAGCGTGTCGCAGGAAAAGTGATCAAAAGTCGCACATCCACTATCTGAATCCATATTATTTTTTTGTATATCTTCTGCGTAATGACTTTATGTAATTTAATAAAAGTAGAATATTACTGTAAATGTGTATATCAAATCGAAAACAGAATTTTAAATCCTTCTGTTTACTTCATTACTTTGCTCACTCTAGTAAAAGTGTTCGTACGGATGGGTCAAAGTTTGTGTGAAAGTGTGCAAATTTTCCCGTCAAGTTTGTTTTTATAAATCCTGTCGTTTACGTACACTCAAAAAAATATTTCAGTCTAAACATAAGTTTAATGTAATTTAATTACATACCAATTTTCCATCCATTTGGATTACATAGTTTTAACATAAACAAACTTAATGTGATTCATATTTGTCAGTCATATGTAAATGAAATAGGTAAGATTTATGTAACAGTTCACAGGTTAATGAACACTGTTTAGTGATCATGTGTGTGCGCACTACTGAGTTAAAGTACCATTGAAGCAGTGTCAGAGTTAATGAGATCATTAAGTGATGATTGAACATTAATGATGAACGCCTGCTGTTAACAAGCAGAATCACTGAAGAACAGAGAAACACAAGAACTACAACTGATGAAATCAACTGAAGATAAAAGACATTTAATCTCTACTATTACATAAATCTGACCTATTTCATTTACATATGACTAACAAATATGAATCACATTAAGTTTATTAGTTTGTTTATGTTAAAACTATGTCATCCAAATGGATGGAAAATTGCTATGTAATTAAATTACATAAAATTTATATTTAGACAGAAATATTTTTTTGAGTGTAAGAAGTAGCGTAGCCTCTTTCAGGGCTTGTTTTGTGTGTACGCACCGGTTATAAATGAGACCCCTGTTCTCTTACACTCTAATCTGTGCCGTTTGCTTCACAGGACACTCACGCTTCTTCAAACTACATACTATTGATCCATTAGTGCTTGTTATCCATCAACTGATTTTTGCTCTAATTATGGTCCAGAATAACACTAGAAGACTTACAAAATAAAGAGTGTTTTCAGCAGCTGTTAATATTGATGATCCTCAGACTATCAGTTTAGACTATCAGTAAACAGATTATTGGAGTCAGGATATATGCTAAATGACTATAAAACTACTCTACTGAAAGACAATTCTGTTATCTGAAGACATCGGCATAATAAATGAGGTGAAAACAGGAACTATTGACATGAAATAAAGAGTGTTCTCAGCAGCTGTTAAGGTTGATGATCCTCAGACTATCAACACACATTCAACAAGACATTCAGACCATCAGCAGATCATCTCACTTTATTCTCAGTGTTTGCGGGTAGAAACCCAAGGGAATATTTAATTCCGGCTGAACAGAAGTAATTTACTCTCAGGAACTGATGTTTATGAAGGATTTAATTTCCAAAACACCATATAAGCTGATTACAAACAAACAAACTTTAGACATTTGCCTAAAAAATTAATATAAGCATACATGATAAACCTATAAACTGAATTACACTTTTGCAATTATTTGCCAAACACAAATAGTGTGACAATAAATCAGGATAATGTCATAACCTTGCCTTACTGTATAATATGAAACACTCTTTAATGCAGATAAAGCAAATTAACCAACAAAAGTGTGAGCTATATGATCATTTTAATAAGAACAAACTCGTTTTTGCCCAGCCAACTCACCCATGTGGGACCCAGGTGGGTCTGATGTGGGTTGCCTAAGTTTTGTCCTCGGTTTCCATGTCACATGATTAGCCCAGATGAAATGAACACTGCACAGTATGCACACTACAGGCTGTTAAATGTAACCCTGAATAAGTGTTGGAGTTAATGAGATAATGAAGTGATTGAGTGATGACTGAACATTAATGATGAACACCTGCTGTTAACAAGCCGAATCAATGAAGAAAAGATGAACAACAAGAACAGAAACAGCTTCAGCCAGTCTTAGATGAAATCAACTGAAGATAAATGACATTCATTCTCTGAAGATCTGATTAATCAACTCCACAAACAGCATTACCAGCTTCACTTATTACTGACTTTATTTTCACATGTCTACAGAAGCTCTTATTGAGAATTAACAGAGGTTTAGATGTTGTTTTATTGGTCAAAAATTATGCCACCATCATGGTGGCCAGGGTTTGTTTTAGTTGGGATAGTTACCCTTTTATGACTTACGTATGACTGATTATAATAGTGTTTTACAACAAACACTAATACATTGTTGAATTAAAATTATAACAAAGATGATTAGCTTGACTTTTCTGCTTGAGAGCCATTTCGAGTGAAGATCACAAAAATAACTCTTTCTCTTTGACGTGTTGATCATCATTTACTAAAAAAAAAAAATCTAAGACGGACGCCACCATAACGGTTCAGTGCTAAAAAAGGGCAACTATTACCTCTCAGGCTTATACATGAAAACATTGCATACAATCCTCAACAGTGGTGACAATAATTATTCATACTGCTGTGCATGATGGGATTTTTGTCCTATGTTTATACCCAGCATGCATTGCAGTGTGAAAGGGTTTTTTTCATCACCATTGTTGAGATTCATTTGCTGATACTTGATGTCTGTTTGTGTCGAAATGATGCAGTAGTTTAAATTTTTTTATGAACTATATCAATTTAAAATTAATTAATATAACTATTTCTACTCATGTTGTAAAACCAGAATATATAAAATAAACATATGATCAGATACTGTAATGCAATCTCACAATAACTATATCATCATAGAAAGGCAGCGACATCACTATTTTATAACAATGCATGCGTTACTACAGAGAGAATTCTAACATAATAAGGAAGGGTCAAGAGCCCAAATTAAGCAAACTCTGATCTCCATGATGGTGGTGTCATTTTTTTATTTTTTTTTATTTTTCTTGACCAATAAAACAACATATAAACCTCTGTTAATTCTCAATAAGAACTTCTGTAAACATGTGAAAATAAAGTCAGTAATAACTGAATCTGGTAATGCTGTTTGTGGAGTTGATTAATCAGATCTTCAGAGATTGAATGTCTTTTATCTTCAGTTGATTTCATCTAAGACTGGCTGAAGCTGTAGTTTCTGTTCTTGTTGTTAATCTTTTCTTCATTGATTCGGCTTGTTAACAGCAGGTGTTCATCATTAATGTTCAATCATCACTCAATCACTTCATTATCTCATTAACTCCAACACTGATTCAGAGTAACATTTAACAGCCTGTAGTGTGCACACTGCGCAGTGTTCATTTCATTTGGGCTAACCCATGTGGGGCCTACATGGAAAACGAAGATAAAACTGTCTGGGCCCCACTTAGGCAACCCACATCAGACCCACCTGGGTCCCACATGGGTGTGTTGGCTGGGTGAGTGCAATGTGAGCTGATAAACACCTCATCTACCGCCCCCCAGGTCAATTGGGTACCTTTGTCGAGGAATTGGACATGCTGCTGTCCTCATTCCCAGACGATGGTAGTCCACTTGTACTACTGGGCGACTTCAACATTCACCTCGATAAACCTTATGCTTCTGACTTCCTCTCTCTCCTAGCTTCATTTGATTTCAACCGACTCATCACTACAAGCACCCATAAATCTGGCAACCAATTGGACCTGATCTACACACGTAACTGTATCACTGACAACATTCTGGTCACACCTCTGCACGTCTCTGACCATTTCTTCATCACTTTCAATCTGCAACTTATTTGTGCACCACCAACCACTTCACATGTTTCCTTCAGAAGAAACCTGCGCTCTCTTTCCCCTTCTCCTCTGTTGTGTCATCCTCCCTTCCCACACAAACACAATTCTCATCTTTGGATGTAAATACTGCAACACACACGTTATGCTCCACTTTATCTACTTCTCTAGACAGTATCTGTCCTCTGGCATCCAGACCAGCTCAAGCAACTCCCTCCAACCCCTGGATATCTGATGCGCTTCGTGATGACCGGACCAAACTCAGGGCAGCAGAAAGGAAATGGCGCAAATCACAAGACCCATCTGACCTAGGTTTGTACCAAGATCTGCTATCATCTTTTTCGGGGGGAGTCCATGCAGCTAAGTCCTCATACTTCCACGATAAGATCAACGGTGCTACAAACACACGCTCACTCTTCAAGACATTCAACGCACTCCTCTGTCCCCCTCCACCACCACCCACCACGTCTTTAACTGCTGATCAATTCGCCAATTTCTTCACCGACAAGACATCTGCCATCAGGAGCCAGTTCTCTGCACCACCCACACAGGATCTCATCCCCTCCTCGTCCACTATTCTTCTCTCTTCCTTCTCCCTTCTCACGGAGGCGGAAGTATCAAAACTTCTCCTCTCCACTCATCCCACCACCTGCCCTCTAGACCCCATCCCCTCACACCTTCTACAAGCCATCTCTCCCACTCTCTTACCAGCACTTACGCACATTATTAACTCGTCTCTCCTCACAGGCACTTTTCCTACCACATTCAAGCAGGCTCGAGTAACCCCACTGCTTAAAAAACCCACGCTAAACACATCACTCGTGGACAACTACAGACCTGTCTCTCTCCTACCATTCATATCAAAAACACTTGAACGAGTTGTTTTCAACCAGGTGTCATCCTTCCTCACACAGAACAACCATCTGGACGTCAACCAATCTGGTTTCAAGAGCGGGCATTCCAGAGACTGCGCTACTGTCCGTCACGGAATCTCTGCGAATTGCAAAGGCTGGTTCCAAATCATCTGTTCTCATTCTGCTGGATCTATCCGCTGCCTTCGACACCGTAAACCATCAAATTCTTCTGTCCATCCTCTCGTCACTGGGTATCTCAGGTTCTGCACTTCAGTGGTTTGAGTCCTATCTCACAGGTAGGTCTTTCAGAGTTGCCTGGGGAGGGGAGGTATCCAAACCTCATGAACTGATCACTGGGGTCCCTCAGGGTTCAGTTCTTGGTCCCCTCCTATTCTCCATTTATACTACATCACTGGGTCCCATCATACAGGCACATGGTTTCTCCTACCACTGCTATGCTGATGACACACAACTCTACCTGTCCTTCCAACCAGATGATTCCACAGTAGCTGCACGGATCTCAAGCTGTCTGGCGGATATCTCCACCTGGATGGAAGAACACCATCTGCAGCTCAACCTGGCAAAGACTGAGCTTTTAGTCTTCCCTGCCACTCCTACCCTACAACACGACATCAACATACAGCTTGGTACAACCACCATCACCCCATCTAAGTCGGCCAGAAATCTTGGACGTATCTTTGATGACCAACTGATCTTCAGAGACCACATCTCAAAGACGGCGCGGTCATGCAGATTTGCACTTCGCAACATCAGGAAAATCCGTCCCTTCCTGACTGAGCACGCAACACAACTGCTTGTCCAGGCCCTGGTCATTTCAAGGCTTGATTACTGCAATGCTCTTCTGGCTGGTCTGCCGTCAAGTGCAATCAAACCTCTTCAAATGATCCAGAACGCTGCTGCTCGTCTTGTCTTCAACGAGCCTAAGAGAGCCCACGTCACGCCCCTCTTCATCTCTCTGCACTGGCTACCCCTCGCTGCTCGCATCAAGTTCAAAGCGCTGATGCTTGCTTACAGATCCACCACAGGCTCTGCACCTTCCTACCTCCACACACTGCTACAACGCTATGTCCCCACTAGAAGCCTGCGATCACTAAAGGAGCGTAGGCTTGTGGTACCGTCACAGAGAGGCACAAAATCACTCTCCAGAACATTCGCCTTCACTGCTCCCTGCTGGTGGAATGATCTCCCTACTTTCATCAGGAACGCAGAATCCCTGGCAATATTCAAGAGACAGCTGAAAACTCACCTCTTCTGTGAACACTTGATCCCCTCATAAAAAAAAAAAAAAAAAACCCTTTCCTTCCCTTTTCCCTTCCTACTCTAGCTTATGGTACTGAGCAATGTATGAAACTTGTATTGTGAGCACTTCCTGTGTTATTTGCCAATTCATGAAGAATCGCTTGTTTGTTTTCCTCACTTGTAAGTCGCTTTGGATAAAAGCGTCTGCTAAATGACTAAATGTAAAATGTAAATGTAAACACCTGATAATGAATTTTGGTAAAACTGATGATCTCAATTTAGAGAGAAAAACACAAATGATATATAAAATGACCAGGGCTGGGTCGGTTACTTTTAAAATGTATTTCACTACAGGTTACAAAATACATGCTTTAAAAAGTCATTTGTAACGTATTTTGTTACATTACTCAAGTTTAGTAACTTAATCTAAATACTTTAGAATACTTTGGAACACTAATAAGTGTGGAACAAACACAAAAAAAGGTCATTGTAAGTTTTTATCTCACAATTCTGACTTTTTCCCTCAGAATTGTGTGATTTAAAGTTGCAATTGCGAGTTAAAAAGTCAAAATTATGAGAAATAAACTCCCAATATTGAGAAAAGTCAAAATTATGAGATATAAACTCACAATATTGAGAAAAGTCAAAATTATGAGATATAAACTCACATACTAAATTCACAATTACAAGAAAAAAAGTCAGTATTGCAAGTTTATATCTTCCAATTCTGACTTAATAACTTGCAATTGTGAGTTTAAATCTCGCAATTCTGAGAAAAAGAAGTCAGAATTGTAAAATACAAACTCACAATTGTGAGGGGGAAAAAAAACAAATTGTGAGAAAAAGATGAAGTGACGAGTGAATTATAAAATGACTCACAAAACATGAAAACAGTCGTGGATCATCAGGTCATGACAGGACAGTTGAGTTAAATGTTGGGCAATTTTTTTTTCAATAACATTTTTATGATCCCTTTTAAAAGTATTAAATTGTTGATGAATCTTAACTCCTCTTTTTCAGACGGTCAGAGTCAGAGAATCACCAATTGCTGTTTAAATGACATTAAAATTCAAAGTAATCACTTTGGTAATCTAAAACACCTTTCAGATGTAACTGTAATCTGATTACCACCCATTTAAAATGTACCTGCAATGAAATGCAGTTACTCAAATTTTGTATTTTAAATACGTAACTAAGTTACTTGTATTTCGTTACTCCCCTGCCCTGAAAATGACTCATATGATCATAACACTGTCCATCAAACGCTAGTGAAGGACTTCGGAATCCATTATCTGAATCCATATCTTTTTTGTTCATCTTTGGCGTAATGACTTTATGTAATTGTAGGGCTTATCGACGTTACATTTTTTTTCAATTGCTAACAAGCATTGTTCAATATTGAAACCACATTTTTAAAACTCTTCACACAGTCAGCGAAACAGAAGTCAATGCAGACCAAACTGTGAACCATTTTTCATTGCTTTCAGACAAAATGCATTCAGTGAGCACACTTTTCAAAATTCAGGAACTCTTTTCCCATTCGTACTCCACAACATGCAAAATACTGTGTCTTTTCAGCACATTTTTCTAATGCTAACACACTGCATTCAAAATGATTAAAAATACATTCAAAACAGAATGATGGCAAATTCCAAGCAATTATGCAGTAATTATTTTAAAATATTCTCAATTTTATAGCCAAAAATTAAAAAAAATAATCATTACAAGCTAATTGCAATTTTAGCTGAAATTCCACCCCATCCCAGGTGGAAGGTTTATGTGGACCACCATCCACATGACCAGATGACTTTACTGGAGACATTTCTCCTGAAGACTGCCAGGGATGGATTGCACATTGCAGGAGGAGACGACATCAGATGTGATGTTGATGAGAACTTGCAAGAGAGAGAGTCTACTAGAACCATCACTGTAATTTACTATAACGAACAACTACAAATGTTGTTACAGTAATGTGTAGAATTAGTATTAGATGTGTAGAATTAGATGTGTAGTATTTTATTTATTCTTTTTTTATTATCATTGCAGCCCTGGAGTTTTTTCCCTCTTTTGGTTATAATTTTCAAGTACTATATTCATATAAAAAAAAACGAAATTTTGATTAATTTCTGATTGATTTGTGTTACAAATGCTTTCAATAAAGTGAAATTGTGTTACAGTATTCTATATGAAGAACTGATTTATGTGGAAAATCATTGAAACATCAAAAAAGAAAAGTTCATCAATTATGCAATGCTTCCTGTTGTTAGTGTTTTTTAGGTCAGTGTGTTGTGGATGAAATGTGTGTTTTCTGAATGAGAAATGTTGCCAGTGTTTTGTTGGTCTGAGCGAGTTTTGTAGGTGAGATGAACTGTTTGGCCAACATTCATACTGGTAATGCTGACTGTGTGAAGAGTTTTGGAAATGTGGTTTCAGTATTGAACAATGCTTGTTAGCAATCGAAAAAAAAACTGTAATAAATGTTAAATATTAATGTAAATGTGTGTATCAAAACGAAAACAGAGTTTAAAATCTTTCCGTTTACTTCATTACTTTGCTCAGTCAAATTTTTCCGTCAAGCTTGTTTTTATGGGTATGGGTCTTTCGGGGCATGTTTTGTGCGTACCCAACGGTTATAAATGAAGCCCCTAGTTAGACAAAAAATATTCAAAACTAACGCTGCATATTATTAAACAATTCAGTTTAGGCATTTATGATCTACATTTGATATTTAATGAATCATAGATTATATTTAAATAATTACACTAAGGTGAAAACATGAACAGTGTCATCACACGTTAGTGTTTGCTGTTCTCGTTCATTTTCACTTTGAGCAGCGCTTGTCGTGATTCACTGAATCATTTAATTGTCCAAAATAATTTGATTCAATTGACTCGGAGTTGAAAAGCCATCATTACTCTCCAGAGACTGAACTCGTGTTCATGATAAACTGAGTCACGATAGAGAGAGAAAGCCTCAAGTTTATTGTTTCTCATCACTGGATGAGCTTTACTCACACAAACATCCTTCATTACCGTTTGATAAAGATTTACTATAGAACATAACTGCAAATAAATTAATTCCACATCGCTAGAAAAAAAGAAAAAACAAACTATTATAACCTTGAACTGTTTCTATCGACTTAAAACTAATAAATTCTTACAACAAACCTTTATTCAGCAGAATCACAACAGTTGCAGGAGCGCGACGCAGTCTTATGACGTCATGTAATTATCCCAAAATAAAAGTCCTGATCACAAAAGTTCATAGAAATCTAAATATTTTTTACCAGAGAATCTTTGTATATATATATATATATATATATATATATATATATATATATATATATATATATATATATATAGTACTTTGTCAGTGAAGCGCCACGTCAGTCAATTGTATTTACACTGTATCTGTATCCACTAAACATCCTAAAAGATATGTTCACTTTATCAGCAAAACTGCATGAATTCGATTTCCTTATAATTGTTTAAAACAATTAAAAAACTCAATTTTTTAAAAAACTTTATCTGAGAAGTAAGCTATTTTATAGCTACAATTTTGTTTTTATGAATATTTTGGTATATTTATTATAAAACAACAAGGATATTAAATGATTTTTGGTAATATGCATGGCACAAATGGCATTTATAGTCCGTATGTAACATTTCCCAATGTCTTGTACTTTTGACGTGTAAACAACAGTGTCACGTGGATGGAAACATGCATGGAAATGATGTGCAGTTGAGGTTATGGATAGTAAAACTAGGCGTTGTAAGATCCATATATGGTGATTTCGGGGAGGAGATAGGGTGGAGATGCACGTACGGCCAATCTTCCGCCGAATGGGATGTATAAAGGGATTTTTGCGCAGGTTCTGGTGTACGCATGGTTTTATAAATCACTTTTTTATTTCTTGCATACACCATTTTCAGATTTAGTAAGGTTTATATGCAAAGTTTTATAAATGGAAGGAATGGTCTGATCTCTCGTCAGGTGTTCTTCAAACTCATTATAGAAGGCAGTATAGAGGAAGACTCAGAGCAGTTATCTTGGCAAAAGGAGGTTGCAAAAAGTATTGAATAAGAGGATGCCAATAACTGTGGCCAGCATGTTTTGGAGAAAAACATTTATTTCATAATGTAATCCCCCTCTCCCCCCATTTATTTGGTCATATTTGATCATATTTAGCAAGGGTGCCAATATTTTTGGCCATGACTGCAAGTAATATATAACCAAGAAACTATTGTTTTGAAATACTTTAAAGGTATAATAAAATAGACAGCAGCATAATAAAAGTGGACAGAATGACAGCTAAAAACATAATGTAATAACTGGCAGTTATTTCATAGAACATGGGGCGAAACGGAGCTAAACTAAGCCAAGATATAACTTGTATCTAACTATCGATTAGCAGCCAATCTGAGCACTCATGTCCCATACACGACTGTACCATGAGTTTTTCAAGAGATTAAGGCAAAGTCAGAACATAACAGTAGAAGGCAGTATGGTCCACGTAATCCTTTTATTTCTGAACACTGAATCAGTATGACCCTCCCCTGCTCACCGCTCTCCATGACGGTGAGTCACATTTTTTTACACAACCAGCTTGAACATAAATGCACATTTACATTTACATTTTTCATCTTTTAGATTGAATGTCTTTTGTCTTCAGTTGATTTCATCGAAGGCTGTGGCTGAGGTCAGTTGTAGTTCTTGTGTTTCTCTTTTCTTCAGTGATTCTGCTTGTTGACAGCAGGTGTTCATCATTAATGTTCAATCATCACTTAATTAATTGCTTAATTATCTCATTAACTTTAACTCTGCTTCAGTGTTACTTTAACACTATTTAGAGAGGGACTAAATGTTATCTGAGCAGAATTGATTGAACTCTGGGGTTTTTACTGTGTATAGGGGGCATCTAATATAATATGCATACCATCAAACTATTTTACTGCAGCATTTTGGATATATGCCACATTATTCGACTTCAGAGGCTTATAAAGTCATCATTTCTAATAAGTAGAAAAAACTAATGGTCAGTTTCTATAGGGGACATCCCATACTGTATCCATAAGTCATATCAAACCTTTTTACTGCAGCGTTTTGGAGATATGTCACATTTTTCAACTTCAGAGGTCTATAAAGTCCTCATTTCTAATAAGTAGAAAAAAGTAATGGCCAGTTTCTATAGGGGACGTCCGATACAGTAAGTATAACTCATGTCAAACCATTTTACTGCAGCATTTTGGAGATATATATCATTATTCTAATTCATACACTTTTAAAGACAGTGCAAAGACACCTTTAAGTAATCACAGCACACTGCAGAAAATTACCTAAATCATCACATTGGACAAGAGTTCATGCTTTTTATTATTTGACTTAAGCTGCATTTTTTTATTCACATTATCTGTTGAAAATAAAGTTTTGGCAATTTCATAAGATAAAATTGCTATTTGTGGACCTTTTAAAATTATTTTACACATATAACTTTACTTTATGAAGATATCGTTTTAACTAATATCTGTGTAGCCTACATATGAATTTGTTACAGCATGACCGACGCTCAGCAGACACTATTGAACGTACTTCAAAAAATTGTAATCAAAAATATTTTTTTTAATCTAAATTGGAAATGAATCTATTATATTTATGTTTTTTTTCTTAAAAGTTACATTTTGAAATTAAAACAAAATCACAACAATCTCGGAAATTTGCTTTTTATTTCATTTATTATGTATTAATATTTTTATTTTATTTCATGTATTTATTTATTTTGTGACATAAATTTAACATATAATTTTGCTACATAATTGTGCATTTCTGCCATGAGTTGCCGCAGAAAAGGGTAAGTGGTAATTCTCTGCAATAATTTGAAGAAATGCATAAATACATTTGGACATGGGTATTAATTTATGATTAACAATGACTGATTAATGGGTGCGTTACTTTATTATCCCTAAAAGTGAATATGGGTCAGAAATATTGTGACTGAACAGTTGAGGGGGAACAGTGCTACTTTTTTTCTCTTCAAAACGTTGCAGTAAAATTAACTAATATGAGCTATGCATCCTGTATGAGACGTCTCCTATAGAAACTGACCATTAATTATTTCTATTTCTTAAAAAATGAGGTTTTTATTGGCCTCTGAAGTCAAATTATGTGGCATATCTCCAAAACGCTGCAGTAAAATGGTTTGATATGAGGTATACATACTGTATGGGATGTCCCCTTTAGGAATTGATCATTACTTTTTTCTACTTATTAAAAATTAGGACTTTATAGTCAAGTCAAGTCATCTTTATTTATATAGCGCTTTTTACAATGCAAATTGTGGCAAAGCAGCTTTACATTAATAAGAAAATGGTGTCATTGTGCAGCTTATTCTATATATTATTGATTCATTCCATTGCAAATATCAGTAGTTATTAGTTAATTTATGCATATCAGCACTGCAGAAAACAGTGACGTAATCGTCCGGCTCAGCTCAGCTCGCATACAACGGCGCCAATGCAGGCATATCAAAAACACTGCTGAATATCAAGCAAGTGTCCCCAACTTAAGCAAGCCAAAGGCAACAGCGGCAAGAACCAAAACTCCAACAAATGGAGAAAAAAAACCTTGGGAGAAACCAGGCTTAGTCGGGGGGTCAGTTCTCCTCTGGCCAACAGTGAACACTTGTCCGATACTCAGGCAGAGTTACAGGTCATTAAACCGATTTGGAATCGCAACAGTCAAAATATTTAATCTAGTTCCATCTAGTTTAAGATCTTTTTGATCACGCCGGTATGGGACGGTTTGTTGGGATATGTGCCACTGGCTGATGAGTCGGTAAGGTCTTAACAAAGGATGAGCTAGTTAACACAGTCTCCGCCGACACCACAGGGCCACATTGCTGCCGCACACAGGCACAGGTTCCCCGTCCGACCCGGACACGACCCGGATCCAGCCAATCACGTCAATTGGCAAACCTTGGGATAAGCAAAGAGACAAAAACTAGCATAGACGCCATTCTTCTTCTGATATACCGAGTACATCTGGTGTTATAAGAAGTGTTCCCGGTTCCGGCTGACCTGATCTATGCAGCCTAACAATCCTTTAATGGATATGAAGACAAAAAGACAAAAGTTTATAGTGCGTCATGTAAACTTCATTTAGACTTTATAGACCTCTGAAGTCAAATAATGTGGCATATCTCCAAAATGCTGCAGTAAAAAGGTTTGATATGAGTTATATTTGCTGTATGGGACGGCCCCTATAGAAACTGATCATTAGTATTTTCTACTTATTAGAAATGAGGATTTTATAGGCGTCTGAAGTCAAATAATGTGGCATATCTCCAAAATGCTGCAGTAAAAAGGTTTGATTTGAGGTATGCATAGAGAATATGTCATTTTAATACAGTAAAAAATAATGAAAAACAATATGCAAGAGGCATTTAGAAAGAGTGTATACTTTATTTTACCTGCTTTTTGCAAGTTATTGTGCAGTAAACCTCTACATAAAAATGTCTTGAGATGTGAGATAGATAGATAGATAGATAGATAGATAGATAGATAGATCCTGAAATGAGCGTAATCATAGGCACACACTTTTTTTTCTTAGCGGCTGGCTTGACCGCGGTGTAAAACGGCATGCATCAAAATTGCGTCATTTGATCTTTATTTTCTCAATTTTATAACTGTATTTGCAGCATCGTAACTGGTAGGTTTAGGGTCGGGGTAGGTGTAGATATTAATAAAACACCATTTGATAAGTAGCTTATTTAATTTACTGTTCTGTATCCTGAGATTTTACCTCACTTCCGGCCGTAGCTGTATCCCTTTCTAGTCACAACTCATAGACATATACACTAGACGTCGCCTGGCTATGGAATTTCATTGGAACGAATGCGTCAATAGCGCCGCCATCTTGGAACAGGGGACTCCTCCTCTTTAATGCATCAGTGTCAATGTAGGCAAAGGTCTAACAGACATAAAATCACCATAAATCGTCATTAATGCGATTTTCTAGGGGGTTTATTTTGGTTCGTTCCAACGGTCAGACATGTATTTATCATTGAGTCCAGAGAAAATTTAAGTTTTTGATATTAAGATAATCTACTTTTTAAAAATATAATGCATAATGCTAGTAGCCCTAAGTTTATTAGTCACATTCTTCCACTTGAGTAAACTTCGAATGAACTATCGCTATTTACCTTAGCCTACTGCATGCAAAATTGCTACAATGTTAATTTAAACATTCAAATTGCATTGGTTTATTAAATGTGATACACAGAGCAATTTGCTGCTGGAAGCGTTTGAGAGGAACGTTTATCATTGACGTCTCTGTTTATCACTTGGGAATCTACAAACAGATTCAGAGTATTTTATTTATTCATTATTAGTATTAGTAGCATTAAATTACAAAAACACAAATATCATATAAATACAATAAAAACAAAACAAATAAACAGCAAGTCATATTATGTTTTTTTTTTTAAAATTAACATGATAAAAAAAAATCCAAAACCTTTTCAGGCATAATCTCATTAAATATGATCTTAAGTGAAGTAACTTCATAAGAGCATCTGCTTGTGTAAAGTCCAGGACAATCTAATAAAATATGTTTGACAGATAAGGGAATCTTACGAAACATACATAAAGTTGAATCTTTAAGTAGAAAAGCATGGGTCAATTTTTAATGTCCTAATTAAGAGCTTCGGAATCTACAAACAAAACAAATCCATAAATCCAGAGTATTTAATGTCTTCCAGGGACACGGAGCAGAGGAAAGCTGGCTGAAAAGGTTTGTTCCCGGTTTTTTGTTGTTGTAAACAGTTTCTGTTTTTCCCCATCACGTCGTATCTCATCCGATACAATCGGAGTAAACAGCCAGAATTAGTGTGTTTGGTTAAACTTGTTTATTTGTTTAAATTTAAGATGAGTCTCCGTTAGAAACTCTTGAATAGAGACCAAATCAGCTGTCCACATTTCCAACATCTTACAATCATATTGCATTGATATAAATACATTCTGTTCATTGTCGGTTTTCCTAACTGTCAAAACCTAATGGGTAACTAGCATGGATTAGCTGCGGTCGTTAACCAAAGACTGAAACAAACCAACATAACCAGAAATATAATTTCGTAACATTCAATATCATCAAACATATTCTAACTTGTGAAATGTAATCCCTTGCTGTCTGGTTTTAAGATTTCTTTCGTTTGAACACCCATACGTAGCACAAAAGTCCGGTATCGTCCATGAATTCAAAAGTACAGGCGGAGACAGCAGCGTTACCGAGCCATTCCTGTGACAAGAGCCTGTTCTAAGATGGCGGCGCTTTTGACGCATGCTGAGAGCCCCCAGGAGACGTCTAGTGTATATGTCTATGGTCACAACTCATGAAACAGGTTACTTCCTCAGTTACAGTCACTATGGTTACGGAAAACAGACATGGCAGAAGTAATCTAGGTGGACTGAACTGAATGTATTGCATTCTCGACGGTGAGGCCCGGCTAGCTAACAAACAACGCTTTCTTCTTGTTTGAAATGACGGACGCTGATCGCTCACTGCAGCGCTGCACAGGTGAGAAAACGCTGATAAGCTAGATAATTGGTTTTTATTTTCTCTCACGAAGTATCAATCGCCGCTGAAGTATGATTGATAGGCTTATATGTTAGTGGAAAAATAGATAGTAGATAAATAGATGAAAGCTATTAACAACGCGGGGTGGTAAATATTGGTACAGTTTGATAAATTAGCTGAGTTTTATGCTCTGTTTTGCAGAGGAAGACATGAACGAGTCATCCAGTTTATCAAACTCTAGTTTCTACCTGCTCTTCATCAGATGCTCAGCTCAAACAGAGTAATTTAGCTGTTACGCTTTCCTACTATTTGTTTTCTTGCTTTTTCAATGTAACATTACTTGATTTTACTTTTTCAGTCATTTTACCTCCCATAAACTGCTTGTATACAGTCTATTTAACTTTTCTAAAAAGCACTTTTGTCCAAATAGGTTTTCAGTGAGACCCCAGCTCTGCCGAGGGCTCAGAAGATGGTATTTGGAGGAGCACGTGTTTCCTGTGCTGCTGCCCGGACTGGAGGCTTTGCTTGCAGAAACACAGATGTACCGGAGCTTTGAGGTCCGCTTCTTGAACTTTATCAGCATCAGTGGTAGACTCATACATGTTGTCCTATGTGCTTACAGTATATTTAAAACAAATTATTCATTGAATAAAATTAATGGACTATACCTGTATTTGTTATTAATTAAATGATCTGCCTTCAGATAACAACAATAGAATGAAATAAAACAATTAAATTATGAAAAAAAACCCCATCACATTAAAGGTGAGAATTTCAATAAAATAACAGTGAGAAAGGTCTTGTGTTTCTTAATAAGTCTCGTATTTAAAAAACAAACTGTTTCCTTGTGATCTGACTAACTCTGCAAGAGATTTCTGTGGTGCAGACAAATAACAGGGGTATAATTGATTTTTTTTAATGATAGATGAGATGGGGCACAATGCTGTCAAAATGCGACCAAGGCAACTGCATAACATATGCCAGGATCTTATAATATAACATATTTTTCATAATTTTTATTTTACATGCTTCATGCTTCCTTCAATCTAGAGGAAAAAGACTGCATTTAATGGCTGTGACTTCCTAACTGAATGGCTATACAAGTGAGTGGCCCTTTGTGTATTTCCAGTATTTTATGGCTATATTGTTGTGACTTACTTTACACACAGTAAAAATGGTTAAGTGTGTTAAATCTATTCTAAATCTTTTGTTCATCAGTAAAAACCCTCAATGGACAGAACGAATACCTACTGATTTTCATAAGATTCCATTTGTCCAGGACTGGTTTCTTAAACAGTAAGTATATTGCCTACTAAAAATACTCTGGTGTACTTGTTGCACATCACTATCAAGAATCTCTCTCTCTCTCTCTCTCTCCCTATCTCTCTATCTCTCTATCATGTGCTGAGTGGTCGAGGAGCAGTGATGGATAGTTCACCCAAAAATGAAAATTATCCCCACCCTCAAGCCATCCTATGCATATGATTATCTTCTTTCAGACAAACACAATCTGAGATATATTGAAAAATATATATTTATAGAATGGGGGGTATGTTTTAAAGCCCCAAAAATGCATTTATCCATCATGAATATAATCCACACGGCTCCAGGGGGTTAATAAAGGCCTTCTTGATTGGGTTTTTGTAAGAAAACTATCCATACTTAAAACTTGATTAACTATAATATCTGGCTTCCGGCAGAGGACCGTACTCATCGATTTGCGCTGGAAGGGTAACCTCTGACCCAACACATGACATAATGACTATAGACTGTAAAAAAAGATGAATGACGCACCTTCACTCTCTTCCATTGTAGCAACTGAAGTCGCCATTGGTCAATATGATGCTGACATCTTATCCAAGACGCTTTTATCCAAAGGGATTTACAATCTCACTTGTAAGTCTCAAGTCTGCGATAGTGAACTTGGAGCACTAGTCTGTGCAGTAGTGAGCACGAAGTGTCAATGTCCCGCCCACACTCAGAACAACTCATTATGTTGCTGTTAAATAAACAGTTATGGAAATGTAGAAATTAAAGTTAAAGCTCCAATCTCGTCGCGAAATCCAGAAAAAAAGCCAGATGGCCCCTCAGTGACTACTTCACTTGGAGAAGCTGTCAATCTCAGCAGTCAGTCATGACATCTCATCCCCGTTCTTATAGCATCAAATAACTAACTAAAGTCAAACTTATGTTAAGAACAAACACTTGGAACTAACACCAGCTCATCTACCTAAAAGATTGTCCCATTACATTTCATGGAGAGGGTGGTGTTTATGGCATATACTGTTTACAGCCTTATTCCAAAAGGGATTAAATTCATTATTTTCCTCAAAATTCTACAAACAATACTCCATAATGACAATGTGAAAGAAGTTTGTTTGAAATCTTTGCAAATGTATTAAAAAAAAAAAATCACATGTACATAAGTATTCATAGCCTTTGCCATGACACTCAAAATTGAGCTCAGTTGCATCCTGTTTCCAATGATCATCCTTGAGATGTTTCTACAACTTGATTGGAGTCCACCTGTGGTAAATATGGTAAATTCAGTTGATTGGACATGATTTGGAAAGGCACACACCTGTGTATAAATAAGGTCTCACAGTTAACAGTGCAAGTCAGAACACAAACCAAGCCATGAAGTCCAAGGAATTGTCTGTAGGCCTCTGAAACAGGATTGTATCGAGGCACAGATCTGGGCAAGGGTAGAGAAAAATGTATGCAGCATTGAAGGTGCCAGTGAGCACAGTGGCACCATTATCGATAAATAAAAGAAGTTTGAAACCACCAGGACTCTTCCTACAGGGAGTGCAGAATTATTAGGCAAGGTGTATTTTTGAGGATTAATTTTATTATTGAACAACAACCATGTTCTCAATGAACACAAAAAACTCATTAATATCAAAGCTGAATATTTTTGGAAGTTTTAGTTTTTAGTTTTAGCTATTTTAGGGGGATATCTGTGTGTGCAGGTGACTATTACTGTGCATAATTATTAGGCACCTTAACAAAAAACAAATTTATACCCATTTCAATTATTTATTTTTACCAGTGAAACCAATATAACATCTCAACATTCACAAATATACATTTCTGACATTCAAAAACCAAACAAAAACAAATCAGTGATCTTTGGGGTAGTTGTGGCCTAGTGGTGAGGGAGTTGGGCTTGTAATCAGAAGGTTGCTGGTTCGATTCCCACGCCGGCAGGAATTGAAAGAGGGGATTGTGAATAAACAGCACTCTCTCCACCTTCGATACCATGACTAAAAAAGTGCCCTTGAGCAAGACACCTAACCCCTAATTGCTCCCCTTGTAAGTCGCTTTGGATAAAAGCGTCTGCTAAATGATGAAAAATGAAATGAAAATGAAAAATACTTTCTTTGCAAGGACACTCAAAAGCCTGCCATCCATGGATTCTGTCAGTGTTTTGATCTGTTCACCATCAACATTGCGTGCAGCAGCAACCACAGCCTCCCAGACACTGTTCAGAGAGGTGTACTGTTTTCCCTCCTTGTAAATCGCACATTTGATGATGGACCACAGGTTCTCAATGGGGTTCAGATCAGGTGAACAAGGAGGCCATATCATTAGATTTTCTTCTTTTATACCCTTTCTTGCCAGCCACGCTGTGGAGTACTTGGACGCGTGTGATGGAGCATTGTCCTGCATGAAAATCATGTTTTTCTTGAAGGATGTAGACTTCTTCCTGTACCACTGCTTGAAGAAGGTGTCTTCCAGAAACTGGCAGTAGGACTGGGAGTTGAGCTTGACTCCATCCTCAACCCGAAAAGGCCCCACAAGCTCATCTTTGATGATACCAGCCCAAACCAGTACTCCACCTCCACCTTGCTGGCGTCTGAGTCGGACTGGAGCTCTCTGCCCTTTACCAATTCAGCCACAGGCCCATCCATCTGGCCCATCAAGACTCACTCTCATTTCATCAGTCCATAAAACCTTAGAAAAATCAGTCTTGAGATATTTCTTGGCCCAGTCTTGACGTTTCAGCTTGTGTGTCTTGTTCAGTGGTGGTCGACTTTCTGCCTTTCTTACCTTGGCCATGTCTCTGAGTATTGCACACCTTGTGCTTTTGGGCACTCCAGTGATGTTGCAGCTCTGAAATATGGCCAAACTGGTGGCAAGTGGCATCTTGGCAGCTGCACGCTTGACTTTTCTCAGTTCACGGGCAATTATTTTGCGCCTTGGTTTTTCCACACGCTTTTTGCGACCCTGTTGACTATTTTGAATGAAACGCTTGATTGTTCGATGATCACGCTTCAGAAGCTTGGCTATTTTAAGACTTCTGCATCCCTCTGCAATATATCTCACTATTTTTGACTTTTCTGAGCCTGTCAAGTCCTTCTTTTGACCCATTTTGCCAAAGGAAAGGAAGTTGCCTAATAATAATGCACACCTGATATAGGGTGTTGATGTCATTAGACCACACCCCTTCTCATTACAGAGATGCACATCACCTAATATGCTTAATTGGTAGTAGGCTTTCCAGCCTATACAGCTTGGAGTAAGACAACATGCATAACGAGGATGATGTGGTCAAAATACTCATTTGCCTAATAATTCTGCACTCCCTGTAGAGAGGGCCGCCCGGCCAAACTGAGTGATCGGAGGAGAAAGGCCTTAGTCAGGGAGGTGACCAAGAACCCGATGGTCGCAGAGCTCCAGCGTTTCTCTGTGGAGAGAGGAGAACCTTCCAGAAGAACAACAATCTCTGCAGCACTCCACCAATCAGGCCTGTATGGTAAAGTGGTCAGGCAGAAGCTACTCCTCAGTAAAAGGCACATGACAGCCTGTCTTGAGTTTACCAAAAGGCACCTGAAGGACTCTTAGACCATGAGAAACAAAATTTTCTGGTCATATGAAACAAAGGTTGAACATATTTGGCTTGAATAGCAAGCGTCATGTCTGGAGGAAACCAGGCACCGCTCATCACCTGGCCAATACCATCCCTACAGCAAAGCATGGTGATGGTAGCATCATGCTGTGGGGATGTTTTCCAGTGGTAGGAACTGGGAGACTAGACTGTATCGAGGGAAAGGTCAATGCAGCAATGACAGAGATAATCTTGATGAAAACCTGCTCCAGAGTGTTCTGGACCTCAGACTGGGGCGACGGTTCTTCTTCCAACAGGACAACGACTCTAAGCACACAGTCAAGATAACAAAGGAGTGGCTATGGGACAACTCTGTGAATGTCTTTGAGAGGCCCAGTCAGAGCCCAGACTTGAACCCAGTTGAAAATCTCTGGAGAGATCTGAAAATGGCTGTGCACCGAAGCTCCCCATCCAACCTGATGGAGCTTTAGAGGTCCTGCAAAGAAGAATGGAAGAAACTGCCCAAAATAATTGTGCCAAGCTTGTAACATCATAGTCAAAAAGACTTGAGGCTGTAATTGGTGCCAAAGGTGCCTCAACAAAGTATTGAACAAAGGCTGTGAATATTTATATTTATGTGATGATTTTTTTTTTTAAATAAATTTGCAAAGATTTCAAACAAACTTCTTTCACATTGTCATTATGAGGTATTTTTTTTGTAGATTTTGTAGAAAATAATGAATTTAATCCCTTTTGGAATAAGACTGTAACACAACAAAATGTAACGGAAAAAGTGAAGTGCTGTGAATACTGTCCGGATACATTGTAACTCTGATTGTGTTTGTCTGAAAGAACAATATATGGTCATATACACCTGGGATGGCTTGAGAGAGAGTAAATCATGGGATGATTTAAATTTTTGGATGAACTATCCCTTTTATAGCATCCATATTTTAGAGTAGTTTTGTTTCGGGAAACTTTTACTTTACAACATTCCAAAGCATGATATCGTACTTTTTACTCAACTACATTCCATAAAGAAATATTGTTCCTTGTTATTTCAAAATAAAGAAATCACCACCCTCTCTGAGAGGCAAGAGTGATGTCTGATTCATGAACGAGTTGAACCAATGAACCTGTTGAATGGGTTCACAAATAAAACTTCACAATGCGGCCACATCCTAAATCGCATGTTCTCGAGTAGGTACTTATGTATGAACGTGTAGTATGAATTTAATTCCTCCACCTTGCTGTCATTTTCATGTGGCTTACCAATGTCAGTTGCATTGCTTCAGTGTCATTCACAAATCCTCTCCCATGCCTTCATGAGATAGTGAAGTGTCTGTCGTATGCACACTGCCTAACTACATTTGAACAAAATAACATTAGGCTATATACACAGGACTGTCATTACATTATATTGCCTACCACAAGCCTACCCTATTGGCTATATTAATTTCTCAGTAATTTACAGGCACAGTAATTTCAGCTTTCCCTGATGTAAGCTACTGCAGCATCGTTACGAATTAACAAAATTTATGATAAATGCTTACAAATGATTTCTCCTTTATTTGCATTGATTTGTTTGATATATACAGTGGGTACGGAAAGTATTCAGAGCCCCTTAAATTTTTCACTCTTTGTTTTTTATTGCAGCCATTTGCTAAAATCATTTAAGTTCATTTTTTGTTCCTCATTGATGTACACACAGCACCCCATATTGACAGAAAAACACAGAATTGTTGATATGTTTGCAGATTTATTAAAAAATAAAAAGTATTCAGACCCTTTGCTGTGACTCTCATATATTTAACTCAAGTGCTGTCCATTTCTTCTGATTATCCTTGAGATGGTTCTACACCTTCATTTGAGTCCAGCTGTGTTTGATTATACTGATTGGACTTGATTAGGAAAGCCACATACCTGTCTATATAAGACCTTACAGCTCACAGTGCATGTCAGAGCAAATGAGAATCCTGAGGTCAAAGGAACTGACTGATGAGCACAGAGACAGAATTGTGGCAAGGTACAGATATGGATCTTACAAAAACATTTCTGCTGCACTTAAGATTCCTAAGAGCACAGTGGCCTCCATAATCCTTAAATGGAAGACGTTTAGGACGACCAGAACCCTTCCTAGAGCTGGCCGTTAGGCCAAACTGAGCTATCGGGGGAGAAGAGCCTTGGTGAGAGAGGTAAAGAAGAACCCAAAGATCACTGTGGCTGAGCTCCAGAGATGCAGTCGGGAGATGGGAGAAAGTTGTAGAAAGTCAACCATCACTGCAGCCCTCCACCAGTCGGGGCTTTATGGCAGAGTAGCTCGATGGAAGCCTCTCCTCAGTGCAAGACACATGAAAGCCCACATAGAGTTTGCTATAAAACGCCTGAAGGACTCCAAGATGGTGATAAATTAGATTCTCTGGTCTGATGAGACCAAGATAGAAGTTTTTGGCCTTAATTCATACAAGCAAGCGATTCTTCATGAATTGGCAAATAGACACAGGAAGTGCTCACAATACAAGTTTCATACATTGCTCAGTACCATAAGCTAGAGTAGGTAGGGAAAATGGAAGGATAGGTTTTTTTTTATTTATTTATTTTTTTATTAAGTGTTCACGGAAGAGATGAGTTTTCAGCTGTCTCTTGAATATTGCCAGGGATTCTGCGTTCCTGATGAAAGTAGGGAGATCATTTCACCAGCAGGGAGCAGTGAACGGGAATGTTCAAGTCAAGTCAAGTCATCTTTATTTATATAGCGCTTTTTACAATGCAAATTGTGGCAAAGCAGCTTTACATTAATAAGAAAATGGTGTCATTGTGCAGCTTATTCTATATATTATTGATTCATTCCGTTGCAAATATCAATAGTTATTAGTCTAGTTAATTTAGGTATATCAGCACTGCAGAAAACAGTGACGTAATCGTCCGGCTCAGCTCAGTTTGTATACAACGGCGCCAATGCAGGCATATCAAAAACACTGCTGAATATCAAGCAAGTGTCCCCAACTTAAGCAAGCCAAAGGCAACAGCGGCAAGGAACCAAAACTCCAACAAATGGAGAAAAAAACCTCGGGAGAAACCAGGCTTAGTCGGGGGGCCAGTTCTCCTCTGGCCAACAGTGAACACTTGTCCGATACCCAGGCAGAGTTACGGGTCATTAAACCGATTTGGAATCGCAACAGTCATAATATTTAATCTAGTTCCATCTAGTTTAAGATCTTTTTGATCACGCCGGTATGGGACGGTTTGTTGGGATATGTGCCACTGGCTGATGAGTTGGTAAGGTCTTAATAAAGGATGAGCTAGTTAACACAGTCTCCGCCGACACCACAGGGCCACATCGCTGCCGCACACAGGCACAGGTTCCCCGTCCGACCCGGACACGGCCCAGATCCAGCCAATCACGTTCAGGAGAGGGATTTTGTGCCTCTCTGTGACGGTACCACAAGCCTTCGTTCCTTTACTGATCGCAGTCTTCTGGTGGGGACGTGGCGTTGTAGCAGTGTGTGGAGGTAGGAGGGTGCGGATCCTGTGGTGGATCTGTAAGTAAGCATCAGCGCCTTGAACTTGATGCGAGCAGCAAGAGGTAGCCAGTGCAGAGAGATGAAGGCGTGACGTGGGCTCTCAGGCTCGTTGAAGACAAGACGTGCAGCAGTGTTCTGGATCATTTGAAGAGGTTTAATTGCACTTGACGACAGTCCAGCCAGAAGAGGATTGCAGTAATCAAGCCTTGAAAAGACCAGGGCCTGGTCAAGAAGTTGTGCTGCATGCTCAGTCAGGAATGGCCGGATTTTCCTGATGTTGTGAAGTGCAAATCTGCATGACCGCACCATCTTTGAGATGTGGTCTCTGAACGTCAGTTGGTCATTGAAGATAACTCCAAGATTTCTGGCCGACTTAGATGGGGTAATGGTGGTTGTACCAAGCTGTATGTTGATGTCGTGTTGTAGAATAAGGGGCCATTCACATATCGCGTCTTTTCCGCGCGCATATTCATATATCCTATGTAGGTGCGCGGTAACCGCGCGTAAAATGGAATCAACGCGGTCACGACGCGCATGCGGTCCGGCGCGCTTGTTTTTTCCATGCGCGCCTGTGCTGCGGCGAGATGAAAACATCTCAACTTTTCAGAATGACGCAAGCGCACCGCGGGTCATGTGACAAGAACCAACCGATCAGCTTCGACCTTTCCGTAACTAAACATGGAAAGCTCAGCCGAACAGTTGATCATAGCTGTACAGGGGGGTTGTTTTATCTCGTCTCCATAAATATATCTAGTAGTAAAGCTAAAGCAAGGGCTAAAAATCAATTTATCCCTTGCTGAAACTTCCTCATGGTTGTGGAGAGCACAGTTCATGGTTGCATAGCAACGACAGACGCTACAGAAGCGCGAGCTCCCGAACGTTTGCAAAAGAAGGAGGAAGCGACGCGGCCGCGCTTTACATGCTTTTTTAGGCGCGATATGTGAACGGCCCCTAAGAGTGGCAGGGAAGACTAAAAGCTCAGTCTTTTCCAGGTTGAGCTGCAGGTGGTGTTCTTCCATCCACATCGAGATGTCCGCCAGACAGCTTGAGATCCATGCAGCTACTGTGGAATAATCTGGTTGGAAGGACAGGTAGAGTTGTGTGTCATCAGCATAGCAGTGGTAGGAGAAACCATGTGCCTGTATGATGGGACCCAGTGATGTAGTATAAATGGAGAATAGGAGGGGACCGAGAACTGAACCCTGAGGAACCCCAGTGATCAGTTGAGGTTTGGATACCTCCCCTCCCCAGGCGACTCTGAAAGACCTACCTGTGAGATAGGACTCAAACCACTGAAGCGCAGTACTTGAGATGCCAAATGACGAGAGGGTGGACAGAAGAATTTGATGGTTAACAGTGTCCAAGGCAGCAGATAGATCCAGTAGAATGAGAACAGATGATTTGGAACCAGCCTTTACAATTTGCAGGGATTCCGTGACAGACAGTAGCGCAGTCTCGGTGGAATGGCCGCTCTTGAAACCAGATTGGTTGTTCTGTGTGAAGGATGACACCTGGTTGAACACAACTCGTTCAAGTGAAAACCAGGCACTGCTCATCACCTGTAAAATATAGTCTCAACATTGAAGCATGGTGGTGGCAGCATCATACTGTGTGGCTTCACAACAACTCCGTGACTGTTCTTGAATGGCCCAGCCAGAGCCCTGACTTAAACCCAATTCAGCATCTCTAGACAGACCTAAAAATGGCTGTTCATCAACGTTTACCATCTAACATGACAGAACTGGAGAGGATCTGCAAGGAGGAATGGCAGAGGATCCCCAAATCCAGGTGTGAAAAAATTGTAGTCTCATGGCTGTATTGGATCAAAAGGGTGCTTCTACAAAATACTGAGCAAAGGGTCTGAATACTTATGACCATGTGATATTTTAGTTTTTTCTTTTTTAATAAATCTGCAAAAATGTCAAGAATTCTGTGTTTTTCTGTCAATATGGGGTGCTGTGTGTACATTAATGAGGGAAAAAATGAACTTAAATGATTTTAGCAAATGGCAGCAATATAAGAAAGTGAAATATGTAAGGGGGTCTGAATACATACATACATACATACATATATATATATATATATATATATATATATATATATATGTATATATAATTTATTTATTTAATTATTTCACAGAATCAATTTTCACAGATAAAAATTTTCTTTATCAGCCCCAGGCAGCACCTTCCAATTTCTCTACTTTTAACAGATGAAGAAGCTGCAGTTTTGATCCAGGCATTCTGGAGGGGATATAAGGTAAGAATAATATAAAAATATGGCTGAAAGGATGCAGAGCTTATATATACAATATATATAAAATATACTGTTCAGGCATAACATTACGATAGGTGAAATGAATAACACTGATTATTCTTTGTAACGGGGTTAAAAGGAAGGAAGGAGGCAGGAACCGGCGAACGTTCACAACTTTTAATAAATAACCAAACAATAAAACGAAAGTAAAAGGGCGACTGCCGCCCACACAAACAAAATAAAACACAACATAACTTCCAGGCCTGGTCCTCTCTCGTCCTTCACTGTTGTCACTCCTCTTTTATGCTTCCGTAGCTCCTCCGTGAGAGATTCGAGACCGGTGCGCTGAGCAGCTGAAGCTCATTATCTCGCGTCACCGGCCTCGCGCCGTTCCCTCACGGCTCTCGCCCGCCCTGCTCGTCACATTCTTCATCATGGCACTTGATAGAGGGTGGGATATATTAGGCAGCAAGTGAACATTTTGTCCTCAAACTTGATGTGTTAGAAGCAGGAAAAATGGGCAAGCATAAGGATTTGAGCGAGTTTGACAAGGACCAAATTGTGATCGCTAGACATCTGGGTCAGTCGCCCAAGCCCAAATGGCGAAGGCCCTTTTTAGGCCCAGAGCACCAAAATGTGAGGACCCTTTTAGAATTGTTCTGTTTATTAGAGCCCAAGCCCAAAGGGCGAAGTTTAAAATGTTGTTAAATTTTCTGAATCTCTGTCTGACTGTACTTACCATCCCCCATTCCCTCAGCCTCACTCTTTCTTATTCTGTGTGTGTGTGTGTGTGTGTGTGTGTGTGTCAGTGTGTGTCAGTGTCTGTCAGTTTTACAACCTTGATCAGTTCTTTAAACCTTTGGAGATCTACTGTCTTTAGAGTTTAGTTCCAATCCTTATCAAACACACCTGAAGCAGTTAACAGTGCTCGGTAGGTTACTTTTAAAATGTATTTCACTATGGATTACAAAATACATGCTTTAAAAAGTAAGTTATTTCGTTAGATTCCCCAAGTTTAGTAACTTAATCTAAATACGTTAAAATACTAATAAGTATGTAACACCAAAAAAGGTAATTTCAAGTTTTTATCTCACAATTCTTACTTTCTTTTTCAGAATTGCGTCATATAAAGTTCCAATTCCAATTAAAGTCAGAATAATGAGATATAAACTCTCAATAGGGGTGTGACGAGAATTCTCGTCGAGTTGAAAAATTGTCTCGTGGTGCCATCAGTGTGAGGGTGAAATTATTATTCAAGATGCCCCCGCCACTTTCAAATCGTTTGTGTGGAAACATTTTGGTTTTTGGCGCAAGAATAACACACAAGACACAAACAATGTGTAAACATTGTAAGAAAACTATGCCGTACACCTCGGCCAAGGTTGTACAGACTCTTAGACTTCACATATCGGGCGCATTTTCATTCGCAAAATGGAAGCGACGCGCATAAGGTACGGCGCGCTCGTTTTTTTCCTGGCGCGCCTGTGCCGCGGCGAGATGAAAACATCTCAACATTTCAGAATGTCTTGTCATGTGACAAGAACCAAGCGATGGTCGTGAAGAGCACAGTTCATGGTTGCATAGCAACGACAGACGCTACAGAAGCGCGAGCTCCTGAACGCTTGCAAAAGAAGGAGGAAGCGACGCGGCTGCGCTTTACACGCTTTATTAGGCGCGATATGTGAACGGCCCCTAAAGAAAAGCAGAAAGCATCGCTGTTACTGCTGACGGTTGGACTTCTCGGTGTACGCAGAGCTATATAACAGTTACAGCCACACAATCAATAGTGACTGGGAAATGGTCAACTTTGTACTGCAGTTAAAGTGACACTTAAAGTGTAATTTGAATTTTTTATTTTTATGTTTATTTTATTTATACTGTTTAATTTATGTTCAATCTGTAGAAAGAAGTTCAGTGAGATTTCTCATGTGAAATTATACAGGGCAGAAAACAACTGGTTGATTTTGTGGCAAAACATTTAGCAGTGTTTGCATGTTGTTTTACTGCAAATAATTCATTAAAATAGAAGTAAAATGACATGCATTACAAGTTGATTTCCAAATGCACCAACATTTTTGCATTTTATGATTTTCAGTTGAATAAAAGACTATTTTCCCTTCATACGTTTCATTATTGAGGATTTCTTAAAAATACTATAAAAATCTCGTCTCGTGAACCCAATCTCGTGTCTCGTCTCGTCTCGTCTCGTGGGATAGTGGTCTCGTCACACCCCTAACTCTCAATATTAAGAAAAGTCAGAATTGCAAGAAAAAAAGTTGATATTAATTCACAGCTACAAGAAAAATTCTGTATTGCAAGTTATCTCGCAATTCTGATTTTATAACTTGCAATTATGAGTTTAAATCTCCCAAATCTGAGAAATTCAGAATTGTCAGATGCAAACTCGAAATTGTGAGGTAAAGTCACAATTACCTTTTTACCATTATAAAGGGGTAGTATATTATATATGGGGTAGTCGTGGCCTAATGGTGAGGGAGTTGGGCTTGTAACGTGAAGGTAGCCAGTTCGATTCCCATGCCGGCAGGAATTGAAGGTGGGCATTGTGAATAAGCGGCATTCTCTCCACCTTCGAGCAAGGCACCTAACCACTAATTGCTCCCCGGGCGCTGGTGTGTGTTCACTGTGTGTGTGTGTGTGTGTGTGTGTGCACTTGGGTGGGTTAAATGCAGAGCACCAATTTTGAGAATGGGCCACCATACTTGACAATATCTCATGAGAAATGAGAAAAAAAAGTGACTCACAAACAACTATCACAAAACATGAACAGTCATGGATCATCATATTTACAGGATAGTAAAGATTCAAAGGTACATACATTGTTTACATTGGGCAATTTTTATAAATCCAGTCATTTTGTCTTGTGGAGTACATGTAAACATCTGTTATGTGAAATGGCTTATTCATACGAAACTTGTGAACAGAAATGAACCAGTTTTTCAGACTGTCAGAGTTGGAGAATGACTAGTTGCTGTTTACATTAATTGCCTGTCACAGTTTACATTAATGTTTAAGTGACATGAAAATTCAAAGTAATCACTTTGGGAATCTAAAACACTTTTCGGATGTAACTGTAATTTGATTACCACCCATTTAAAATGCAACTGTAATGAAATACAGCTACTCACATTTTGTATTTTAAATATGTAACTAAGTTACATTTCGTTACTCCCCAACCCTGGCAGTTAATCAAAACAGTTTTATTTGTTGGCCACTGACAACATAGTATTATATACAAAGTTTGGTAATTGTGTTTGTTTATATTTTAATTAACGTAAGATACTTAATAACTTAATTATATATACTCATACTATACTTAATTACTGATGTACTTATTAAAATTTTGAACTGCCAATGATAACTTGACACTTATTTAAAACTGAGCTATGACACGATATCGCTATCCGGACAGGACTAGTTTTCTAAATGATGTTTAGATGTTTTTTTTTTATGTTTTCAATTCTTATCATCCAACATCTGTGTTTTCATGTGCTGATTTATACAGAAATAAAATCAGTCTGCTTTTCACATAGGAGGGAGTGTTTTCTAGACATGGACGTTACACAAGGTCACGTGCCGTGTTGGCAAGCATCACGTATGACAAATGTTTTTAGATTATTTATTTATATAATTACATTTTATTAAAAAGATTACATTTCACACGATTTTATAAAAGTATATAAGTCAAGTCAAGTCATCTTTATTTATATAGCGCTTTTTACAGTGCAAATTGTGGCAAAGCAGCTTTACATTAATAAGAAAATGGTGTCATTGTGCAGCTTATTCTATATATTATTGATTCATTCCGTTGCAAATATCAGTAGTTATTAGTCTACTTAATTTAGGTATATCAGCACTGCAGAAAACAGTGACGTAATCGTCCGGCTCAGCTCAGTTTGTATACAACGGCGCCAATGCAGGCATATCAAAAACACTGCTGAATATCAAGCAAGTGTCCCCAACTTAAGCAAGCCAAAGGCAACAGCGGCAAGGAACCAAAACTCCAACAAATGGAGAAAAAAACCTCGGGAGAAACCAGGCTTAGTCGGGGGGCCAGTTCTCCTCTGGCCAACAGTGAACTCTTGTCCGATACTCAGGCAGAGTTACAGGTCATTAAACCGATTTGGAATCGCAACAGTCAAAATATTTAATCTAGTTTAAGATCTTTTTGATCACGCCGGTATGGGACGGTTTGTTGGGATATGTGCCACTGGCTGATGAGTCGGTAAGGTCTTAACAAAGGATGAACTAGTTAACGCAGTCTCCGCCGACACCACAGGGCCACATTGCTGCCGCACACAGGCACAGGTTCCCCGTCCGACCCGGACACGGCCCAGATCCAGCCAATCACGTTAATTGGTAAACCTCGGGATAAGCAGAGAGACAAAATATTAGCGTCATTCTTCTTCTGACGTACCGAGTACATCTAGTGTTATAGGAAGTGTTCCTGGTTCCGGCTGACCTGATCTATGCAGCCTAACAATCCTTTAACGGATATGAAGACAAAAGTTTATAGTGCGTCATGTGTATGCCAGGTTAAATAGATGCGTTTTTAGTCTAGATTTAAACTGACAGAGTGTGTCTGCTTCCCGAACAATGCTAGGAAGATTGTTCCAGAGTTTAGGTGCCAAATAGGAAAAGGATCTACCGCCTGCGGTTGATTTTGATATTCTAGGTATTAACAACTGGCCAGAATTCTGAGATCGTAAAGTAAGAAGTAAAATCCAGACACACATCTTACTCTTACCTGATGCTTATTTGGCTCCATTTGTTAATTTTATAATGTTATTTTTTCATCGGATACCACCCATATTGGAATTAAATGAAAGCATCCTTTAGGTGCATAATATTGGTGGGCAAACGGTAGCTCAGCTAGGCCAAAAAACACATTCTGAACTCACTTGAAAGTGACATATGACATCCTATGAAATTAAATTAATCTAAATTTAAATTGTCTCATACATGTGGCTGTTGTGGTTTGTGATCATATGGGCACCAACTGCTGCAGTAAATGTGGTGAATTCAAATGACTTTGACACTTTTATATTTACTATTTGCAATGCCTATTGCCCACCATGCACAGTTGCCTTGAAGCCACCAGGTTGGCGGTGCCACTGGGCTTGGGCCCATCATTGCTGCTTGCAGCTATATTTATTAGGGCCCAAGCCACAGAGGTGCAGGGTCCTATTGTTCTTCTAAGGATTATTATTAGGGCCCAAGCCCAAAGGGCGAAGGCCCTATTGTTTTCCTTAGGATTATTATAAAATTTTTTTTCAAGGATTTGGGCACTTTTGGGGCCCTTAACATGCACGAAAACTCTTGAAACTTTGCACACACATTGGAACCTACGGCCATTAGGACGTCATAGAAGTTGGGACCCGGGGGTAGCAGCGGGGCTCAACTTCTGCATGCATTTGTTGATTTTTATTAAATTTCAGCTGTGTGTTCGTTGTAGGAGGCCAAGCACATGAATGTGACTATTGTGAGTCAAAGATATAGCGCCACCAACTGGCAGCAGGAAATGTGTCGCTTTCAAAATGCCTTGAGATCACCCTCATATTTTTACCCAATTTACTTCAAACTTCACCAGAATAATGTCAAAACATGGCGAATGTAGACCTGTTAAAAGATATTTGATATTTTAAACACTGTTGTCATAGGAACAGATCAAAATATTTGTTTTGGATGCTTTTGACAATCTTATCATGCTTCAAATTGCATGAAACTCGATATACCCGTCAGGATTGTCATCCAGTTGAAATAGACAAAACCTTGAAAATGGGCGTGGAGGAGGGGCTCTATAGCGGTCTTTTGACAAACGTTGGGGGGTTAGTTTAACCTACAGTAACCAAACTCATTACACATATTGTTCTCATTTAGCCGGACAACTTTCAAATTTACCGTCATTAGCTCCGACCAACAGGAAGTCAGATATTATGGTTTGAATGTGGATATTTGAATAATCAAGCTCTGAATTTTTTGCTACTCCTCTTAGGGGATTCATGCAATCGCCAGCAAACTTTCTGAACATGATGACAACATTCTGAAGATGCTAAATTGCGAACGATTATAGTACATCTCAAGTGGTGTTGCCATGGCGAAGGTTTAAACTAAGAACAAAAAGGGAATTTGGAAGTTGTCAATTATTCATGAATAATTGAAATACACACACCCAATTTCTATATTTAGTACAAATATCATAAATAAACACATTTTAATTTATTTTTTAATTTCAAGATGTATGTGGACAGTATATACCTATTTTTAAACAGGGTTGAGAAGACAGTTTTAACAATAATTATAAGTCTTATAATAGTACTAATAAGAAAGTCTTTCATATCTTGTAAAATAGTTGTTTGACTTAAATTAAATTAAGATTGTATATTTGGAATCTTGATGAATTTAAAATGAATGTACAATTTTCAGATCAATATATTTGTTTTCTTTAAAATCTTATATTTTCAGATGACACTCAATGATAATTCATGACACAATATTCTCTTCTGAATTATACGGTTTATTTCTATATACAATTCCACTAACATTGAATAAGAAATTCAAACTTTTTTTTAATCAATGTAGTATATTTAACTTAAAAATAAGCACAATAACGATCTGTTTAAGGACAAGAAATAAAAAAGAAATAATATTCAAAAGATGGCACTATAGGGTTATTTTTAAACAAGGTTAGATACAATTCTGAACAGATTTGTATCTAAAGTAATTTGTATTATAATCAGTGTTTATCCCATACTCTATTGGCATGTATATTTAATTATCAAATACTACTTTTTTTTACATTTAGATTTTAATTTTTGTTTAAAATGTTGTTAAATCTTCTGAATCTCTATCTCACTGTACTTACCTTCCCCCATTCCCTAATTCTCACTCTTTCTTACTCTCTCTCTCTCTCTGTGTGTGTGTGTGTCTTCTTTCTCTCTTTGTTTTAGTCATGCAGGTTTAATGCTTTCATTGCTGTGTCCCTTTGTCTGCATTATAGGATAGGAAATCTAATAAAAATAAAGGCATAGAACCAGTTCAGTTGTATTGCACAGACTATATGGTTCTATATAATTAGTTTAATAATATGGTTAATAATAACATAAAATACCTTAAGAGACATTCAATGGACCCTGGATGAATTTTAAATCAATGTACTATATTTCAGATCAATATATTTGTTTTCTTTAAAATGTTTTATTTTGAGATTAATTCATGAAACTAAACAATATTCTCCTCTGAATTATACTCTGTTTATTTCTATATACAATCAGTGACGGTTCTAGACAATTTTTACTAGGGGGGCAAAGGAGGGGCCAGTGTTTAACCAGAGGGGCACATTAAAAAATGGTAACAAATTAGATTTAAAGATTATAAACTACTTTACTTTACAATCATATAAACAATTATTACAACATTGTACAACTGTCACGCTGTTAGGGCAAAGACACGAAGACGAAGAAGATATGTCATAAACGGGTTTTAATCCAGACAGGCTTGGTACAGACGAGCAGGAACACACAGCATACATACACAGACGCAAGAACCGACAGGGACTGAGCAAACACAAGGAGAATATAAAGGGAGGAACGCAATTAGGGTAAACAGAAACAGGTGCGGGAAATGAACTGATCAGGTAAACACACGGAGGGCAAATGAACAGAGACATCACAAAACACAGTCCATGGGTGTGACCACACAGCATACATACACAGACGCAAGAACCGACAGGGACTGAGCAAACACAAGGAGAATATAAAGGGAGGAACGCAATTAGGGTAAACAGAAACAGGTGCGGGAAATGAACTGATCAGGTAAACACACGGAGGGCAAATGAACAGAGACATCACAAAACACAGTCCATGGGTGTGACATTACACCCCCCCCCCCCACCCCGGAAGGCGCGTCCTCGCGCCGTAGAAGGACCAACTGCGGAGGGAGGGAGGGAGGGAGGGAGGGGGCTCCGGTGGAGGACGAGGAGACGACGGGCAGACAGGACGACATGCAGACCACGTGGCAGACGATAACAGAAACCAGGGAGGAGTAGATGGTGGGAGGAGACAGACGGGCTTTGGAGCAGGAGGATGGTGGGACCCGGGCCACAGTCACGCCCACCGCCCATGGTGGAGCCGCAGGAGGAAGCAGCCATGGTGGAGGAAGGGCAGGCGGCACCAGGGCGGCGACAGACTGTGGCGGAGCAGGTGTTAGAGGAGACCAGGGCGTAGCTGGAACGCCAACGAGCCAGGGCGACCCCGAGGATCCAACGGGACGCGGCGACGTAGGCGGCTCTTCCGACCGAGGCGCAGGCGGGGATCCTGAAGGCCGCGGTGGAGCCGGAGCGACAGAGGACCCAGGCAACGTCGGAGGGAGCGAGGACGCCAACGGAGCCAGAGGGACGGAAGGACGAGGCGCAGCCAGAGGAGTGTAGTCCAGCGGCGAGGGCAGGTCGACGAGCGACCAAGGCGGAGCCGGAGGGATGAGGGAGCCCGGCGTAGCTGGTGGACTGAGGGGCCACGGTGGAGACGAGGGAGGTTGGAGCCAACGAGGAGCTGGTGGACCAACGGGCCGAGGAGGAGTCCTGGTCGAGGAGGTGGGAGGCGGAGACCCAGGATCCACTGCCCCCAATGGAGCTGGAGACTGGCAGGCCCACTGCGCGCTCACGCCGTTGATGGAAGGCTGAGGGTGAGCAGAGGGGCTGGCTGGCTGCAGCGGAGATGGCAGATGGATGAGAGGAGGTGGGAGAGGGAGGCTGGGTGGGATTTCGGGACAGGCAGATGATTCAATCGACTCGGGACAGGCAGATGATTCAATCGACTCGGGACAGGCAGATGATTCAATCGACTCGGGACAGGCAGATGATTCAATCGACTCGGGACAGGCAGATGATTCAATCGACTCGGGACAGGCAGATGATTCAAAATATACCGAACAAAAATAGTCCTCTGAGCACAGTCCATGCTCACCCTCAGCGGCCGTGCAGTGGGCGGGGCTTTCCTCCTCGCCCTCGCTCTCCACCGCAGGCTCCCTCACGAGCGCTGTAGCCGGCTCACGCGCTTGGTCACACTCACTTCCTGGGTCTGACTCCGTGGCGTTCCTGGGCTCTGTCGCTCCATTTGGCGATGGCTCGTGCGGGCGTTCCGTGCCGCGAGATGGTGGCTGGTCTCGCTCTGGGTCCGGAGTGGGGCTGGCGGGGTCTTCTTCCGGGCCGACGGTGCATAGCGAGTTCCACCAAAAACGGTGGAAGACGCTGCTAACAGTCACACTCTTACAATTTTGTGGGTCGGTTCTTCTGTCACGCTGTGGTTAGGGCAAAGACACGAAGACGAAGAAGATAAGTCATAAACGGGTTTTAATCCAGACAGGCTTGGTACAGACGAGCAGGAACACACAGCATACATACACAGACGCAAGAACCGACAGAGACTGAGCAAACACAAGGAGAATATAAAGGGAGAAACGCAATTAGGGTAAACAGAAACAGGTGCGGGAAATGAACTGATCAGGTAAACACACGGAGGGCAAATGAACAGAGACATCACAAAACACAGTCCATGGGTGTGACAACAACATTTGCGTGCAGGTGCAAAAAAGGTAGGTTCATTAATGCTGATGATTATTATCAATGATTTGTAAAGGATCATGTGACACTGAAGACTGGAATAATGATGATAAATTCAGCTTTGATCACAGGATATAAATTACACTGTACTATGTATTCACATAGAAAACAGTCATTTTACATTTTAATAATATCTCACAATTTTATAATTTTTTTTTGTATTTAATAACATAAATGCAGCCTTGGTGAGCAGAAGAGACTTCTTTCAAAACAAACCAAAATAGTAGTTTCCAAACTTTTGATTGGTAGTGCATATCTGCATGTACTGCATGCATTTCAAAATGTAGGCCAAGTATTTATTTAAAAAAAAAGAAACATTAGATCCATATTGACAAAATTATTTACAGGAGAAAGCACCATTTTAAGGACATATAGTAGGCCTACAATGAAATTATAATTGAACTGCTTTGCAAATAGTAATTCCTTCTTCATCACAAACCTGATGGTGCAGTACTTGATCCACATGGATCCACTTTCTGTCCCTCTGGCTGTTCCTTTCTCTGTCCCTGTATGTTTTCTTCCTCCTCACCTTCTTCTTCGTTCTCCTCATCCTCTTTTTCATGCGCCTCCCCCTCTTCCTCATCCTCCTCACCCTCGGGAATTTCCCTCGCTGTGTCGGAGCCCTCACTTTCATCACCTGCCCTCTCTCCAACCTCCCCTACTTAACACGGGCAGATAGCCTGTTGATTACTTTACTCAGATGAATGTTATCGCAATGCAACAGCAAAGACAGATGAAGTTACGTGATTAACATCACAACATTGTGCAGGAACAACCAGTTACTTACGAGATACGAGTCACTTACGCGGCGGCGCCGCTATAATTTACTCGTGTAGAACGGTCCGTCGCGTTAGTTCCGCTTTTGGCACTCGTGTGTAAAATCATAATAAAGTCGTAATAATTTTTTTTTTTGGTCAGCACAGGGGGGCCACAGGGGTGGCCAGGGACATGTCTACAGAGGCACGGGCCTCCGTGTAGAACAGCCACTGTATACAATAATACTAACAATGAACAAGAAATTCAAACGTTTTTTTTTTTTTTAATCAATGTAGTATGTGTAACTTAAAAATAAGCAGATTAACTATCTGTTTGAGGACAATAAAAAAAAAGAATTTAAATATATAGTAACTAAAAGATGGCACAATAGGGTTATTTTTAAACAAGTTTAGATACAATTCTGAACAGCTTTAAAGTACAATATTTTGTATTATATTGAATGGTTTTCCCATACTCTATTAGCATGTATATTTTGTTAATTATTTAGACTGCTTTTTGTCACGTTTAGATTTTAATTTTTGTTTAAAATGTTGTTAAATCTTCTGAATCTCTTTCTCACTGCGAGCTTGAGCGCTCTTTGGTTTGCTGTTAAACTTTCACTGACAAGCAGGGCGGGCGAGAGCTGTGAGGGAACGGCGCGAGGCCGGTGACGAGATTGCTAATGAGCTTCAGCCGGTCGGTGCACCGGTCTCGTATCTCTCACGGAGGAGCTCCAGAAGCATAAAAGGGGAGCAACAATGCAAAAGGACGAGAGCGGACCAGGCCTGGATTTTATGTTGTGTTTTTATTATGTTTGTATTCCCTCACGGCTCTCGCCCGCCCTGCTCGTCACACTTTCATATTAGCAGAAACTTAAAAAAAAAAAAAAAAATGTGTTACAAGTAAAGGGCTCCATCTTTGCAGTGTCCAAAGAACTGTGAACATTAGTCAGCACGACAGAAAGCCATCTCTCCATTCATTCGATTGGCCAATGGAAAAAAAACCTCAAATGACGTCGGGTGCTTTTCCACTCAGATTTGAATTTTTTTCAACTTCAGGCGCTCCGAGCGCTCCTGCAAAAACGCGAGGCGCAGCAGGTGGTTAAAATGCGAGGTCCCCTGGGCACATAGACAGCACGCAAAACGCTCTTTGCCATAGAAAACAATTAAAAAAAGGCACCTCTCAACCTCTCACTGCACAAAATGCGTTCAGTGTGATTGGGGCCTCAGACAGAAATAAATTCTGTCTGTTTTTTACATAGGAGGGAGTGTGTGTTTTCTAGACATGGGCATTACACAAGGATCACGTATGACAAATATGTCGTTAAATATTTATTGATGTAATTACATTTTATTAAAAAGAATACCTTTCACACGATTTTATAATAATTTTTCATAGGTGAGCTTATTTGGCTCAGCTACGCAAAAAACACATTCTGCACTCACTTTAAAGTGACATATGACATCCTATGAAATGAAATTAATCTAAATTTAAATGATCTCATAGATATTTCTTGTGGTTTGTGATCATGTGGGGACCAACTAATGCAGTAAATGGGGTGGATTCAAATGACTTTGAAATGGTCCTTTTATATTTAACCCATTTTAAATGCCTATTGCCCGTCGTGCACAGTTGCCTTGAAGGCACCAGGTTGGCGGTGCCACTGCTTGGGCCCGTCATCACTGCTTGCAGCTATATTTATTATTATTTTTCTAAATGAATTGCTTTTTTGATGGCCTAAACATGCTCAAACTCACGAAACTTTTCACACGCGTCAGAACTGGCAAAAATTTACATCTGATAGAGGTTTCATAATTGGGTTGGGCAAAATGGCTCGATAGCGCCACCTACAAAACGTCAATGGTGTGCGCCGTATGTCTACGAAATTTGCTACATACATGTATCTTATGACCTACAGAAAAGCCTATTAGAGCAAAGTCCTAAATGCAACAAGAAGTCAGCCGTTTTGAATTTCCTGTGCGATTTTTGTGCAGTTTTTGCCATTTTCAGGCCTTGTACTTTAACGAACTCCTCCTACAGTTCTAATCCGATCATCTTCAAATTTGGTTTGTGTAATCATAAGGCCTTTGCGACGCTATCTTGAGTTTTTGTCACAGGGCCTGTCCCTGGCAGCCTGACAAAGTTCGATGTTTCGCCATGAAACAGGAAGTTGCTGTAACTCAGGCAAACAATACCCAATCTGCCCCAAACTTCACATGCTTGATAAGAGTCCTGTTCTGAATAGATTTCCATGCCTACATTCAGTTATAGTCATAGCACAACCTGCTGGCAACAGGAAGTGACATGTTTAACATTGTTACAGACTACTAGCAACATACTAAAATTATCATTTGAGTACTAGACATGCTAGAAACATTCTAAATCACATTCTAAATCATGCTAGCAACACCTAGCTGAGTGTAAAAATATGCTAATGTCGTCATGAAACAGGAAGTTGTTGTAACTCAAGCATACAATGTCTGATCTTTTCCAAACTTCACGTTTGATAATAGTCCTGGCCTGAAGACATCTACAGGCGATATTCAATACAAATATGTATATGTATGTGTGTGTTTTCTGTAGGCTAAATAAAAGCAACTTGTTATCACATTTCCACTGAAACCACTTAAAAAAAAATTGAACACATTTCAAAACATTACACAAATGTGCATTCTAATTGGATATGTATGAGCCAAATTGGCTTGGGGACATCATAGTAAATTAGCTCAAAGGGGAAATATTAATTATTCATAACTCATTATGATTATTCATTATAATTAATTATCAACATTTAAATCAGTTAATCAAGTTAACTTAAGGTAGCTACATTCAAATTACAATCAATCAATCTGTACATCCAGTACTTTTAAGAGCATGTACAGGATCAAAATTATTTAAGTTACAATTTACTTGCATAGGCAGAGTCAGAACCAAACATGTATTGTGTGCAAATTTTATTAACTACATCAAGAACACGTAACTAACTAACAAACCCATACATACACACAAATCACACGTACATAGGTAAAAGGGGAAGTGAGAGTGGAACCGAAAGTGGGAAAAGGAAATGGAGTGAGAAAAGTCAACAACCTGGAACAAATCCTTAGCATTCATTACAAAGTTCCTCTGTTGACAAAGGAGGTTAACAACTTTAACTATGTAGCAGCAATTTAGTGTATAAATTTAGTGTGATACTTACATTCTGCCTCAGATGGAAAACCGTCCGAATATACGGTTGCAGTAGAAAGTCCTGAGTTCGGTCCGATGGTGCTGAAGTTCCAATCAATGTCTTCTGTGTTGAATAATGGAACAATTTCAAGCTTGCATTGTTGCTTTCTTCTCTGTCTTTGGAACAGTCGATGATAAGAGAGAGAGTGGGAGGAGAGTGTGCACTCTCTTTTAGCCTCTGGGTTCTGGCACACTCCCCAAGGTGGACCTGACCAATGAGGAAAGAGGAATTCCTGAGCAGGAACTTCTTGTCTGGTGGAATTTATAGCTTTTGTTCCAGTGCATGATGAAATTGGGCCTAGTAGTCTCGTGTACATTAATCCATCCATCCATCTTCTACTGCTTTTCCCGGGCCAGGTCGTGGGGGCAGCAGTCTAAGCAGAGATGCCCAAACTTCCTTCTCCCCAGACACTTCCTCCAGCTCTTCCGGGGGGACACCGAGGCGTTTCCAGGCCAGCTGAGAGACATAGTCTGTTCTCGGACACGCCCAGAACACCTCCCTTGGGAGGCGTCCAGGAGGCATCCGAGACAGATGCCCGAGCCACCTCAGCTGACTCCTCTCGATGTGAAGGAGCAATGGCTCTACTTTGAGCTCCTCCCGAGTGACCGAGCTCCTCACCCTATCTCTAAGGGAGTGCCCTGCCACCCTGCGGAGAAAGCTAATTTTGGCCGCCTGTATCCGGGATCTCATTCTTTCGGTCATGACCCAAAGCTCATGACCATAGGTGAGAGTAGGAACGTAGATTGACCGGTAAATCGAGAGCTTCGCCTTGCAGCTCAGATCCTTCTTCACCACGACAGACCAATACATCGATCCGTCTGTCAACCTTACGCTCCTTCCTTTCCTCACTTGTGAACAAGACTTGGAGGTGCTGATCCTCATCCCAGCCGCCTCACACTTGGCTGCAAACCGTCCCAATGCACACTGGGCCGATGGAGCCAACAGGACAACATCATCCGCAAAAAGCAGAGACGAGATCCTGTGGTCCCCAAACCAGACTCCCTCCGGCCCCTGACTGCACCTAGAAATCCTGTCCATAAAGATTATGAACAGAACCGGTGATTTAAGGGCAGCCCTGCCGGAGTCCAACATCCACCGGGAACAGGTCTACTTACTGCTGGCAATGCGAATCAAGCTCCTGCTCCGGTCATACAGGTACCGGACAGCCCTTAGCAAAGGGCCCCAGACTCCATACTCCCAGAGCACCACCCATCCTTTTTCCTTTAACGCACATTCTCAATGGCCAGATCGGTTTCACATAACTGTTATTGTGTACTTCAGCACTATCCATTTTATAATACACTGTAATTTCACACCATTTTTAACATGACATTTATTTTCAGGTGCGTATGCGTCCAGATGTGCAAGAGTTGAGGCAGTGGCAGAGAGAACTGCGGGAAGAGAATTGTGACATCAACAAAACAGTTCAAGACTTTTGGGCACGCCAGGAGAACAGAGGTCAAAAACACATGCTAATGCTCTCTCTGAAACTCCATTATTCAAACACACTAAGACACATTTGAGACTGACTGATAAAGCCAAATGCACTGAAATTTGTGCTGATAATTAGGGGTGTGACGAGACCACTATCTCACGAGACGAGACGAGACACGAGATTGGGTTCACGAGACGAGATTTTTATAGTATTTTTAAGAAATCCTCAATAATGAAATGTATGAAGGGAAAATAGTCTTTTATTCAACTGAAAATCATAAAATGCAAAAATGTTGGTGCATTTTGAAATCAACTTGTAATGCATGTCATTTTACTATTTTAATTAATTATTTGCAGTAAAACAACATGCAAACACTGCTAAATGTTTTGCCACAAAAATCAACCAGTTTTTTTCTGCCCTGTATAATTTCACATGAGAAATCTCACTGGACTTCTTTCTACAGATTGAACATAAATTAAACAGTATAAATAAAATAAACATATAAATAAAAAAATCAAATTACACTTTAAGTGTCACTTTAACTGCAGTACAAAGTTGACCCTTTCCCAGTCACTATTGATTGTGTGGGCTGTAACTGTTATATAGTTAGTATGTACACCGAGAAGTCCAACCGTTAGCAGTAATAGCGATACTTTCTGCCTCTTTAGGGGCCGTTCACATATCGCGCCTAAAAAAGCGCATAAAGCGCGGCCGCGTCACTTCCTCTTTCTTTTGCAAGCGTTCGTGAGCTCGCGCTTCTGTAGCGTCTGTAATCAAAATGTTTCCACACAAACGATTTGAAAGTGGCGAGGGCATCTTGAATAATAACTTCACCCTCACACTGATAGCACAACGAGACAACTTTTCACCTCAACGAGAAATCTCGTCACGTTTTAGTCTCGCGAGACTAAAAAATTTGAAAGCACATGTTGAGTATGGGAGCAAAGAAAAAAAGGGGGGGAGGGGATACTTAAGTGTCCTGTCGGTGTCCTTGCTCGGTGGAGTCGCGCAGGTAGAGTCGCAGGTCTTTACCCAAGTCGGTCTTCACACAAGGAGGCTGAACACGACGGCTGAACGCTTCCGCGCAAGCGCGGACACACTAAATAAATAGCTTGCCTAATAACGTATGAGTGAAAACAGCTGTGTCCGCCCTAACAATTAGCTCAGCAAAAGAGTTTCGCCTTGAATGGGCCAAATCGAAACTACTGCAGGAAGCGCACGTACAGCACTTAAGTTCACAGCCCAGCAATGCCAAAAACTAACAACCGCTACAGTTCTTCTAAATGGCAGCGAATACAATTACAAACAGATACAAATCCAAGCGCAAACATACAAATAAGCAAAGAATCGAAAAGAATCCTTCCTAGCAGCAAATAATAACGTCGCAATAGAGCCGAAACGGGTATTAGGTAAACACTCACACGCTCTCGCCGTCTTCAGTGATCTCACTTTTGTCCTGCTTGTTCCTAACTAATCCGAGTTTATATATGCTTCCAGTCGTTGAGTCCGCCCTAACAATTAGCTCAGCAAAAGAGTTTCGCCGTGAATGGGCCAAATCGAAACTACTGCAGGAAGCGCACGTACAGCACTTAAGTTCACAGCCCAGCAATGCCAAAAACTAACAACCGCTACAGTTCTTCTGAATGGCAGCGAATACAATTACAAACAGATACAAATCCAAGTGCAAACATACAAATAAGCAAAGAATCGAAACGAATCCTTCCTAGCAGCAAATAATAACTTCGCAATAGAGCCGAAACGGGTATTAGGTAAACACTTATCATATGGAAAGATAAACTGTTGTTTCTCTGAAAATCATAAGGTGAATAACTTTATTCCACATTAAACAAATAAACTGAAGATTGTTATCTACTGATATCAGCTATTTAAAAATATTAGGCAAATTAGAAATCATCTACTGGCGATACAATCTAAAGATGTGGTTCTCAACCTTTTTTACTTCAAGGATCTCCTGCTGTCTGAATCAATACCTTTTATATTCACAAAAACATTGGTATTCTAGTGTTATTACTTTTCAACTCCATATTATTATTATTATTGTTATACTGACCCCAAATACCAAGAGTGGAAATGAGGAGAATTTTATACATATAGTTTAAACATTTAATTATGTTATTATAAGCAACGTACCTTTCTTTATTTTCTTTCAACATTTTCAACAATTTGAAGTTCCGAAATCAGATTACTTTTTTCAAGTAATAATTGTAGTAAAGTAAAACAACAACAAAATTTCTGAGTTCTTTTTTCAATTAAGTGATGCAAGTTACTTTGTTTTGCCATCATTCATTGACTGACACCTCTCCTGTCCCTATGTTGAGAGAAATAAGTAATAATGCAGAGGTGTTGTGTGCGCTGTGTGAATATCATTACTTCATTTACTTCTTTGCCTGCATCCTAGTGTGTTCCAGAATGGCAGCACCGTTGAAAGGCTCGTTTGTGTGTACTGCACCCTCTACTGTACAGGCGTGAATTTACATTTCTTTCAACCTGCTTATTTATTTCAATATTGGTGTGAAAGGACCTTACATTTGCCAGAAATAGAATAAAAAGTAGAATAGTTATGAAAAACAAACACACAGCCCAACTGAGAAAAAGTAAACCAAAAGTAACGTAACGCATTACTTTCTATAAAAAGTAATTGAAACAAACAGTTACTTTTTTAGAGAGTAACACAGTATGGTAATGCATTACTTTAAAAAAAAAAAACTTTACCCAACACTGCACATCAAAATTTGCAGTCCGCAGAGGCTTTCCGTTTACTGGTGTCTTGCAAATATATTCTGTATGACTTTTTTTATAAGCAAAACAAATCATTGCTGACTTTGAGTCAAGTCAAGTCAAGTCATCTTTATTTATATAGCGCTTTTTACAATGCAAATTGGGGCAAAGCAGCTTTACATTAATAAGAAAATGGTGTCATTGTGCAGCTTATTCTATATATTATTGATTCATTCCGTTGCAAATATCAATAGTTATTAGTCTACTTAATTTAGGTATATCAGCACTGCAGAAAACAGCGACGTAATCGTCCGGGTCAGCTCAGTTTGTATACAACGGCGCCAATACAGGCATATCAAAAACACTGCTGAATATCAAGCAAGTGTCCCCAACTTAAGCAAGCCAAAGGCAACAGCGGCAAGGAACCAAAACTCCAACAAATGGAGAAAAAAACCTCGGGAGAAACCAGGCTTAGTCGGGGGGCCAGTTCTCCTCTGGCCAACAGTGAACACTTGTCCGATACTCAGGCAGAGTTACAGGTCATTAAACCGATTTGGAATCGCAACAGTCAAAATATTTAATCTAGTTTAAGATCTTTTTGATCACGCCGGTATGGGACGGTTTGTTGGGATATGTGCCACTGGCTGATGAGTCGGTAAGGTCTTAACAAAGGATGAGCTAGTTAACACAGTCTCCGCCGACACCACAGGGCCACATTGCTGCCGCACACAGGCACAGGTTCCCCGTCCGACCCGGACAACGAACGGCCCAGATCCAGCCAATCACGTTAATTGGTAAACCTCGGGATAAGCAGAGAGACAAAAAATTAGCGTAGACGCCATTCTTCTTCTGACGTACCGAGTACATCTGGTGTTATAGGAAGTGTTCCCGGTTCCGGCTGACCTGATCTATGCAGCCTAACAATCCTTTAACGGATATGAAGACAAAAGTTTATAGTGCGTCATGTGTATGCCAGGTTAAATAGATGCGTTTTTAGTCTAGATTTAAACTGACAGAGTGTGTCTGCTTCCCAAACAATGCTAGGAAGATTGTTCCAGAGTTTAGGTGCCAAATAGGAAAAGGATCTACCGCCTGCGGTTGATTTTGATATTCTAGGTATTAACAACTGGCCAGAATTCTGAGATCGTAATAGACGCGAAGGACTATAATGCATTAAGAGCTCACTCAGGTACTGGGGAGCTAAGCCATTTAGTGCTTTGTAAGTAATTAGCAAGATTTTAAAATCTATACGATGTTTAATAGGGAGCCAGTGCAGTTTTGACAGAACCGGGCTAATATGTTCATATTTCCTGGTTCTAGTAAGGACTCTAGCTGCTGCGTTTTGGACCAGCTGTAATTTGTTTATCACGCGAGCAGGGCAACCACCAAATAGAGCGTTACAGTAATCTAGTCTCGAGGTCATAAACTCATGAACTAGCTGTTCCGCATTTGTCATTGAGAGCATATGTCGCAATTTAGATATATTTTTAAGATGGAAGAATGCGGTTTTACATATGCTAGAAATGTGGCTTTCAAATGAAAGATTGGTATCAAAGAGCACACCCAGGTTCCTAACTGACGAAGACGACTTAACAGAGCAGCCATCAAGTGTTAGACAGTATTCTAGGTTTTTATGTGCTGAAGTTTTTGGTCCAATAATTAGAATCTCTGTTTTTTCTGAATTTAGTAGTACGAAATTACTAGTCATCCAATTTTTTATATCAGCTACGCATTCTGTTAATTTTGAGAATTGGTAGGTTTCGTCAGGGCGGGAGGAAATATAGAGCTGAGTATCATCAGCGTAACAGTGAAAGCTAATGCCATGCTTCCTAATGACATCTCCCAAGGGTAGCATGTACAGAGTGAAAAGCAACGGTCCTAGAACTGAGCCTTGTGGTACTCCATATTTAACTTGTGATCGAAATGACATCTCTTCGTTTACTACTACAAACTGATAACGGTCAGATAAGTATGATTTGAACCATGCCAATGCAATTCCACTAATTCCAGCATAATTTTCTAGTCTATTCAAAAGAATATTGTGGTCGATTGTGTCAAAAGCAGCACTGAGGTCTAGTAACACTAATAGAGAGATACAACCATGATCTAATGATAAGAGCAAATCATTTGTAACTCTAATGAGAGCAGTCTCAGTACTATGGTACGGTCTAAATCCTGACTGGAAATCCTCACAGATACCATTTCTTTCCAAGTAGGAACTAAGCTGAGATGATACTGCCTTTTCTAGTATTTTTGACAGAAAAGGTAGATTGGAAATCGGTCTGTAATTGACTAATTCACCAGGATCAAGTTGTGGTTTTTTAATAAGAGGTTTGATAATAGCCTGCTTAAAATTTTTTGGTACGTAACCTAGTGATAAAGATGAATTAATGATCTTAAGAAGAGGATCTATGACCTCTGGAAGCATCTCTTTCAATAGCTTAGTCGGTATAGGGTCTAACATACATGTTGTAGATTTTGATGATTTAACAAGTTTAGACAATTCTTCCTTTCCTATAGCAGCGAATGAATGGAATTTTTCCTCAGGGATACAACAACCCACTGTCTGATGTGATACTGTAGTAGACAGTTGCATGGCTATAATTTTCTGTCTAATGTTGTCAATCTTACAAGTAAAGAAGTTCATAAAGTCATTACTGCTGTGCTGTTTGGAAACATCAGAAGTTGAGGCTGTATTTCTTGTTAATTTAGCCACTGTATTAAATAAATACTTAGGGTTGTGTTTATTTTCTTCTAAAAGATTTGAAAAATAAGCAGATCTAGCGGTTTTTACAGCCTTTCTGTACTCCATCATTTTCTCTCTCCATGAAATCCGAAAAACTTCTAGTTTTGAATTCTTCCAGCTGCGCTGCAGTTTTCTGGCTGCTCTCTTAAGGGCCCGAGTGTGCTCGTTATACCATGGCGTTGGACTAATATCCTTAATCTTTTTTAAGCGCAAAGGAGCGACAGAGTCTAGAGTGTTCGAAAAGAGAGTTGCAACATCGAGTTCTTCTAAGCTTTCTGGTTTGCTAAGTTGATGAAACTGATCAGGAAGATTATTTATAAAGCAATTTTTAGTGGTAGAAGTGATGGTTCTAACATATTTATGGCAGACAGGCGGTTTTCCAGCCTTGGATAAATGTAGCACGCATGAGACTAGATAATGATCTGAGACGTCATCGCTCTGCTGCAGAATTTCAACGGCATCAATATCGATTCCATGTGACAATATTAGATCTAGAGTATGATTACGACAATGAGTTGGTCCTGACACGTGTTGTCTAACTCCAATAGAGCTTAGAATATCTGTTAATGCCAATCCCAAAGCGTCTTTTTCATTATCTACATGTATATTAAAATCACCAACAATAAGGACTTTATCCACAGCCAGTGGCTGGTGGCCTGTACACAGTAGCCAACACAAATTTCAAATGAGAGTTGTCACTAACATTATATAAACTTACATAGAGCACCATCACTTCAAAAGAGATATATCTGAAAGACTTTTGAGTAATACTGAAGATATTACTATAGATTACAGCAACACCTCCCCCTTTACCTTTCTGACGAGGTTCGTGTCGATAATAGTAACCTTGAGGGCTAGACTCATTTAAAGTAATGTAATCGTCTGGTTTTAGCCAGGTTTCTGTCAAACACAGCACAGCTAGGTTATTTTCTGTGATAATATCATTTACAATAAGATCGAATATTCAGCAACCCAAGCTTTATCATTTTGTTATCTTTATAATCTCTGTTTACTACTTGTTGAACATCAATTAAATTATCACCCGTAAATGGGTTTAGAAGTTTTCTGTATTTATTAGTTCGGGGTACAGACACAGTCTCTATCTAGGTGAAAGAGTCTCTATGTGTTGGGATTTATCTGAATTCTGTGACGTGAGACAGCTAGCAGACGGTCGGTTTAGCCAGTCTGTGTGCTTCCTGACCTGGGCCCCAGTTAGTCAAGGTTGAGCTCTAAGACTATGTGCCATATTACTAGAGAGAAGAGCGGCACCACCCCAGGAGGGATGAATACCATCTCTTTTCAACAGGTCAGGTCTGCCCCAAAAACTTTTCCAATTGTCTATGAAACCTATATTATTCTGTGGACACCACTTAGACAGCCAGCCATTGAGTGATGATAGTCTGCTAATTATCTCATCACTCCTACGAGCAGGAAGGGGTCCAGAAAAAATTACAGTGTCTGACATCATACGTGCGATTTCACACACCTCTTTAATGTTAATTTTGGTGATCTTCGACTGGCGAAGTCGGACATCATTAGCGCCGACGTGAATAACAATCTTAGAGTATTTATGATTAGCATTAGCCAGCACTTTTAAATTTGCTTTGATGTCAGGCCCTCTGGCTCCTGGCAAACATGTGACTATGGTGGCTGGTGTCTCTATTTTCACGTTCCGTGTAATAGAATCGCCAATAACTAGGGCACTTTCAACAGGATTCTCAGTGGGTGTGTCACTGAGTGGGGAGAACCTGTTTGATGTTCTAATCGGAACGGAAGAGTGGTGTTTTTTAACACGACTAGGCCGCCTCACGGTCACCCATTTGCCCTGCTGCACGGGCTCTACAGCCGGAACCGAACAATGTACGGAGTTCGCTAGGCTGGTCGCATCCAAAACAGTATCTGAAGCCCCTGCATTCTTACTATCCTCAATTAAAGTTTGGATGCGTGTCTCTAATTCTAAGATTTTCTCTGTCAGCCTGACTATTTCCCTACATTTATGACATGTGAATCCTTCATCGCTGACAGAAAAAGCTAAACTATGCATGTGACAGGCAGTGCAAGTAACAATGAAAGGAGAAGATGACATAGCTTACCGTGTTTGTAGACCGATCCGACTTACCAGATGTTTGATGAATTTGAAGAAAACGAGAACGCGACAGAAATGACGGTGGGCACGGATAACACAAACTAGCGTAATGCTAACGCGTTGTGATGGTGATTTAGATTAAAAGATTAAAAACTAGCGATGTCAGATTAATGTGATAGGCAATATAAGACAATATCAGATATATAGTGAAGATAAAGTAGACAGCAAACAATGACAATAAATAGATTCAAATAAAGCTATGGAGCAACAGACTCAAACAATTCCAAAAACAAAAAAAAGCAAACAGATATTGAACAATTTTAAAACCATACCACACATTTCATTTTTTTATGAAAAAAAACAAAATGCTTCACGCTGCAATTTATGCTGGATATCATCATAGGACAAAACTCCCATCATGTACTGCAGTATAAATAATTGTTGTCACCACTGTTGAAAAGATGTAAAAAGGTAAAGATCCCAACTAAAACAAACCCTGACCACCATGATGGTGGCATTATTTTTTGACCAATAAAACCCCAACATCTAAACCTCTTTTGGTTCTCAATAAGAGCTTCTGTAGATGTCTGACAGAAATAAAGCCAGTCTGGTCAGTAATAAGTGAATCAGATGTTTTAATCAGATCTTTAGAGATTGAATGTCTTTTATCTTCAGTTGATTTCATCTAAGACAGTGGCTGAAGTCAGTTGTTATTCTTGTGTTTCTCTTTTCTTCAGTGATTCTGCTTGTTAACAGCAGGTGTTCATCATTAATGTTCAATCATCACTTATTTAATTGCTTAATTATCTCATTAACTTTAACTCTGCTTCAGTGTTACTTTAACACTATTTATAGAGGGACCAAATGTTATCTGAGCAGAGTTGATTTAACTCTGGGGTTTTTACTGTGTAGGTAAAATATTACTCCAGTAAAATTAAAAGTACTCCCTTTTAAGCTTTACTTGAGTAAAAGTACAAACGTATTTGCCTTTGAATGTACTTAAGTATTCTAAGTACTATAATTTATTAAGGCTATAATGGCCTCTATTTTTGTCACAAGTCTCTTGCTTGATCATCTCAGTTTATTTAAAAAGACTCTGTTACTCTTAGCACACTGGTCTATAAATAGAATATAATTATTTAGACACTTATATCTATTAAAATTACCATGAGCCCAAAACCTTGAAACCAAACAATTTCTTTTAGAACCAAATGAAATAACAGGATTTGAGAGTTTATTTTAAGGTTTATTTGTAACAGTTACAAGTTTAAGTTTAATAAACGCTTGTATTAAACACAGGTTCACATGAGTTTTCTTTTACTATATTGTATCTGAATGTCTCTTCAGAAATATCAACTGGCCGTATCAGATTTACTGTAACAGGAACTAGTTTTTTTTGTATTGAGAGAAACACACTTGCCAGTGGGGCTGTGCGATATTGACAAAAAATGATATCTCAATATTTTCTAAGACTTTTCCGATATCGATAATCAGACGATATTTCGCATTATTCAAAAATGTTTAATTTAGCAATGTAATTGGTGGCAGTGTTTGTTATATCTTTCCATCTGTTGCTCTTCCTGTCGTAAGGAACTTTCTTGCTAAATGATTCGGCCATGTTTGTTGCATGTGTGTTTTTGACTTTACTCTATCTGCTGCAGACACGCTGTGCTCAGATGACTCCTTAAGCTTTTCATAACCCTCATTTTAGGGCAAAGGCTATGATTATTTAATGTGCAGCTTGTCAGAGCTTTACGGCTCTGTGATCAGTAGTAAATGCTTCTCCATCTGAAAGCCAGAGGGCGCTCTTGCGCAGAAACTCAAAACATGCCCTGAAGCAGAAGAAGATAACACGTCATTTCGCTGTATTCGCTGAATGAACAGAAGATTGAAACGCTTTGATTGATTAAACATGACTAATAAACATATGACTTGCTTATTATCTCTCAGAAGGATGCACAACTGTCATTATGAAGTGAGTTTGGAGTAAAAACATGATATTAAATGTTGTCTTTTGTTGGACAAGATGTTAATAAATGTTTCTCATGACTATAAAGATGTTTTACGCGCGCTGGTTTTTCAAATGCACATAAGCGACTCAAACTAGACTAAAAATAAGCCCTGCCATGCTGAAAGGCGATCTCTATTAATAAGGGGCACTTCACTTCACTCCACCTGCCAACTGTTTTAGCATCATACGCTGCACGCAAAACTAGTCAAAATTGAAATGTTTGAAGCTCCGATATTGATGTTTGCACTTTTTGTTGGAATATAAATTCAAACTTCGGTGAACATAAACAATGAAACCGTTTTCTGCAAGCTACTGATAGATTTCTCATTTAAAAATGACCACTAGAATGAAACGTGTTTCCTAAGATTAGAAGGAGAATTCTTGTTAGAAGAAATTCTACAATTCCGAGGCAGGCAGAGAAGGCAGTTGAAAATGAAAGACTCTTTCGTCTTTTCAACGATTTCAAAAAAATTGTGCAAATAAGGCCAGGGTGTTGTGAGACATTGGAGTTCTCGATTCTTCCATGATGAAGGCACTGGCACTCTCAATGTCATGTCGTTGCACTGACGCTGAACTGCTCGCGCTAAGTAAGCAGCAACCAAACCAAGTTCAAAACAGAGCGCGCGGTGAACCGTGATTGGTGGTTTGCTACACGTTTAACCAGCTTAATTTATTTTATCTACAGATAAATAAAAAGGAACGACCGATTTCGCAAAATGTAGTTGAGTTAAAAGTAAGATAACTGACTTTGAAATGTAGTGAAGTTAAAGTAAAAAGTCTCACCATATGGAAATACTCCAGTAAAGTACAGATACACGAAAAAGCTACTTAAGGACAGTTGTACTGTTCTCCTTGCATCTACCAATGCAATTTACACAGCCAACACACCCATGTGGGACCCAGGTGGGTCTGATGTGGGTTGCCTAAGTGGGGCCCAGACAGTTTTGTCCTCAGTTTCCATGTAGGCCCCACATGGGTTAGCCCAGATGAAATGAACACTGCGCAGTGTGCACACTACAGGCTGTTAAATGTAACCCTGAATCAGTGCTGGAGTTAATGAGATAATGAAGTGATTGAGTGATGACTGAACATTAATGATGAACACCTGCTGTTAACAAGCCGAATCAATGAAGAAATGATGAACAACAAGAACAGAAACTACAGCTTCAGCCAGTCTTAGATTATATCAACTGAAGATAAAAGACATTCAATCTCTGAAGATCTGATTATTCAACTCCACAAACAGCATTACCAGCTTCACTGGGTTAACAGCCAGCCAAACTCCATCCATAAAATACAGACGAGTCAGGATTCATCTTAGTATTTGAGGTTTAATAAGATGCCGAGTACAATATGAATTAAGAGTAAAACTGCAAAAAACAGCAAATAAACAACAATCAGAAAAATGAACCAATGACTAAACAGCATTCATGTAAGTATATCTGAAAATACCCCAAATGAGTCAATGTCATAAATTTACTTAAATAGGATTATCAGATGACCAAGAAATTGGGAACAAATACAAATATTGACTCATATTGAGAAATTATCTTATTAAAGTAGATTAACAGGTTGAGTGCTATGTCAAACAAAAGCTAGGCTAATAGCTAAAGTAACTATATATATATATATAAATAACTATAACTATTGATATTTGCAATGGAATGAATCAATAATATATAGAATAAGCTGCACAATGACACCATTTTCTTATTAATGTAAAGCTGCTTTGCCACAATTTGCATTGTAAAAAGCGCTATATAAATAAAGATGACTTGACTTGACTTGACTAAAGGATATCATCACAAAAATGACATTAAATCAAAGCTCTGAATAAACTTATTATAAATATGAAAATATGTATCATCAAGTATTATGTAAATAAGAATTAACTTGCAGATGATGCTTTTACAAACGCAAAACAAAGGATGGCATCTGAAGATTGAGGAGCTGACAACAGACAAAGCTATTAGTACATGACAGCATAGTAGTAGTATGCACCCGCTCTACTGGGTGGTTGCCCTGCTCACGTGATAAACAAATTACAGCTGGTCCAAAACACAGCTGCTAGAGTCCTTACTAGAACCAAGAAGTATGAACATATTTGCCCGGTTCTGTCAAAACTGCACTGGCTCCCTATTAAATATCGTATAGATTTTAAAATCTTGCCAATTACTTATAAAGCACTAAATGGCTTAGCTCCCCAGTACCTGAGTGAGCTCTTAATGCATTATAGTCCTCCTCTATTACGATCTCAGAATTCTGGCCAGTTGTTAATACCTAGAATATCAAAATCAACCGCAGGCGGTAGATCCTTTTCCTATTTGGCACCTAAACTCTGGAGCAATCTTCCTAGCATTTTTCGGGAAGCAGACACACTCTGTCAGTTTAAATCTAGACTAAAAACACATCTATTTAACCTGGCATACACATGACGCACTATAAACTTTTGTCTTCATATCCGTTAAAGGATTGTTAGGCTGCATAGATCAGGTCAGCCGGAACCGGTAACACTTCCTATAACACCAGATGTACTCGGTACATCAGAAGAAGAATGGCGTCTATGCTAATTTTTTTTGTCTCTCTGCTTATCCCGAGGTTTACCAATTAACGTGATTGGCTGGATCCGGGCCGTGTCCGGGTCGGACAGGGAACCTGTGCCTGTGTGCGGCAGCAATGTGGCCCTGTGGTGTCGGCGGCGACTGTGTTAACTAGCTCATCCTTTGTTAAGACCTTACCAACTCATCAGCCAGTGGCACATATCCCAACAAACCATCCCATGCCGGCGTGATCAAAAATATCTTAAACTAGATGGAACTAGATTAAATATTTTGACTGTTGCAATTCCAAATTGGTTTAATGACCTGTAACTCTGCCTGGGTATCGGACAAGTGTTCACTGTTGACCAGAGGAGAACTGGCCCCCGACTAAGCCTGGTTTCTCCCAAGGTTTTTTTCTCCATTTGTTGGAGTTTTGGTTCCTTGCCGCTGTTGCCTTTGGCTTGCTTAAGTTGGGGACACTTGCTTGACATTCAGCAGTGTTTTTGATATGCCTGCATTGGAGTCGTTGTATGCGAACTGAGCTGAGCCGGACGATTACGTCACTGTTTTCTGCAGTGCTGCTATACCTAAATTAACTAGACTAATAACTACTGATATTTGCAACGGAATGAATCAATAATATATAGAAAAAGCTGCACAATGACACCATTTTCTTATTAATGTAAAGCTGCTTTGTCACGATTTGCATTGTAAAAAGCGCTATATAAATAAAGATGACTTGACTTGACTTGACTTGACTAGTACAGCATTTAGGTATGAATCAATGAATATAACTGCAGCTCAATGTGTCCATGATGACATTTTTTGAATGTTACATGGGTGACAAGTGGAATATAATACACACTATAGGTATATAACGGGGTTATTTATCTGTTTATCTATTTGTCGGTATTGTAATGCTTTATTTGTGCATTACATTAACATTGCATTTGGTGCTATTATCCAATGATACACAATGTCAATGACAATGTCACGTTTATTAGAAAGCATTGTATACTGTGAATATGTATAAATGTGCATGTAGATACGCTCATTGCTGAATTAATAAAAGACCTCTGAACTCAAGATCTCCAAAACTAAAAAATACTTTTAATAACAGTTCCAGTTCAAGATCAAACACATGCACATAAATTACCTTGATTAAATTACCTGCTTTACTTAGTCTTTAAAACTGTATGGTTTTATAATTTTCCTGAAATATATGGTGGCATAAATAATATTTTATTTAATTAATATTTTAATTAATTAATTAATTATTTTTTTTATTAAATTCCTGTGGGGAATGCTGCTGGATATAAGGTGTAAAGACTTCCCTGCAGATGCTTAGTCAAGCTGGATTTCTAACTTTCTATTTGTTACTTTAGGAAACATTTAATTCCCAACAAATTTACTTTAATTGATGTTTCTTGATAGTTCCCTGCTTGATTACTTGAACTACCTTGATTTGGCAGGGCCTGAGTAGTGCAGAAGTGCTTGTTAGCAGAATCAAAGTTCTGCTAGTAAATTCTGTGGCAGCTCGACTGACTTTCCATGCTTTTTCATCAACCTGACATACAGCAGCCATTACAATTCATCACTTTAGATTTTAGAACAGAAACAGCTGTCATACTTTTTGTGTGCCACTCAGGTCTAGAGCTGCAACTAACGTTTGTTTTTTTTTTCTGTCGACAAATCTAACGATTATTTTTATTTTTTTCGATTAGTCGACTAATCTAACGATTATTTTTATTGCGCTTTTTTTTTATTAATCTAGTGATTTTTTTTAACGTAAGAAGTTAGAACTAATTTAGCAGTTCATTGAGGTGTAGAAACACTGGGACACGCCATTATGTAATAATACGATTTGATTTTGATTAAAAATAAGCCACTTATGTGTGCTCGTCCAGTGGTGGACATTTGAACTTTAAAATGAAGAGTGTCAAAGACTTTCTATACAGTCTTAAAAGGAACTTTGATAGTGTTCAAGCCATTGAACAAACGTCTCCTGAACCATGTGTTTTTCCTCTTGCGCTGTCTGTGATGCAGCGAGTCTTAGCGAGCGCGAGCAACTCAAACCTTGCATGTGCGAAAGAGAACGGCCGCGCACATCCAAATAAACTTTATGAAATGCAAAACTGATTTTTGTTCTCTCAAAATATTTTCTTATTTGCGAGACAAATATTTTCTCCTCAACTCAGTTCACGCGCGCGAAATGCCCTTTTCTCAAAATATGATCTTGTGCGCGCAAAAATTTAGCAGAGATCCAGTTCCATAGATGGTACGCCATTTCGGTTCTGCAAAGGGAACAAAGGACCGTTTTATTTGGCCTCTGCTCTTTAAAGTATTCCCATACTTTTGATAATTGTGGTCTGGGTTTTTGTGATAGAATGGAACTTTCTCCGTTCCCAGGAGCAGAAGCCGCCATTACACCAGATGAATGTTAACAGTGTCACGAGTCGACGCATTTCACGAAGGTCGACGTATTTTCGTAGTCGACATAATCGACTAGTCAGAATGGCAATTAGAGATATCTGCAATTATAATTGCACTAGTAAGAAATCCGATTTGAGATATCAGTAATATATATATTTGACTAGTCAAAACTCCATTTAAGATATCTGTATTGATGTCATAGATATCTTTAAAAGACGCGTCATTTATCCGCAAAGGTAATTTGACATATCTGTAATTCGGTTTCGACTAGTCACAATTATATTTTAAGATATCTGAATTGTAATTGCTCCTAGTCGAATCCGTCGTGCGTGACGTGAAACTTACATTTCCTCAGCACCACCCAGAGCCGCTATCTCCACAACTATATTACCTTAGAAAACGGTTGACAACGCAAAACAAGCCCGCGATTTGCAAATAATGCAGTAACTATTCCAGTGTTAATAACATACACAGTTACTTTTACAGTAATTTTATTACCTGAAAACCAGGTCAGGCTGTTGAGATTTTTTGGCGTGCAGACAATGGTTTGAAAAGGCGGGGCTTAGCAAAGGGGCAGTTTGAGAACACAATTAAGATATCTATAAAATAATTTTGACTAGTCAGAATGTTCATTCAAGAAATCTACTCTGAAATTCTTCCTAGTCACAAAGCTGAATGCAGAAATCTCCAAAGAAAGATCCTCCTAGTCAAAAAACAGACTGAGATATCTATAATTAAACTGAAGATATCTTTAAATGAGTTTTGACTCGGACGAATTCCAATTCAAGATATCTCTAATTAAGTGTTGCCTAGTCAGAAATCCAGTTCAAGATATCTTCAACTGTAATTTGACTAGTAATAAATTATTTAAAGATATCTACATAATTATTTTTGGATATCTTAAAAAACGATGAATTAAAGAAATCTCCAATTTGATTATGACCAGACAAAACCCAGTTAGAGATATCTCAAATTATAATTTGCACTAGTGGCAATTCAATTGAATATATTTCTAATTTAATTGCGACTAGTGCAAATTATAATTTGAGATATCTCTAACTAAGTTTTGTCTAGTCATAATCAAATTGGAGATATCTTTAATTACAATTTCTACTAGTCAAAACTCATTTGTAGATATCTGAAAATATTTTCCAATTGAAGTCAATGGAAGAATTTGACTAGTCATAAAAGCATTGTAGATATCTGTAATGTATATTATTAGTCAAATTAACATTGTACATATCTTCAATGCATATTATGACTAGTCACAATGACATTGTAGATATCTCAATTGTAATTACGACGAATCAAAATTGCAGATGAGATATCTGAAAATGGAATTATGACTAGTCAAAACAGATTAGTGACTAATACGGGAAGGAGTATTTAAAGCTAAAATGGTTTGCCATACTATTCAGGTCTAACAGCGCTTGCTGAAATCAACATTGTTCTAAAACAGTATGTAGCGTTCAAAACTATTCCTGTAGGCACCCCCATCAGTTTTATAAAAAATCTGACGTGTCTTTACGCAAACAAGAAATACTTATTTGTTCTCTCCATTTTTTTCACTCTATATTTTGTCAGTTTAGAACTTTTATCTTTTTGAAAAGTCTCATTTGTGTTTGTGCAGCTCTATATACTGAATTATCTCCTATTGTTGTTTGTTTGATTTCTCAGTTTGGTCAGAGCTGGTTGAACTTGATGGCGATGCTGAGCAGCAAGTGGAGGCAGGTGTGTCCATTGAGGTGGTCCCTCCTACACCCCAGAGCAGGGTCCTGTATACACCGGCTCCTCAGAGCACCGCAGAGAGAAAAGAGCTACTCACGCCGAGCCTCTCATCCCAGCGCAGTGCCACTCATGTGAATGCATCTATGATTCCCACGCATAATATAAATGCAGAGTGAAGGAAAGAACTCCCTGTAATTGCTCTATTTGTCATTAACGTTATGTTGCATAGATCAAGGCTATCCGATCCTGCTTCTGGAGGGCCACTTTCCAGCACTGGTTAAACAAATTTGTCTTCAGAATCACTACAACATCCAGGCAGATGAGCTCAACTGCAGCATGGTGGCGCTTCAGGAGCAGGACTGGACACTCCTGCATTAGATGGGAAATAAAAATGTATACTTTCAGTAAAAAGTGGAATCTATCTATCAGTGGAGTGCAGTGATGTTTTAAAATGAGGCAAAGTCCTTGATTTTTTTTTTGTATAACAAATGTATTTTATGTCCCTGTTGCACAATTTCCCCGGTTAAACACACATTACGTAAAACAAGAGTGTAGAAATAGAAAATAGAATGGTCTCAATGTAATGTTCTATTTATTAAAACCAAGTATAAGTCTCATCAAGTTAGTTTTTACACATTTTTACATTTGTTTCCAAAATAATAACTAAAGGCAGTAACAATTTTAACAAAAAAAATATATATAATACTAATTATTTGTGAAGTAATGTGTTCAGCTTTTCTTTTTAATGGTCAACTTATTTTCAGCTGTCATAAAATTTGTACAACGTCCACTCTAAACCCAGATTTTATGTTAAGTAGTCATTACTTATTCTTTGTCATTGCTAAATCAAATTAGTTGTTTGCACTAATCAGATGAAGTAATGACTGCAATGATCATGTTAAGCGGTGATTACTCCGAATCTTAAGCTGTTGGGGCCTATTGAAGCAGGTGACTGACAGAGAGCAGAGCTGTTTGAATAATCTGCTCATCCTGGCCGTAGTGATGGCCAAATGAAGCGCTTCGAAGCATTATTGCTTTCTGATACAACTGTGTCGAAAATGGTTCATTACTCAAAGCTTCATTCAGATAGAAATTGCAGCACCATTATGGCAAGCCGTTTTAGCATTAAATACCCCTTCCTGTAGGAGTCATAAATCCAGTTCCAGATATATCTTCTGCAATTCTGACTTGTCGTAATTGCAATTAAGATATCTACCATGTTAATTTGACTAGTCGTAATATACATTACAGATATCTACGATGTTTTTATAACTAGTTAAATTCTTCCATTGACGTCAATTAGAAAAAAAAATTCAGATATCTACAAATGAGTTTTGACTATAGTAGAAATTGTAATTAAATATATCTCCAATTTGATTATTTCATTATAATTTCCACTAGTGGCAATTAAATTAGAGATATCCAATTTAACTAATGCAAATTATAATTTGAGATATCTCTAACTGGGTTTAGTCTGGTCATAATCAAATTGGAGATTTCTTTAATTCATCATTTTTTAAGATATCCAAAAATAAATATGTAGATATCTTTAAGTAATTTATAACTAGTCAAATTACAGTTGAAGATATCTTGAACTGTATTTTTGACTAGGAAACACTTAATTAGAGATATCTTGAATTGGAATTCATCCTAGTCAAAACTCATTTAAAGATATCTTCAGTTTAATTATAGATATCTCAGTCTGTTTTTTGACTAGGAGGATCTTTCTTTGGAGATTTCTGCATTCAGCTTTGTGACTAGGAAGAATTTCAGAGTAGATACCTTGAATAAACATTCTGACTAGTTGCAATTATTTTATAGATATCTTAATTGTGTTCTCAACCCTTTGCTAAGCCCCGCCTTTTCAAACCATTGTCTGCACGCCAAAAAATCTCGACGGCCTGACCTGGTTTTCAGGTAATAAAATTACTGTAAAAGTAACTGTGTATGTTATTAGCACTAGAATATTAACTGCATTATTTGCAAATCACAGGCTTGTTTTGTGTTGTCAACCGTTTTCTAAGGTAATATAGGTGTCAGAGATAGCGGCTGTGGCTGGTGCTGAGGAAATTAAGTGTCACGTCAGGCAAATTCGACTAGGAGCAAGTACAATTCAGATATCTTAAAATGTAATTGTGACTAGTCGAAACTTTACATAATCTTATTCATATATATCATAATAATCTTTGCGGATAAATGATAAAATCTTTTAAAGATATCTACGGCATCATTACAGATATCTTAAATTTTTTGACTAGTCAAAATATATATTACACAAATCTCAAATCGGATTTCTTACTACTGCAATTATAATTGCAGATATCTCTAATTGTCATTCTGACTAGTCAAATTATAATTATCACTCGTCAAAATACAATTGTTACTATCTTTAAATATATTTATAGATAGTCAGAACAAAGCTTAAATGCTAAAACGGCTTGCCATAGCACCATCTCCTGGTGAAGTAAATGTAATGCAACAAAGCTGACAATCATAAAATGCAAGTATCTTATATGTTAACGTTTATTATAGGCGATCAAGGCTGAAACCGTGTTAGTAAAACTCATTGATATAGGTGAATTTTACAGATACTGATGAATTTCATATGTTCACCTTAATAATAAAACATTAAGCTTGATGTGTGTGTAATAATTTCTTTAGACAAGGACAGAAGATCAGACCAGCTTAAAAAAAGCTGGAAACCATCACAACACTGAAATAAACTCAATCCACTCTCCTCAACAATAACGCCAATCCAAACACCGACTACTACAGCCCACGGTGTTGCCATGGTTTGGCTTCACTTTCATAAGAAATACAGCCGCCAGGTTTCAAACCTGTCACACTGGATTGGGCTGTCAAAGCAGTCAGGTGGTTCACTACAGGAGTGAAGCAGTGTGTTTGCTTCAGAAGTCATTTTCACGTGACTAGTGAGGTACAAGCTCCGAAGCCGTGGTTCATTGCCATATATATACACTAGACATTACCTTGGGGTTCTCAGCATGCGTCAAAACCGCCGCCATCTTGGAACAAGAGTCTTGTCATAGGAAGTAGCTAGGTAATGCTGCTATCTCCGCCTGTACTTTGAATTCATGGACAATGACGGACTTTTGTGCTGCGTGTGGATGTTCGAACGAAAGAAATCTAAAAACCAGACAGCAAGGGATTACATTTCACAAGTGAGAATGTGTTTTATGATATTGATAAAATATTAACAATATTAGGAAATTATAAACAGAAACGGTTTACAACAACAAAAAAACAGTAACAAACCTTTTCAACCTTTTCAAAACTGTTTGAATGCAAGGCATACTGTCCCAACAGCCCTTACACACAGTTGCCTTTCCCACATGCTCTGCATCGCCAATATTATACAAAAAACTCCGGCAAGGGCAATGCACAAAATGTGCTCTGTGTTCAGCGCTGATCCCCGATGTGTCACGTTTCATGTGTAAGGTTTCAAAAGATTTGTTAAATAAATTAACGAATCTTTTGAAAAACGGTAACGCTCCCGCAAATATCCATTTGGATACGAAGACACAACGACACGAGGTCTTATCACCCTCTCACGGCAGAAAAGATTCCGTATAATCTGTGCTTCCACATCCACTGGATCGTCTTCAAAAGAGCATGCCATGCTCCGTCACCTCTCTGAAACAAACTAACCCTGAAACTAAACCTGCCGCGGAGCAGGTTATGTTCAGAGCTTAAGTTGCTATGGCTACTTACATACCTTGAAACTTACCCCCATTTTTGGAACCGAAAGCTGAGGTTATCCGCCTACTTACCCTTAAACTTACCAAGGTATGTCACATAACCTGCTTTTTGGAATACCCCCCTGAGCCCATGTAATGCAAGTACGCAGGACCCCCAAAGGCAACATAAAATAAATCCTTATGATTTAATACAAGTGTTTTGAAGAGATAAGATGGCTTTATGTGACTTCGAAGGAACAGAAACGTTAGGTTACTAACGTAACCCCGGTTCTCTGATAACATGAAGTGAAGTATCTCACTTACGGGACCGCCTCTAGGCGTAACCGATCGCGGAAGCACCAATAACACCACGTCTGCCAATCATGGCAGACCAATCGCTGCAGCGATCAGGGAGTCCTACAATTCTCCGCATATCTCTTCTCCGTGCAGAACAGGCAAGGAGGGCAAAGTTTGTGAGATACTTCACTTCATGTTATCAGAGAACCGGGGTTACGTTAGTAACCTAACGTTCTCTTTCTAACATTCGTTCAGTATCTCACTTACGGGATATAGACCACTCCCGAATTGCCGATATGCTGACGAAGCAGACTAAAGAAAGAGTGGGTAATTAACTGAATCATAGCTCCCGACGGAGGTGAAAACAGAATGACATAAGGAATTCTCCCTCGAATAAAAAATGTGTCTATACCACCTGACTCACTCCCAGGACTGAGTGGGCCAGGAAGGGTTCTGTCACATCCAGCCTATAGAAATGAGTAAATGTGTGCGGAGAAGACCAGCTGGTTGCCGCGCAAATTTCTCGAATAGAAATGCCTCTAAACAAAGCCCAGGATGTAGCCATACCTCTAGTAGAGTGAGCTCTTAGTCCTGCTGGGGGCTCCAAATTCATATTACTGTAACATAACACGATAGCCTCCACCACCCAGTGAGAGAGGCGTTGACGGGATATCGGTCTTCCTTTGTACGAGTCCACCCACGAGACAAATAGCTGATTGCTCTTACGAAGGGAGCTGGTTCTCTGAACATACGTATACAGAGTACGAACTGGACATAAACCGTGTAACCGCTCCTCCTCTGGGGATGAAAAAGGTGGCGGATGAAAAGCTAGCAGGTCCACTGACTGAACTGCACTAGCGTGATCAAACTCTTTAGGCACAAACGCTGGGTTAGTTTCAGAACCACAGACAAGTCCCATGGCGGTACTAGAGGCTTTGATATTGGGTGCAGCTTACGCGCCCCTCTCATAAAACGACAAACGAGAGGGTGTTGGCCAATGGTCCCCGAGTCAAGACGAACATGACATGCCGAGATGGCGGACAGATAAACCTTAACCGTAGAAAAGGCTCTGCCCTTATCTAGAAGGTCCTGTAGGAAACATAACACATCCGAAACTGAAAGCAAGAAAGGAACGATGTTCCTGTCTGCACACCATTCTTCAAACATCCTCCATTTAAGATTATATAAAGAACACGTTCAGCCCTCACGTTCTGAATTGTCTCAATAACTTTTGGAGGTAACCCGGCTGCGCTCAGATTTAGCCTCTCACGGGCCAGGCCCAAAGAGCTAGTTTCTGAGGGGAGGGGTGAAATATTTCTCCTCGTGCTTGTGAGAGGAGATCTCTGTGCGCTGGTAACGGCCACGGTTGGTCGTAGAGCAGTTGCGCAATCTCCGCCATCCACAGTCTCCCCGGCCAGTATGGTGCGATCAGAATCATTACATGTCTGCACTCCCGGACCCTTCGTAGTGTTGGCTCGATCAGGCTCAATGAAGGGAACGCGTAAAGTAACACGTCTGGCCACTCATGGGCTAGAGCATCCACACCCAACGGTGCATCGTCGCTGGCCAGAGAGAAGAACCGGGAACAATGCGCGTCTTCGTGCGATGCGAAGAGATCTACGGCAGCCTGGCCGAATCTCTGCCACACCATAAGGATCACTTGGGTATGAAGTCTCCACTCTCCGTACAGAGGATTCCCTGTGGACAGTAGATCTCCCCTGTTCATTAATCCCGGAACATGCGTCGCGAGTAACGACAGGAGGGTCCCGCTGCTCCACAAAATCAGTTCTTTCGCTAACAAGTGAAGTTTGTGAGAACGTACTCCTCCCTGTCGATTTATGTAGGCTATCACCGTTATATTGTCTGTTCTGACCAATACATGATGGTCCCTGAGAAAATGCACAAAATGTCTCAGAGCTAGTAACACTGTCAGTGGTTCTAGAAAATTTATGTGCTTCTCCCTCAGTGCAGGAGACCAAACTCCTCTCACTGTTCTGCCCTCGAACACTGCCCCCCAGCCCTTGAGAGATGCACCTGTCGTCACCACTTTCCTCATTACAACAGGCCTCAGAGGGCATCCGGTCCTGAGAAAAGAGGGGGCTCTCCAATGACAGAGAGCGCTCATGCACTCTGGTGAGACGTGCGCTCTGCGACTGAGACGGCTCATGGGGCGAATGTTCTGAGACGCTGTCCAGTTCTGAAAATCCCTCATTCGCAGCAGTCCCAGGGGAACCACTGACACGGTTGAGGCTATCAGACCCAGTAGCCGAAGACACGTTCTGAAAGAGACTGATCTCCCTCTTTGAAAAAGGGAGAGGCAGCTGTGAAAAGTCTCGACGCGTTCCTCTGATTGGAAAGCTTGAAACATCACCGAATTTAACCTGAGACCTAAGTAGACTATTTCCTGTGAAGGAGATAGGCAACTCTTCGTCTGGTTTATCTTGAAACCTAATCTCTCCAGATGCGTCACTAGTGTGTGCGTATCGCTCTTTGCTTGCTGCGGGGATGGCGCGCAGATGAGCAGATCGTCCAGATATGATAAAACTCTGATCCCTCCGTACCTTAACGCTACACTAATAGCGCTAATACACTAATACACGCTACGCTAATGCTTCCACACATTTGCTGAATACCCTGGGCGCTAAAGCGAGGCCAAAGGGGATCTTCGTGTACTCGTATGCTGTGCCCTGATAAGCGAACCTCAGATATTTCCTGTGAGCAGGCAAAATATCTATGAGAAAATATGTGTCCTTCCGTTGAAATCACTCTTATCACATTAAAGAGGATATTTCGTCCTCTAACACCTGAGCTGCGTCCCCCTGGGCCACTGAAAACACCACTCCATTGAACACAGGAGGTTTTACAGAGAATTGAAGCCTGTATCCCCTCTCTATCGTGGTTAAAACCCAGGGATGAACTGCGCATGCGCGCCAGTTTGCCGTCTGAGCAGCGAGTGGGCCCATCCCGGCTTCGCTCACTAGCGGTGCTGTAGCACGCTCTAGTGGCGAAGGGGGGGAATACCGCTCCAATGAAGAAGTTATATTCTTTATTAGTGATTGTTTTAATTTTTTGTGATCTTTTTCTTTTGTTTTCATCCCACTCTGTGCCCTCGGCCGTTGGCCTGGATGCGTCAGAGAAAACTTTATTTGTGAAGGGATGCTTGTGAACTTTTGTCCTTCCTCCCTCAGAACAAACCTCGTAGGTGGAGGGAGAGACAACACTTCGGGGGGCACCTTCGGGGGGCACCTGCGAAAGACTGTTTCGGTCTCGCAAAAGCGGGCTTTGATTGCGGGCCCGCGTTTCCTGGCTGTTGTGGCGGGGCAGGACGGGAAGGCTGATGGTCAGAATGGCCTCCTCTCCCTGCAGGTCTGAAATTCGCTCGGCTCGGGTGATAAGTCCGAGCCGCCGGTTTTCTGGGAAGACAGACCTCGAATGCCTCTCCCTCTTTTTTCCTCAGGTCACATTGTTGATGCATCGCTGTTACCGTTGCGTGAAACATGGCCTTTGGATCGATAGGGGCATCCAAAAACTGTATTTTCTCTTTGTCAGAGAGGCCTGACAAACCCAGCCAAAGCGATCGCTCACCCACAACTGCCAAACCCATACTCCGACCGCCACTCTGAACCGCTCCGCGTGACGTGCGCAGGTTTAAATCCGCGATGACACATATCTCCTCCCAGAGCGCTGGGTTGGGAGATCCGGAGTCCAGCTGACGACCCATCTCCTCTAATAACTCCGCTTGATAGGCCGTAAGGAGGGACGTCGCATTCAAAGCCCGGATGGCGAGTGCAGAGGATTTATAAATCTTTTGGAAAACAGAGGCGACAATGAAGAAACGATGAACAACAAGAACAGAAACTACAGCTTCAGCCAGTCTTAGAGGAAATCAACTGAAAATAAGACATTCAATTTTTGAAAATCTGATTAATCAACTCCACAAACAGCATTACCAGCTTCACTTATTACTGACTTTATTTTCACATGTCTACAGAAGCTCTTATTGAGAATTAACAGAGGTTTAGATGTTTTATTGGTCAAGAAAAATAATAAAAAATAAAAAATGACACCACCATCATGGAGATCAGTGTTTGCTTAACTAGTGCTCTTGACTCCTCATTAATTATTTTATGTTTTTCTCTGTAATAATGCATGACTTGTTATCAAACAGTGAGGTCAATGTCTTTCTGTAATACTATTGTAAGATTGCATTACAGTGTCTGATCATATGTTTATTTTATACATTCTGGTTTTACAGCATGAGTAGAAACAGTTATATTAATTCATTTTAAATTGATACAGTTCATAGAAAAATTTTAACTACTGCATCATTTCGACACACACAGACATCAAGAATCAGCATATAAATTTCAACAATGGTGATGAAAAAAAAAGCTTCACACTGCAATGTATGCTGGGTATAAACATAGGACAAAACTAAGGTAATCTAAGAGGTAATCGTTGCTCTTTTTTATCACTGAGCTGTTATGGAGGTGTCTTTCTTAGAATTTTATTTTTATTTTTTAGTAAATGATGATCAAGACATCAAAGAGAAAGAGCTCTTTTTATGATCTTCACTTGAAATGGCTCTCAAGCAGAAGAGTCAAGCCAATCGTCTTTGTTATAATTTTAATTCAGCAATGTATTAGTGTTTGCTGTAAAACACTATTATTATCAGTCATACGTAAGTCATAAAAGGGTAACTATCCCAACTAAAACAAACCCTGGCCACCATGATGGTGGCATAATTTTTGACCAATAAAACAACATCTAAACCTCTGTTAATTCTCAATAAGAGCTTCTCTAGACATGTGAAAATAAAGTCAGTAATAAGTGAAGCTGGTAATGCTGTTTGTGGAGTTGATTAATCAGATCTTCAGAGATTGAATGTCTTTTATCTTCAGTTGATTTCATCTAAGACTGGCTGAAGCTGTTTCTGTTCTTGTGTTTCTCTTTTCTTCATTGATTCGGCTTGTTAACAGCAGGTGTTCATCATAATGTTCAGTCATCACTCAATCACTTCATTATCTCATTAACTCCAACACTGATTCAGGGTTACATTTAACAGCCTGTAGTGTGCACACTGCGCAGTGTTCATTTCATCTGGGCTAACACAGGCCTACATGGAAACCGAGGACAAAACTGTCTGGGCCCCACTTAGGCAACCCACATCAGACCTACCTGGGTCCCACATGGGTGTGTTGGCTGGGAACACCTGCTGATAACAAGCAAAATCACTGAAGAAAAGAGAAACACAAGAATAACAACAACTGACTTCAGCCACAGTCTTGGAAGAAATCAACTGAAGATAAAAGACCTTAAATCGTAAGGTTGATTCAACTCTGGGGTTTTTACTGTGCTGTCATATTCCGCAACCACTTTGTGTCTGTCTCATTACAAGACAAAATTGTTTAAAATTATTGGTTATGTAACATGAAATGTCATGAATGTGCTCTGTTGTTAGGACTCCAATGATGATCACTTACTTCGCCACCTTGACTTTGGTATTCGCCTTGTTGAACATGAAGGTGCTGTGCTCCCATCTTCCCTTCATCTCAACCCAGCTTCAATTAAGTTCATCATTGAGGGAGAAGTTGCAATGGAAGATATTGCCAAAAGCTGTGTGCATTGTCTTTGGACTTGTATTTCGCACTGTATCTCAACTACCCCAAATAAATAAACACTTTCCAGTTCATCCAGCAAGTACTTCTCATACTGGGCCTTGGTGAACTAAAACCCAGCTTACAAACATTAAAAACCAGTATTCTGCGCTGAAAGTGTACTGTATTTAAAACGGCATACTGTTGCTCTATTGCTATTAGTGAAGTTGTCAACAGTTAGTGTGTGGTCATTGTCCTTAATTTTCATTCAGTTTAATGCTTGTCTGCATATTCTTGAAAACTGTTCATGTTCCTTCTCTAAACAATATACAGTTAAGCAAATGTTTTACTTGTCTTTTTGGTTGACAAGTTGAATAAATTGAAATGTTTTCTTAAAGCAATAAAAACCCTGAAATCCTGTTGTTCTTCAAATTAATTAAATTTAAGTAGTATTTTTTGAATGATTTTTTTTTTTTAAAGACATTACTTGAATATAACATTTATTTCTCCTTAAACATTTGTTTAACGTTAAAGTTATATTCTCAAAAACATTAGTAATGTGAACTAACAAATTTTAGTAAAGACTACTAATGTAGACTTGATTTGTCTATGATACCACTTAAGATTTTACGTTCATTCAACAAAACCTGTTCAGTTTTATCCTGTGTAAAAAATAAAATAGATTAGTGCAATGGGTTTCCATGCAAATTTCTAGGAGAGTCAACAAATTCAGGGTAAGTGTGCACAAAAACAAGAGACTGGATTTATCCCACAAACCCATCATAACCGATCAAATCTAATCGCAGTGCGATGGAGTCATTGCCTCCTCTCACATGACTTTCCCCCATTCATTGGTGGACGCTGTTACTTTAGAAAAAACAGTGACTTTTACACTTTTTAATGTCACATTTTGTAATATATTTGTTGTTTTATTTTTGTAATATCAATTTATCTTCTCTCATTATCTTTTTCTATCTTAAATAATCATCTGGCAATCACAGTCATGGAAATTCATTTGTCAGGGTTTTTTTTAAACAAAAGATGATTAATTACATTCATTAGAATTCAGAAGAAGCACACTGTCACTGGTTGTTGAATGGTTTTATTCCATATATACTGTTTTTGGGGAAAATGTTCTAAACATAGACATGCTGCATCACTGCAAACATGTTGATAAGGGCAAAGGGCAAAACAACCATGAGGTGAGATATGTGAATAATACAGAAACAAGGGAAACTCAGTAGAATGGAAGATTCAGGAAACTGATATGTGCATATCACTATTGTTAATTTAATGAACACAGGTGACATACCAAACTTCATCTCATTATTTTCAGTCATGTGAAAATACACAGGTTATTTTATGACTGTCATGTAAACCCTGACGAACACGTCATGTGTGCATTTTATATACACACATATACAGGAGAATGACAAAACAACATAAACAACAAATATATTAATATAAAGGCCCTAATAAGTAAACGGAGCCTTCCCCTTCACACAGCACCATCAGTCATTCTGAACAGTGTAGAGGAATACTGCACCTTAAAAACTTATGCAAACATAGACACAAATGTTTCATCAACACATTACAAGTGAGCTTCTCATTGTAGTTAAGGAAAATAGTTACCTTCAAATGTCTGTGCCATTAATACTGTTTGTTAAGGTAGGTAACTTGAAACAGTTTAACTTATTTAACAATATTCTCTTCATACCATGATAGTAGTTGGCCGATAAAAGAAAAACAAAAGTGATCGTACAAAAAGGAAGTTCATGTTAATGTGTGCATCCCTTGCAACAGTTCTGAGAATGCAACATGTAAAGTACTTGTCAGAGTACAGTTTGTAAGTTTGCAAGGCAACAACGCATAGCTAGAATTGCATGTCTGTTCGATTTGATCTTGTTGTTCATGAAACCACAGTTCAGCTGTCCCAGTTTGACTGGTTAGCATTTGCTATTGAGACGTTTGACAGTAAATCATTTTGCTGCAACTGATAAACCTGTAAATCTGCACCAACCATATATATGTGTATATATATATATACACATATATATATATACACACATATACATACACACAAATACATGTAATTCCTTGCAGAAGAACACAAAAACAACAACAACATCACCTCCATGCACCACTTATAGGCACCAAGTAGGTGAAGTGATAAGGAGACAGCAGGATGACCATTATTCCTAAAACCTAAAATATCTATGTAAAAGAGCTAGATTGATATTTGACTGTGGGCTATGCATGAGACATGCACACATAAATTAATAGCATATGTATGTGTGTACCATTTGAGAATGACTGACTAAAGAAGTATTTAGGAGTGTGCAGATGGTAATGTTGTTTCTGTTCTGAATCTCAGTTTAAGACACATACAGCATGGCCAAAAAGTATTGGTAGTGAGTTTCTCAAAGTTTGCTGTTTCAGTTGTTGCGGTGTTGACTCACACTCTTCTAGATTATTGTGCAGAAAGTTCAGACGTATTTTCAATAATTGTAAAAAGCTTCAGTGGCAAAAAATTAAATTAAAAAAAGAAGAAAAATAGACCCCAAAATCTAAAAACCCAATTTTCCATTTTTGGCCCTGGCACAAAATCACCAGCTAACGTCATTTCGCTAATCATATCAACAGTACATGGGGAAGTGTGAACAAGTTCTAATCAAGTGAAATCACTCCATCATTGTGACTGGATTACAAGAGCAGAATAATTGCTAAGGCCGCACATACAAGAAAATTGCTGCAAAGAATATTGCACCTGAAAGAACCATTTACTGGATCATCAAGAACTTCAAGGAGAGATGTCCCAGAGTCTCCAGTAAGCACCAGAACTATCTTCTCCTGAGGAGCTGCTAAAGAACTTGAGTCACCACCAGAGCAGAGCTGGCAGCATATAATAAGTATATAATATTGGCAGCAGGTGCATGTGATGCAGGAACTGTAAGGCCAAGACTTTTGGATGACAGCCTGGTCTCAAGATAGGCAGCAAAAAAGCCAGAGAGAACAACAAGGAGAACCTGAAATTCTGCAGGAAGTACAAGGATTGGACGAGTTATTTTCTCTGATGAAGAAAACTGTTTGGGATATCTGGAAAATCGAAAAGGTGAACGCTACCATGTCATGTCCACAGTGAAGTGTCCTGAGATCATACATGTGTGGGGTTGCTTTTCATCCAAGGGAGTGTCTCTCTCACAATTCTGCCCCAAAACACTGCCAAGAATAAAGAATGGGCTCAAAACATCCAGCTTCTCCCAATGACCCAGGAGCAATTTGGTGATGATCTGTGCATTTTCCAACATGATGGATGTTGTTACGATATTTGTTATCTGTTCTTTTTTTGTGTGTGTGTGGAGTTTTTTTTTCTACATGTCTGTGCAGGGGATTGGTTGCAGTGAAGTCATTGGCTCAGCCCGAACTAATTGCTGCTGCGCAGCCTTCAAAAGGGCGGTGCTCTGGGAAGATGGCGAGCTCATTCTGGCGTTGGCCTTGTGGCGTGAGGAGCTCCGGATTCCTTCTCCCGCCGACAGACTTCAAACATCTTGTCTTTTTGTAAATTTATTGTGAAGTCACTTGAGGAAGTTAACAAGTGTTGTAGGAGCGTAGGGGTGTCCTGCCATTTGTTTTTGACCTTATTTGCGATTTGTTTATTTTAGGGAGTTAGGGAAGTTTATTGTATTTTTATTTTCTTTGTTAGGTTATTTATTTATTTTTATTTCGTAAATTGTTTTGTTTATTATTTTGCCCTTGGGACATCCTGAAGCCATGGCTCCATCATTTAATCATTTATAATGAATTAAATAAATCATTTGTGAACCTTATTTATGTCTGTTGATCTGTCGGCTGGAATTGGTTTCCCGTCCACCATCGAACTCACGCCAAATCCTGTTCTTATTAGAATAGGACGTAACAAATGGGGGCTCGTCCCATCATAAGCAATTGGGACGCGTTCGATGGTAATGTTCGTCGTATGGTATGTATAATTTTTTTTCTTCGTTTTGCTAGTGTAAACGTTTTGATTAGCAGTTTTTCTTGAGTATCGGGGAAAAGATATAGAATAAATGGAGTTCAGTATTGAGGCATTTCGACAAAAGCCTTCGTATGAAGCATTAGAATCGTGTCGTAAAGAGGATTTGTATTTGATTGCTGATTATTATGAAATCTCCGTAGTAAAATCAGCTCGTAAGAAAGAAGTGCGCGACGTAATACAAGCTGCATTAATTCGGCAGGGTGTGTTAAACGCCGTTCAAAGCCTTGAAAGTGAGGGTAGGGAGACAGGGCAGAGAGCAGGTGATGATGAGCAGATTCCGAACAGCGATCCGGTGTTTCGCTCACTTAGTGGAGTAGGAACGGAAGATTTAAAACTTGCTATTCAATTGAAACAACTTGATTTGGAAATTAAACGTCAAGAACATACTACCCAACTTTTACGCTTTAGACAATGTGAGCTGGAGTCACATGTTGGTCGCCGATTGACCAGTGAATCTGAAACCGAAACTGTACCTGCTGCTGTTCGAACTAGTCAGTCATTTCATCTGGTTTCTGATTCATCACTGCCTAGGCCTATGTCTTCCGTACCTTCTGCGGATTTTGACATTAGTAGACAGATCAACCTCGTTCCACCGTTTCGGGAGGCCGAGGTTGATTCATACTTTGGAGCGTTTGAACGCATTGCTGCTGCTTTGAGTTGGCCGAGAGAAATTTGGCCCCTTTTATTGCAATGTCGCTTAACTGGAAAAGCCCAGGAAGTTTGTTCCGCTTTATCCCTTAACGACAGTCTTGATTATGAGAAGGTGAAAGCCGCTGTGTTAAGAGCATATGAGCTTGTCCCCGAGGCTTATCGCCAAAAATTTCGTTTACATGTGAAAACTGCTAATCTAACGTTCGTTGAGTATGCGCGTGAGAAAAGCGTGCTTTTTGATAAATGGTGTCAGGCCAGCAAAACGACGAATTTTGAGCAGCTTCGTGAACTTATGTTGATTGAAGAGTTTAAAAATTCATTACCAGATAAAATTGTTGTGTACTTGAATGAGAAAAAAGTTTTCGACTCTTGCTGAGGCCGCCGTGTGTGTGCTGACGAATTTGTATTAACACACAAGAATGTGTTCGTGGCACCTGCTCGTCGAGACTCAAACTTTGTGAGTTCTGAGAGAACTTCAAAATCGTCAAAAATCTTCAAATCGTCAGTGCAATCTGATATTCGCGAGTGTTTTTATTGTCACGAAGCTGGTCATTTGATTGCGGCGTGTCCTGTTTTGAAAAAGAAAAATAAGAATAACCAGCCAAAAGGAGTTGGTTTTGTACGAACAGTTACCAAACAATCTAAGCCAGATATTGATGCAGTTTTTGAACCTTTTATTCGTCGGGGAATGATTTCTTTAAGTGACTTGGAAAATGATCAAGTGCCTGCTACCATGTTGCGTGACACTGGTACGGCGCAGTCATTTATTTTAGAAAACGCGTTACCTTTCTCGGAGAAAACGTATTGTGGTTTTGATGTGTTAGTTCAGGGAATTGAAATGGGAGTGGAAAAGGTTCCGTTGCATAAAATACATATTCGCTCAGAGTGGGTAACTGGTTTCGTAAAAGTGGCCGTTCGTCCTCAACTGCCTATAAATGGAGTGATTCTGATTATCGGAAATGACTTGGCAGGTGGGAAAGTTTTTCCTCTTCCTGAAGTTATTGAAAATCCGCTTCATGACACATCTGCTGTGTCTAAGGAAGAAATTGATTTGTCAGTGTTTCCTGCTTGTGCCATTACTCGAGCTCAATCTCAAAAATTTCCAACTGTAGTTGACCTTTCCGACAGTTTTCTTAATGAGAACATGACTGATTCTAGTACATAACAGTCAGATGTAGCCGTTAAGCATCATCAGCCTGAGATGTCCGAGTCTACGCCGCTGTCTGTTAGCAGTGGTGCTGAATCTGATGGCGTTCAGATGTTACTATCTGTAGATCGTGCGTTATTGGCAGCTGAGCAAAAGCAAGATCAGTCGCTTGAATTTTGTCGGGAGTCTGCTGTAAGTAAAAAAGAGATCGTGAATAAGCCAATTGGTTATTATTTTGAGGATGGAGTATTAATGCGAAAATGGACCCCTGCAGTGTCGGATAATTCAGGTTGGGACACGTTGTATCAGGTAGTTGTTCCTAAATGTTTTCGAGAACAAGTGTTAAGTGTGGCGCATGATAATGTGGCTGGCCATTTAGGTGTGGCTAAAACTCTTTATCGTGTTCTGCGTCATTTCTTTTGGCCAAAGATTAAGTCAGAGGTTACAAAATACTGCAGATCATGTCACGCTTGTCAAATGGTTGGGAAGCCTAACCAGGTGATTTCTCCAGCACCTCTGAAGCCGATTCCTGCTATCGGAGAACCATTCGAGCGTATTATATTAGACTGTGTAGGTCCTCTACCGAAAACAAAAACCGGTCACACTTATTTGCTTACACTAATGTGCGCAGCAACTCATTACCCCGAAGCAATCCCACTCCGTTCACTAAGAGCTAAAGCAATTGTGAAAGCTCTAACTACGTTTTTCTCTACTTTTGGACTTCTGAGAGTCGTTCAGACAGACCAGGGAACGAATTTTATGTCCCGTTTGTTTAATCAAATTTTGTCGCAGTTGCATGTTAAGCATGTTGTTTCTAGTGCCTATCACCCTGAATCTCAAGGAGCACTAGAACGATTCCATCAAACGTTGAAAACAATGTTACGCACTTATTGTGTTGATTCAGAAAAAGAGTGGGACGAAGGGTTACCACTGCTATTGTTCGCTGTGCGGGAAACCGTTCAGGAGTCTCTGGGATTCAGTCCCGCGGAGTTAGTTTTTGGTCATACGGTGCGTGGCCCTCTTAAGCTGCTCAAAGAGAATTGGTTGTCTGAAGAAAGGGCCACTTGCGATCTTTTAGATTATGTTAGCTCATTCCGAGAACGCTTGCATAAAGCTCGAGATCTTGCTCAGTCAGCTCTGTTAAATGCTCAAGTGAAAATGAAGGAGCGCTTTGATAAAAATGCAATCGCACGTTCTTTCGTGAAGGGAGACAAAGTTTTGGTTTTATTACCACTCCCCGGCTCTGCTTTGCAAGCAAAGTTTTCTGGACCATATTCTGTGGAGCGAAAGCTCAGTGATACTGACTACATTATCAGTACTCATGATCGACAGAGAAAAACCCGTGTGTGCCATGTCAATATGTTGAAGCGTTATGTTGCTCGTGGTGAACAGGTGGAGTTAAAGAGCTCTACCATTCCAGTTGCTTCCATTTCTCTGGTACCACCTTCTGCTGAGAACGAAGACGGGTTAAATCTGCGGAGTATGCCAGTGTCCAATGTCAGATTGAATAATTCTGGAATTCTGGCAGATCTTAATTCTTACTTGTTTCATTTAAATGAGAATCAACGAGCTGACATTTTGAATTTGATCCAGTCTTTTCTAGGACTGTTTTCGGATGTGCCTACTCAGACAAATGTTGTTCAACATGATATTGAAGTGAATCAACATCCACCCATTAAGCAACACGCGTATCGTGTCAACCCAGCTAAACGAAAAATCATTGATTCTGAAGTGAAATATCTAGTGGAAAATGGTTTAGCTGTTCCGAGCTCAAGTGCTTGGAGCTCGCCTTGTTTACTTGTTCCGAAACCTGATGGTACCCATCGATTCTGTACGGACTACCGTAAGGTTAATGCGATCACAAAGCCTGATTCGTTTCCTTTGCCGTTAATGGAAGATTGTGTGGATAATGTGGGAGCGGCTCAGTTCGTTACAAAGCTCGATCTTTTAAAGGGATATTGGCAAGTTCCCTTAACTGAACGTGCAGCCGAAATCTCTGCTTTTGTTACTCCAGACAATTTTCTAAATTATACTGTGATGGCTTTCGGGCTTCGGAACGCACCAGCCACTTTCCAGCGTTTAATGAACACTATACTGGCTGATGTCAAGAACTGTAAAGCTTACCTAGATGACATCGTGGTGTACTCGTCTAATTGGAAGGAACATATAGACACACTATTTACTGTTTTTACGCGTTTGCGTAATGCTTCACTTACATTGAACTTGGCTAAGTGTGAGTTTGCCAAGGCAACTGTTATGTACTTGGGGAAGCAGGTTGGACAAGGGCAAGTACGTCCTGCCGCCCAGAAAGTGCAAGCAATTGTTGATTTCCCTGTGCCTCAAACTAAGCGTGTTCTTCGCCGTTTCTTAGGAATGGCAGGCTATTATAGAGCATTTTGCCGAAATTTCTCTGATGTTGCTCTTCCATTAACTAATCTTCTTCGCGCTTCGCAAAAATTTCTATGGTCTGATGAATGTCAACATGCCTTTGAAGCCGTAAAACATTTATTGTGTAGTGCCCCAGTGTTATCGGCACCGGATTACTCGCGTTCATTCAAACTTTATGTAGATGCTAGTGCTACTGGAGCAGGCGCAGTTCTTCTGCAAGATGGCATTCACGGAGTTGAGCATCCCATCGCGTACTTTTCAAAAAAATTTCTGAAACATCAGTTACACTACAGTGTTATCGAAAAAGAAGCCCTTGCTTTATTATTGGCGTTACAACATTTTGAAGTGTATGTGGGATCAAGTTCTAGTCCTGTGCATGTCTTTACTGATCACAATCCCCTAGTATTTTTGTCTTGCATGCGCAATACAAACCAACGAATTATGCGCTGGTCCTTGTTTATTCAAGATTTCAATATAGAGATTCGCTATAAGAAGGGCAAGGACAATGTCTTAGCGGATGCTTTATCTCGTTCTTCTAGTTTTGTTTAAAAATCAATTTGTTGATTTCTTTTTGTGTATGGGGGTGTTACGATATTTGTTATCTGTTCTTTTTTTTGTGTGTGTGGAGTTTTTTTTTCTACATGTCTGTGCAGGGGATTGGTTGCAGTGAAGTCATTGGCTCAGCCCGAACTAATTGCTGCTGCGCAGCCTTCAAAAGGGCGGCGCTCTGGGAAGATGGCGAGCTCATTCTGGCATTGGCCTTGTAGCTCCGGATTCCTTCTCCCGCCGACAGACTTCAAACATCTTGTCTTTTTGTAAATTTATTGTGAAGTCACTTGAGGAAGTTAACAAGTGTTGTAGGAGCGTAGGGGTGTCCTGCCATTTGTTTTTGACCTTATTTACGATTTGTTTATTTTAGGGAGTTAGGGAAGTTTATTGTATTTTTATTTTCTTTGTTAGGTTATTTATTTATTTTTATTTCGTAAATTGTTTTGTTTATTATTTTGCCCTTGGGACATCCTGAAGCCATGGCTCCATCATTTAATCATTTATAATGAATTAAATAAATCATTTGTGAACCTTATTTATGTCTGTTGATCTGTCGGCTGGAATTGGTTTCCCGTCCACCATCGAACTCACGCCAAATCCTGTTCTTATTAGAATAGGACGTAACAGATGTGATGATGGATGGTGATGTCACAAGGGAAGAGTGATATTGAGGAGGCTCAGAGATCATAACATTGAAATTTTGGATCTGTGGCCAGGAGACTCCCCGGATCTTAATCCCACTAATAAGGCAAAAATGTATTGCTATCAGTCAGGATTTGGCCAAGAAGCTGATATTCAGCATGCCAGAGCAGAGGTCATGAAGAAGAAGAAGATATATTTGCATTTTGTTTTTGGCAATAAAAGTGTATCATGGCTTTCCAGTACACTACAAAACGTGAAAAAATTATCTACAAATACTAAAGCAGCAAACTTTGCAAAACACAAAATTTATGTCACCGCCAAAACCTTTTGGCCATGCCTGTAGTACTTACATAGGCTTTTATTATTTTTTCTTTTTTCATTTTTTTTGTGGAGCTGATTCAGAATGAGTTTTTTTAAATACAGCAGGAGTATTTCATCCAGCTCCTGGCGGTCCATTGTGCTGCAGAGTTTAACTCTAAGAATCGCGTGGAAAGACAGCTCGTCCCGCTATAGAAAGACTCTAAAAGCAGCCAGGGCCGAGCATCTCCGCAAACTTATAGAAAATAACCAAAACAATCCACAGTTCTTGTTTAGTACAGTAGCTAGACTAACAAATAAACAGACATCACCTGAACAAAACATTTCATTACAGTTTAGCAGTGATGACTTTATGAATTTCTTTACTGAGAAAATCGAAAGTATCAGAAATACAATTGTAAATGTAAAACCTTTAACAGAATTTTATGATTCAGCCTCAATTATCGCCCCTCAAGAACAGTTACAGTGCTTTACAACTATAGGACAGGAAGAGCTAAATAAACTTATTACTGCGTCTAAACCAACAACATGTTTATTAGATCCATTACCCACTAAACTACTGAAAGAACTGTTACCTGAAGCAGAAGAGCCTCTTCTCAATATTATCAACTCATCCTTATCCCTAGGACACGTTCCAAGACCGTTCAAGCTAGCAGTTATTAAGCCTCTCATTAAGAAACCACAATTAGATCCAAATGTATTGGCAAATTACAGGCCCATTTCAAATCTTCCATTTATGTCTAAAATATTAGAAAAAGTGGTTTCGGCCCAACTGTGCTCCTTCTTGCAAAAGAACGCTATCTACGAAAAATTTCAGTCAGGATTCAGGTCTCATCATAGCACAGAAACTGCACTCATTAAAATTACAAATGACTTACTTCTAGCTTCTGACCAAGGCTGTGTCTCAATACTAGTGTTACTTGATCTCAGTGCTGCGTTCGACACTATAGATCATAAAATACTTCTAGACCGACTACAAAATTACGCTGGTATTCAGGGACAGGCATTACGGTGGTTTAGGTCGTACCTATCATACAGACACAATTTTGTCTATTTAAACGGGGAAAAATCTGAGATAACAATAGTAAACTATGGAGTGCCGCAAGGATCTGTGTTAGGCCCTCTACTATTTTCAATATACATGCTGCCACTTGGCAATATTATAAGAAAACATGGAATTAGTTTCCACTGCTATGCCGATGATACTCAGTTATATATTTCATCACGACCTGATGAAATCTCTAAATTATCCAAACTGACAGAGTGTGTTAAAGAAGTAAAACATTGGATGACCAGTAATTTTCTTCTATTAAATTCTGATAAGACTGAAGTATTACTTATTGGACCAAAGACCTGTACACAGAATCTCTCAGACTACAGTCTGCATTTAGAAGGATGTACTGTTACTCCATCCTTGACAGTTAAAGATCTGGGTGTTATATTAGACAGTAACTTGTCCTTTGAAAATCATATTTCATATGTTACAAAAACCGCCTTTTTCCACCTCAGAAACATTGCCAAGATACGGAATATGTTATCTATTTCTGATGCAGAAAAGTTAGTTCATGCTTTCATGACGTCTCGATTAGATTACTGTAATGCATTATTAGCTGGTTGTCCTGCTTCCTCAATAAACAAGCTACAATTAGTACAAAATGCAGCTGCTAGAGTTCTTACCAGGTCAAGAAAATATGATCATATAACACCAATTTTATCATCTCTACACTGGTTACCCATTAAGTTCCGTATCGATTTTAAAGTATTGCTAATGACCTATAAGGCTCTAAATGGTTTAGCTCCTGTGTACTTAACCGATCTTCTATTGCCCTACAACCCGTCGCGCTCTTTAAGATCACAAAACTCGGGACTTCTGGTTGTACCTAGGATAGCTAAGTCGACTAAAGGAGGGAGAGCGTTTTCACATTTGGCTCTGAAACTCTGGAATAGCCTTCCTGATAATGTCAGGGGATCAGACTCACTCACCCAGTTTAAATCTAGATTAAAGACACATCTCTTTAGCCAAGCATTCACATAATGTATCTCATATCAGATCAATCGCTCATTCTGACTATCTTTGCTTAAAGTTATGAACAGCAGTTACGCTAATTATTCTCCTTTTGCTTTCTGTTCTACCGCGGGACATCTGCCCCGAGGTGACTAGAGACCACATCAGCTTCAGTCCGAATCCAGCCTCTTCAGAAGACCTCAGATGACCATCACCTGTGAAGAGACGGCGCCAGTTCCTGCGAGGACTTCAGAAGACGCAATCATCTGGATCAACATGCTCATTACCTAATTCTTTATCCTTATTGTTAATTTATTTTCTGGGAGCTCATTGCTTCTAACTTCGGTTAAACTGCTAACTCTGATTGTAAATTAATCAACTAAATTATTTTATTTGCTAACTGCTTTCTTTAAATTGTAATGTTGACATCCATTCTCTGTAAAGCTGCTTTGAAACGATGTGTATTGTGAAAAGCGCTATACAAATAAATTTGAATTGAATTGAATTGAATTGAACTCCAACCCCAGATGAGCACACCTGAACAAGCTAATCCAGGTCTATAGGATTTTTATAAACTTCCAGCTGGGGCACGTTGGAGCTAAACTTTGGAGAACGTTGGTCCATCCTACCCATCCAGAGTGGAACTCCAACAAGGATTCACTGTTTTCTTGACCTAAGAACCGGAGTGGACATTGTAATTAATTGTGTTGAGACTTCCGGTCTCATCTGCGTCCAGTTATTTTAGCTGTACAAAAACTGTTCATTATGCTGCTTGATATTGCAAACTGTTATTTGTTATCATATCATTTTAACATTATTATTATTATTATTATTATAAACACACTGGTTTACTGCATTTTGTTATTCTTCCAGTTGTTTTCTATGAAGCTAATGGATCGGAAGTGCCCACACGGAAAAGCTTACTTCTCCGGTGCAATAAAGGTATTATATATATATATATATATATATATATATATATATATATGTGATGAGCAGGGCAGGCGAGAGCCGTGAGGGAATGGCGCGAGGCCGGTGACGCGAGTGATAATGAGCGTCGGCTATGCGCTACACCGGTCTCGTGTCTCTCACGGAGGAGCTCCGGAAGCATAAAAGAGGAGCGACGACAGTGAAGGACGAGAGAGGACCAGGCCTGGACTTTATGTTGTTTTATTTTGTTTGTCTGGGCGGCAGTCGCCGTGAGGAACTGCCGCCCTTTTACTTTCGTTTTATTGTTTGTTTATTTATTATTAAAAGTTGTTAACGTTCGCCGGTTCCTGCCTCCTTCTTCCCGTTCTTACGAACTGTGTTACAGTATATGTAAACTTTTTACATTAAAATATCCAAAAACCACTTGCAAAGTGTTATACATTTCGTTCAGCTGTGTACTTACATTATCCTAAATGTTTCCAAGAATTTGTAAATTCAGAGAAAATCACAATTTTTAATAGTGCCCCGTCCCTCTCTTGTCACTTGCGCCTGTCAATGACGTAATATCTGCGTTATCCCTGGGCTCTTGTGCTGCACAGTAACCATGGCAACAGTCACGGACAGCTGCCTAATGGACGGCTGTTGTTTCGTTCAAACATAATGGACCATGGTGTGCAAACTTAGGAGAAATAAAACGAGGATCAATGTCGGCATGTTGTTTCCGAGATGGCGAGAGCTTTGCGACAAACTTTGACTTGACAGAGACTGCGCTCTCGCACGTAATTAGACAAGGTAAGCAAATGTAGTCTACATAAGACTAATCAATGTTATATTGCTCAACGCGAAGCAGTCTTAGAATATGTAATGTTGATCTAGCTTACTGTTAAGTCTCATACAGTCAACAAACTAATACTAAACATTACAACTTTCATAACACTCAAATGCAGTTTAGTATGATAGTGAAATGTTACACCAAGTGAAACAGCGCTGCGTTACCTCACAGTTTTAATTCGTCAAATAAACTGACCAGTAGGAGTAGTATTTCAGCATTTATGAGTAGCTCGGTAGAATGAAATGTCCTCGTTTCTTTACAAGACTCGCTTGTGCTTGTGTGAGACAGAAATCTGTCTCTCATTAGCAATCACATCCATGATTCATTCACTCATCCATAAACATTATTTCCCCATAAATATTATTAGATCTATCGACAAGTTCCATGAATCCATATTCACTGTGCCATCAAACTACGCCTTTATTATTGTTTAGCGACCCCTAGTGGAAAAACACAAAAACAAACGGTTGGTCAAGTACACACAAAAAAAATGATTATTCACACAGTCGGTTTGTTTCTTAAGTGAAGTTAAACAGCTGGGAGAATTGAATGCATATCAATTTATTGGGTTCGTGTAGTAGGTCTTAAGAAACTGAATAAAGTAGCTACTATATTATTAGGCTGCCTTCACTTCACTTAAGCATTTCTTCCTTCTGTTCAACCTTCTTTACCTAAAACGGCAAGGTTGTTTATTTATTATTATTTTTTATATTTATTATCTTTTAATCTTTTTCTTTTTTTGCAATTTCTTATTCCCTACTGGGCAGTGGAAGGAAAGTAAACAAAAGTTTCATTTTTTTTCTCCATGCTGTATTTTATTTTGGTATATTTTAACTGAGGTATTTTGAAATTTTTACTTTGAATACATTTTCATGTATCTGCAGAATTTTTAAAAATCTATGCACATTCTACAAAGGAAGTATCCCATTCAAATGGTCAGAGACACATTTAATAATTAAGTCCACAGCATCACTATCCACCCTGCTTATCCTTTTGCTTTGAAACTCATATATGAAAGTGCTAATTGTCTTTTACAATGGGCTTATTCTTCCCAAGTAACAAGAACATGGGATTTTTCTCGATCGCTCAGGCTTGGCAATATAGCTTTGTGAAGGTTTATTTTAATGTGCTTTAAATGTTTTAGTAAACATTATAATCAAATTAATTACATAATATTCTGATTAATTATGCACATATATGACAATTTACTGAGAAAAGCCCTCAAGTTAAGGTAATTAATTGTTATTGTTGCAGTTGGAGGCATTGACATTACAAAAAGTCAATACATTTTTGGTTTTAAGTCCATGCCTTTGACAATAAATGGAAAATGGACTATAATTCAGACTTGTGTTCAGTCTGTTGAGATGAGGGTCTTTCACATCTAAGTGACGCCTTCTTGTGCTGTCTGCTCTCAGTGTGTTTTGTGGGGACATTGTCTTTAGCAGCTGTACTATGCTGATTATGGCAAAAAGGTGCTTCTTTAAATTTGGATCTTTCAGATAGCAGGAAAATTTCCTTTATTGTGGAATTTATATAATAGTAATAATAATAATAATAATAACAGCTTTCTCAGCTGTGCAGATGTGAACATAGACTCCAAGCAATCATAACTCGTGGAAGTAAATCGCCACTGATCATGTGTAATTTACATTTTTGCATTCTCAGAGTATAACTGCAGCATGTTATTTGGCCTTGTTTTTTAACCTTGTATAACAAGGGGAAGAGTGTGGAATCGAACTCCTACTTGGATCAAACAATCAGTGTTCACACTTGGGTTTTGTGACAACAGCCTAGTGTTGAATTGTCTCATATATCAGTTTATGTGATGTGGTATATGACTCTGCATGCATAACTATAAAGCAAATCATAGTTATTCTCTACAGCTCAGTGTCCCTTTTACTTCACAGTCTAAGCAGCAAACAACAATAACAACAACACTTTCATTTTAAAAGAACACAACTGGTTAACAACATTATCACTCTCAAAGAAAAGAAAAGAAAAGAAAAGCATCTGAAAAATGAACTGACCAGACCACACCCTCTTACCAGAGTTCCCTGATCTCTGTTACTGTGGTCACACTTTTCAGTGACTAAAGGAACAGTTCACCCAAAAATGAAAATTCTGTCATTAATAACATTAATCACCCTCATGTCGTTCTGCATCTGTAAGACTTTTGTTCACCTTCGAAACACAAATGAAGATCTTTTTGATGAAACCTGAGAGCTTTCTGTCACCCAACGGACACTTTGAGCCTGAATTCAATCTGTTCATCATGCAAAGCGATCAAGTCTACAGATAATTTGGACTAAACTGCTCAATTTATATGGCTTTACCATCTCTTTAACTCTTTTCCAACTCTTTGAAGCGACAAAGGGTCAGTTGCGTAGCTGTCAAAGTAAGGGACAGAAATCTCTGATTTCACTTAATATATCTTCATTTGTGCTTCGAAGTCTTATGGGTTTGGAATGACATGAGGTAAATGATGACACTTTTTTGGGGTGAACTGTGTCTTTAAGAGTAATCATTCCCATAACTTTCCAGTGCCTCATGGCCATTTAGAGTTGCAGACTTGCAGACCTAATCTGAACTATATTAACACCCCACCCCATGTCCTCACTTTCCTGCTTTGCGCTGTCATCTTAGTTATTCCTGCTGGGATCTATTAGTAGTAGTACACAGCAAAATCCCCAGAGTTAAGTCAACTCTGCTCAGATACCATTTGGTCCCTCTCTAAATAATAACACTGAAGCGGAGTTAAAGTTAATGAGATAATTAAGCAATTAATTAAGTGATGATTGAACATTAATGATGAACGCCTGCTGTTAACAAGCAGAATCACTGAAGAAAAGAGAAACACAAGACCTCACCCTTTATTTCTGTCAAACATCTACAGAAGCTCGTATTGAGAAGTAACAGAGGTTTAGATGTTGTATGCTATATGTTCATGTATAAGAATGAGTGGTAAGATTGGCTTACCCCTCATACTTTTTTTTAGCATTGAAGCATTATGGTGGCATTTTTGTAATGTATCTTTTTTGTTTTTGCAATCATGCTGAGAAAAGAGAAAAAGACCTTTTTATGATGTTCACTTAAAACAGCTTTAAAACAAAAAATTCAAACTAACATGTTCCTTCAGTCTTCCGATTCAGCAATGTACAAGTATTTGTTGTGAAACACTATGTTCAAACACAAGTTACTTTAAACATGTAACAGGGTAAAGATCCCAATTATAACAAACCCTGACCACCATGATGGTGGCATTTTTTTGACCAATAAAACACCAACATCTAACATCAACATCACCAGGTGTTCATCATTAATGTTCAACCATCACTTAATTAATTGCTTAATTATCTCATTGACTTTAACTCTGCTTCAGTGTTACTTTAACACTATTTAGAGAGGGACCAAATGGTATCTGATTACAATCACAGAGTTGATTTAACTCTAGGGATTTTACTGTGTAGGTATCTGAAGGTTAATTGCTTAACTGTGTGAAACAGAGAAGAGATCAAAACTTCAGTGGCATCAGTGACCTTGATGTATAAAAAAATACAGCTTATTTACAACAAGGTGTTGCTAAGATTTCATTTAGAGTTGAGTGAAATTTGATCTCAAGAGTCCACAGAAGAAAGCTTTAGATTTGTCACAGCAACTCAACAGAAGAACTCGGACAACTCAAAAAAGAAAAAAAACTTTGACCAGAGAGACCAAAGTATCACTCAGTAGCCACTATTATCATAGAATAAGATGTCCAAGTTTTACTGCACAGTCAGAACTGTTGAAGAGACAGATCTGTAACCTCTGAAATACATATTCATCTGAGACAATGATAAAATTAAAATACTGTTGAAAGTAATGGTTTTAATAGAGAAATGTGTGAAACTGCATGAATATTTTACTAATAAACCAACTCAAAATTACTACAGCTATTGATAATGCAAAGAGTTGTCCTGTTTTAAAGGGATAGTTCACCCAACAATGAAGACTCTGTCATCATTTACTCATGTCATTTCAAACCAGTTTGAGTTTCTTTCTTCTGCTGAACGCAAAATATATTTTGAAGAATACAGCTGACGGTAGCCATTGATATTCATATTTTTCCCCTACTATTCACAGTGAGAAAAAAAAAATATTATGGCTGCCGTTAACTATATTTTCCTTTGTTTTGACAAAATTTTCATTTTTTGGTGGACCATCATTTAAAATCATTCTGTCTTGCTTGTCAGATTGCTCAAGGACGCACACACACACACACACACACAAACAGGATCAGAGTGCTTTATCTTACTACAGCACTATTGACGTTTACATTAAAAGTCCGTATTCACTTCAGAGATTTTTTCTTACAGTTTGGGAGCTCGCACCACTCTTCTATTCACTCAGTCTCCTCTTTTACCAAAGCTGTCTTCCTGTGTATGTGGGAGGGGCGGATGGAACCTGCGGAGAAAAAAAGAAACAAAAATAGCCAATTAGAAGCAGGCAGGTTTACAGTCAAAGCAATTAGATGAGTGTTGTTTCATAAATGGGAAAAACACCTCTAAAGCACATTAAACAGAACACACAATTGTGGTGTCTCATTTTGAAGGCTGCGGAGGTCGCATTTGTCAGCCGCATATGTCAAAATATGTCTTATTTCAGAACAGTAACAATTGTACAATTGTTGTTAATCCTACACAGTAATATCCCAAGAGTTTCCCTGTTTCAACTCTGCTCAGAGAACATTTGGTCCCTCTCTAAATAGTGTTAAAGTAACACTGAAGTGGAGTTAAAGTTAATGAGATAATTAATAAATTAATTAAGTGATGATTGGACATTAATGATGAACACCTGCTGTCAACAAGCAGAAAAACTGAAGAAAAGAGAAACACAAGAAGTACAACTGACTTCAGCCGCAGTCTTAGATGAAATCAACTGAAGATAAAAGACATTAAATATAATTAAAACATCCTATTCACTTATTACTAACCAGACTGGCTTTATTTCTGTCAAACATCTACAGAAGCTCTAATTGAGAAGTAACAGAGGGTTAGATGTTGTTTTATTGGTCAATTATGCCACCATCATGGTGGTCAGGGTTTGTTTTAGTTGGGATCTTTACCCTTTTACAACTTCAAAACAACTTGTGTTTGAGCATCTGCAATAGTGTTTTCATAACAAACACTTGATTGTTGAATCAAAAGCCTGAAGGAACAGATTAGCTTGAACTCTTTGCTTGAAAGCTGTTTCAAGTAAACATCCTAAAAAATTATTCTATTTCTTATTGCAAAAATGAAAAAAAGGATATATTACATTCATTAACGTCACCATAATGCTTCAGTGCTAAAAAAAGACCAACTCTTACCACGCAGTCTTATACATTAACATATAGCATACAATTCTCAACAGTGGTAACAATAATTATTCATTCTGCAGTGCATGATGGGAGTTTTGTCCTATGTTTATACCCAGCATGTATTGCAGTATTGCAATTGCTTTTTTTATCACCATTGTTGAGATTCAAATGCTGATTCTTGATGTCTGTGTGTGTCGAAGTGATGCAGTACTTCAAAAAGATATTGAATACTTTTAAAACCATACATTACATTTTTTTAATGTAACACTATCAACTTTTATTGTGGTTTCAGAGAGTTGGTAACGCAAAGCCAAAATGCATATATAACAAAACATAATAGCTTTGAATGCAATTACACAACAATTAATTAACAATTAAATCATCATATACTGTAAATGCAGCTAATATCCGTGCTTAGTAAAGCAGTCATTTTACTACTTCACAACAAGTCATGCATTGTTACAGAGAACAACTAAACCAAACTCTGATCTCCATGATGGTGGTGTCATTTTTCATTTCATATTATTTTTCTTGACCAATAAAACAACATCTAAACCTGCTACTTCTCAATAAGAGCTTCTGTAGACATGTGAAAATAAAGTCAGTCTGGTCAGTAATGAGTGAATCTGGTAATGCTACTGATATACAGGAGCCTCAATGATAAATGCGGCCAACAATTGCGACCTCTGAAGAACGCAGCCTTCGAAGCGAGAAAGCTAATCTCTTAGCACCTGATGTGACTCCAATACCTCTGGTGTGGATTATTCCTCTTGGAACACCTTTTTTGAAACTCGTTTAATGAGATAATACAGGTGCTGGTCATATAATTAGAATATCATCAAAAAGTTGATTTATTTCACTAATTCCTTTCAAAAAGTGAAACGTGTATATTATATTGATTCATTACACACAGACGGATATATTTCAAATGTTTATTTCTTTTCATTTTGATGATTATAACTGACAACTAAGGAAAATCCCAAATTCAGTATCTCAGAAAATTAGAATATTACTTAAGATCAATACAAAGAAAGGATTTTTAGAAATCTTGGCCAACTCAAAAGTATGAACATGAAAAGTATGAGCATGTACAGCATTCAACACTTAGTTGGGGCTCCTTTTGCCTAAATTACTGCAGCAATGCGGCGTGGCGTGGAGTCGATCAGTCTGCGGCACTGCTCAGGTGTTATGAGAGCCCAGGTTGATCTGATAGTGGCCTTCAGCTCTTCTGCATTGCTGGGTCTGGCATATCGCATCTTCCTCTTCACAATACCCCAAAGATTTTCTATGGGGTTAAGGTCGGGGAGTTTGCTGGCCAATTAAAAACAGGGATACCATGGTCCTAAAACCAGATACTGGTTGCTTTGGCACTGTGTGCAGGTGCCAAGTCCTGTTGGAAAATGAAATCTGCATCTCCATAAAGTTGGTCAGCAACAGGAAGCATGAAGTGCTCTAAAACTTCCTGGTATAAGGCTACGTTGACCTTGGACCTCAGAAAACACAGTGGACCAACACCAGCAGATGACATAGCTCCCCAAACCATCACTGACTGTGGAAACTTTACACTGGACCTCAAGCAACGTGGACTGTGTGCCTCTCCTCTCTTCTTAGAGACTTGCATCTTTTTTTGAATGGGTTTTGTTTCACAATCCTCTTCATGGTGCGGTTATCCCTATTGCTTTTACACTTTTTTCTACCACATCTTTTCCTTCCCCTCACCTCTCTATTAATGTGCTTGGACACAGAGCTCTTTGAACAGCCAGCCTCTTTTGCAATGAACTTTTGTGTCTTGCTCTCCTTGTGCCAGGTGTCAATGGTCGTCTTTTGGACAACTGTCAAGTCAGCAGTGTAAGGAAAAGGAACTAAAATCAATATAACTCAAAGGTAATTGAATTACAGTGAATAAGAACCGATTCAAGTCAAGTCAAGTCAAGTCATCTTTATTTATATAGCGCTTTTTACAATGCAAATTGTGGCAAAGCAGCTTTACATTAATAAGAAAATGGTGTCATTGTGCAGCTTATTCTATATATTATTGATTCATTCCATTGCAAATATCAATACTTATTAGTCTAGTTAATTTATGTATATCAGCACTGCAGAAAACAGTGACGTAATCGTCCGGCTCAGCTCAGTTTGTATACAACGGCGCCAATGCAGGCATATCAAAAACACTGGCTTGCTTAAGTTGGGGACACTTGCTTGATATTCAGCAAAGGCAACAGCGGCAAGGAACCAAAACTCCAACAAATGGAGAAAAAAACCTCGGGAGAAACCAGGCTTAGTCGGGGGGCCAGTTCTCCTCTGGCCAACAGTGAACACTTGTCCGATACTCAGGCAGAGTTACAGGTCATTAAACCGTTTTGGAATCGCAACAGTCAAAATATTTAATCTAGTTTAAGATCTTTTTGATCACGCCGGTATGGGACGGTTTGTTGGGATATGTGCCACTGGCTGATGAGTCGGTAAGGTCTTAACAAAGGATGAGCTAGTTAACACAGTCTCCGCCGACACCACAGGGCCACATTGCTGCCGCACACAGGCACAGGTTCCCCGTCCGATCCGGACACGGCCCAGATCCAGCCAATCACGTTAATTGGTAAACCTCGGGATAAGCAGAGAGACAAAAAATTAGCGTAGACGCCATTCTTCTTCTGATGTACAGAGTACATCTGGTGTTATAGGAAGTGATCCCGGTTCCGGCTGACCTGATCTATGCAGCCTAACAATCCTTTAACGGATATGAAGACAAAAGTTTATAGTGCGTCATGTGTATGCCAAGTTAAATAGATGCGTTTTTAGTCTAGATTTAAACTGACAGAGTGTGTCTGCTTCCCGAACAATGCTAGGAAGATTGTTCCAGAGTTTAGGTGCCAAATAGGAAAAGGATCTACCGCCTGCGGTTGATTTTGATATTCTAGGTATTAACAACTGGCCAGAATTCTGAGATCGTAATAGACGCGAAGGACTATAATGCATTAAGAGCTCACTCAGGTACTGGGGAGCTAAGCCATTTAGTGCTTTGTAAGTAATTAGCAAGATTTTAAAATCTATATGATGTTTAATAGGGAGCCAGTGCAGTTTTGACAGAACAGGGCTAATATGTTCATATTTCCTGGTTCTAGTAAGGACTCTAGCAGCTGCGTTTTGGACCAGCTGTAATTTGTTTATCACGCGAGCAGGGCAACCACCCAATAGAGCGTTACAGTAATCTAGTCTCGAGGTCATAAACGCATGAACTAGCTGTTCCGCATTTGTCATTGAGAGCATATGTCGCAATTTAGATATATTTTTAAGATGGAAGAATGTGGTTTTACATATGCTAGAAATGTGGCTTTCAAATGAAAGATTGGTATCAAAGAGCACACCCAGGTTCCTAACTGACGAAGACGACTTAACAGAGCAGCCATCAAGTGTTAGACAGTATTCTAGGTTTTTATGTGAAGTTTTTGGTCCAATAATTAGAATCTCTGTTTTTTCTGAGTTTAGTAGTAGGAAATTACAAGTCAATCCAATCAAATTAATTTTTATATCAGCTACGCATTCTGTTAATTTTGAGAATTGGTAGGTTTCGTCAGGGCGTGAGGAAATATAGAGCTGAGTATCATCAGCGTAACAGTGAAAGCTAATGCCATGCTTCCTAATGACATCTCCCAAGGGTAGCATGTACAGAGTGAAAAGCAACGGTCCTAGAACTGAGCCTTGTGGTACTCCATATTTAACTTGTGATCGAAATGACATCTCTTCGTTTACTACTACAAACTGATAACGGTCAGATAAGTATGATTTGAACCATGCCAATGCAATTCCACTAATTCCAGCATAATTTTCTAGTCTATTCAAAAGAATATTGTGGTCGATTGTGTCAAAAGCAGCACTGAGGTCTAGTAACACTAATAGAGAGATACAACCATGATCTAATGATAAGAGCAAATCATTTGTAACTCTAATGAGAGCAGTCTCAGTACTATGGTACGGTCTAAATCCTGACTGGAAATCCTCACAGATACCATTTCTTTCCAAGTAGGAACTAAGCTGAGATGATACTGCCTTTTCTAGTATTTTTGACAGAAAAGGTAGATTGGAAATCGGTCTGTAATTGACTAATTCACCAGGATCAAGTTGTGGTTTTTTAATAAGAGGTTTGATAATAGCCTGCTTAAAATTTTTTGGTACGTAACCTAGTGATAAAGATGAATTAATGATCTTAAGAAGAGGATCTATGACCTCTGGAAGCATCTCTTTCAATAGCTTAGTCGGTATAGGGTCTAACATACATGTTGTAGATTTTGATGATTTAACAAGTTTAGACAATTCTTCCTTTCCTATAGCAGCGAATGAATGGAATTTTTCCTCAGGGATACAACAACCCACTGTCTGATGTGATACTGTAGTAGACAGTTGCATTGCTATAATTTTCTCTCTAATGTTGTCAATCTTGCAAGTAAAGAAGTTCATAAAGTCATTACTGCTGTGCTGTTTGGAAACATCAGAAGTTGAGGCTGTATTTCTTGTTAATTTAGCCACTGTATTAAATAAATACTTATGGTTGTGTTTATTTTCTTCTAAAAGATTTGAAAAATAAGCAGATCTAGCGGTTTTTACAGCCTTTCTGTACTCCATCATTTTCTCTCTCCATGAAATCCGAAAAACTTCTAGTTTTGAATTCTTCCAGCTGCGCTCCAGTTTTCTGGCTGCTCTCTTAAGGGCCCGAGTGTGCTCGTTATATCATGGCGTTGGACTAATATCCTTAATCTTTTTTAAGCGCAAAGGAGCGACAGAGTCTAGAGTGTTCGAAAAGAGAGCATCAATAGTTTCTGTTGCAACATCGAGTTCTTCTAAGCTGTCTGGTTTGCTAAGTTGATGAAACTGATCAGGAAGATTATTTATAAAGGAATTTTTAGTGGTAGAAGTGATGGTTCTAACATATTTATGGCAGACAGGCGGTTTTCCAGCCTTGGATAAATGTAGCACGCATGAGACTAGATAATGATCTGAGACGTCATCGCTCTGCTGCAGAATTTCAACGGCATCAATATCGATTCCATGTGACAATATTAGATCTAGAGTATGATTACGACAATGAGTTGGTCCTGACACGTGTTGTCTAACTCCAATAGAGCTTAGAATATCTGTTAGTGCCAATCCCAATGCGTCTTTTTCATTATCTACATGTATATTAAAATCACCAACAATAAGGACTTTATCCACAGCCAGTACTAACTCCGATAAAAAATCAGCAAATTCTTTGATAAAATCTGTATGGTGCCCTGGTGGCCTGTATACAGTAGCCAACACAAATTTCAAATGAGATTTGTCACTTACATTATATAACGTTACATAGAGCACCATCACTTCAAAAGAGATATATTTGAAAGACTTTTGAGTAATACTGAAGATATTACTATAGATTACAGCAACACCTCCCCCTTTACCTTTCTGACGAGGTTCGTGTCGATAGTAGTAACCTTGAGGGCTAGACTCATTTAAAGTAATGTAATCGTCTGGTTTTAGCCAGGTTTCTGTCAAACACAGCACATCTAGGTTATTTTCTGTGATAATATCATTTACAATAAGTGCTTTTGAAGAAAGGGATCGAATATTCAGCAACCCAAGCTTTATCATTTTGTTATCTTTATAATCTCTGTTTACTACTTGTTGAACATCAATTAAATTATCACCCGTAAATGGGTTTGGCAGTTTTCTGTATTTATTAGTTCGGGGTACAGACACAGTCTCTATCTGATGAAATCTAGGTGAAAGAGTCTCTATGTGTTGGGATTTATCTGAATCCTGTGACGTGAGACAGCTAGCAGACGGTCGGTTTAGCCAGTCTGTCTGCTTCCTGACCTGGGCCCCAGTTAGTCAAGGTTGAGCTCTAAGACTATGTGCCATATTACTAGAGAGAAGAGCGGCACCACCCCAGGAGGGATGAATACCATCTCTTTTCAACAGGTCAGGTCTGCCCCAAAAACTTTTCCAATTGTCTATGAAACCTATATTATTCTGTGAAAACCACTTAGACAGCCAGCCATTGAGTGATGATAGTCTGCTAATTATCTCATCACTCCTACGAGCAGGAAGGGGTCCAGAAAAAATTACAGTGTCTGACATCATACGTGCGATTTCACACACCTCTTTAATGTTAATTTTGGTGATCTCCGACTGGCGAAGTCGGACATCATTAGCGCCGACGTGAATAACAATCTTAGAGTATTTACGATTAGCATTAGCCAGCACTTTTAAATTTGCTTTGATGTCAGGCGCTCTGGCTCCCGGCAAACATGTGACTATGGTGGCTGGTGTCTCTTTTTTCACGTTCCGTGTAATAGAATCGCCAATAACTAGGGCACTTTCAACAGGATTCTCAGTGGGTGCGTCACTGAGTGGGGAGAACCTGTTTGATGTTCTAAACGGAACGGAAGACTGGTGTTTTTTAACACGACTAGGCCGCCTCACGGTCACCCAGTTGCCCTGCTGCACGGGCTCTACAGCCAGAACCGAACAATGTACGGAGTTCACTAGGCTAGTCGCATCCAAAACAGTATCTGAAGCCCCTGCATTCTTACTATCCTCAATTAAAGTTTGGATGCGTGTCTCTAATTCTAAGATTTTCTCTGTCAGCCTGACTATTTCCCTACATTTATGACATGTGAATCCTTCATCGCTGACAGAAAAAGCTAAACTATGCATGTGACAGGCAGTGCAAGTAACAATGAAAGGAGAAGATGACATAGCTTACCGTGTTTGTAGACCGATCCGACTTACCAGATGTTTGATGAATTTGAAGAAAATGAGAGCGCGACAGAAATGACGGTGGGCACGGATAACACAAACTAGCGTAGTGCTAACGCGTTGTGATGGTGATTTAGATTAAAAGATTAAAAACTAGCGATGTCAAATTAATGTGATAGGCAATATAAGACAATATCAGATATATAGTGAAGATAAAGTAGACAGCAAACAATAACAATAAATAGATTCAAATAAAGCTATGGAGCAACAGACTCAAACAATTCAGCAGCGAGGCAGACAGAAGTCCACCGATAAAGTGAGGTTAGGGTACTTTATCAATTCTGGATAGAATATTATCCCGTGGCCAACGGTAATAATATACAGTTATGATTACTAACTATGAGCAAGGTAACGTAATCGACAGTTTAAGGCAGTAACTTGTAAGCACACAACACGAGACACTCGTATAGGTGAAAAGTTAAAACAAGACTTTATTAAGCACACAATACTAATGCACACAAACTAATCTAATGAAAACACATACACACACTCATTCATACAGTGACAGGGAAATGGAGTTATTGTTACGGAGGGTGACCGGAGTCCCAAATGTCTAGCATTCAATACAATTTCTTTAACTGCAACTTTTTAAAAAATTAATACTAGCAATTCAACCTAAGATCATTTGCTTAGTAAAAATTGCATCAGCTCAGCAAACTTGAGGAGATTGTGGTACTTGCATTTCGTGAGCATGCGTTCCTTTCGCGAGGGATTTGCACTTGGATCTTTGCGTGCTGATTGGCTGGAGGTCAGTCGTTTGGGACCCCTGATGAATCAATGGTTGGCTTTGCCGGAGGGAAAGCCTTGTGGGTTGGTTGAAGTTGCTGAAGCAAACGGACCTTGAGAGGGTTTTCTTCGGCAAAGTGTGACGACGGCTTGTACAGGAAGTTGAGGAGTCTTGAAGAGTTCTCGAAGAGGGTTATCGTGCTGGCAGGATGATGGTGAGGTCCGCACGAATCACAGCGAAAGTCAAGGCAAAAGCCAAAAGCAAAAACCCAAGCAAAGCACGTGGAAATGCGTGTCATTGAGTTTTAAGCATGTTCCACTGACCACTCCTTCCGGGTGTTTCCACCAACCAGGTATCACTTTGGGCGGTTCCTGCATGTGATTAGCATAATGTCCATTCTACCGCGTGTACCCAAACTTCTTAGGGCTTGGGCTTCGCTGAATTTCTATCGGAGTTAGTACTGGCTGTGGATAAAGTCCTTATTGTTGGTGATTTTAATATACATGTAGATAATGAAAAAGACGCTTTGGGATTGGCATTAACAGATATTCTAAGCTCTATTGGAGTTAGACAACACGTGTCAGGACCAACTCATTGTCGTAATCATACTCTAGATCTAATATTGTCACATGGAATCAATATTGATGCCGTTGAAATTCTGCAGCAGAGCGATGACGTCTCAGATCATTATCTAGTCTCATGCGTGCTACATTTATCCAAGGCTGGAAAACCACCTGTCTGCCATAAATATGTTAGAACCATCACTTCTACCACTAAAAATTGCTTTATAAATAATCTTCCTGATCAGTTTCATCAACTTAGCAAACCAGACAGCTTAGAAGAACTCGATGTTGCAACAGAAACTATTGACGCTCTCTTTTCGAACACTCTAGACTCTGTCGCTCCTTTGCGCTTAAAAAAAGATTAAGGATATTAGTCCAACCCCATGGTATAACGAGCACACTCGGGCCCTTAAGAGAGCAGCCAGAAAACTGGAGCGCAGCTGGAAGAATTCAAAACTAGAAGTTTTTCGGATTTCATGGAGAGAGAAAATGATGGAGTACAGAAAGGCTGTAAAAACCGCTAGATCTGCTTATTTTTCAAATCTTTTAGAAGAAAATAAACACAACCCTAAGTATTTATTTAATACAGTGGCTAAATTAACAAGAAATACAGCCTCAACTTCTGATGTTTCCAAACAGCACAGCAGTAATGACTTTATGAACTTCTTTACTTGCAAGATTGACAACATTAGACAGAAAATTATAGCCATGCAACTGTCTACTACAGTATCACATCAGACAGTGGGTTGTTGTATCCCTGAGGAAAAATTCCATTCATTCGCTGCTATAGGAAAGGAAGAATTGTCTAAACTTGTTAAATCATCAAAATCTACAACATGTATGTTAGACCGTATACCGACTAAGCTATTGAAAGAGATGCTTCCAGAGGTCATAGATCCTCTTCTTAAGATCATTAATTCATCTTTATCACTAGGTTACGTACCAAAAAAATTTTAAGCAGGCTATTATCAAACCTCTTATTAAAAAACCACAACTTGATCCTGGTGAATTAGTCAATTACAGACCGATTTCCAATCTACCTTTTCTGTCAAAAATACTAGAAAAGGCAGTATCATCTCAGCTTAGTTCCTACTTGGAAAGAAATGGTATTTGTGAGGATTTCCAGTCAGGATTTAGACCGTACCATAGTACTGAGACTGCTCTCATTAGAGTTACAAATGATTTGCTCTTATCATTAGATCATGGTTGTATCTCTCTATTAGTGTTACTAGACCTCAGTGCTGCTTTTGACACAATCGACCACAATATTCTTTTGAATAGACTAGAAAATTATGCTGGAATTAGTGGAATTGTATTGGCATGGTTCAAATCATACTTATCTGACCGTTATCAGTTTGTAGTAGTAAACGAAGAGATGTCATTTCGATCACAAGTTAAATATGGAGTACCACAAGGCTCAGTTCTAGGACCGTTGCTTTTCACTCTGTACATGCTACCCTCGGGAGATGTCATTAGGAAGCATGGCATTAGCTTTCACTGTTACGCTGATGATACTCAGCTCTATATTTCCTCCCGCCCTGACGAAACCTACCAATTCTCAAAATTAACAGAATGCGTAGCTGATATAAAAAATTGGATGACTTGTAATTTCCTACTACTAAATTCAGAAAAAACAGAGATTCTAATTATTGGACCAAAAACTTCAGCACATAAAAACCTAGAATACTGTCTAACACTTGATGGCTGCTCTGTTAAATCGTCTTCGTCAGTTAGGAACCTGGGTGTGCTCTTTGATACCAATCTTTCATTTGAAAGCCACATTTCTAGCATATGTAAAACCGCATTCTTCCATCTTAAAAATATATCTAAATTGCGACATATGCTCTCAATGACAAATGCGGAACAGCTAGTTCATGCGTTTATGACCTCGAGACTAGATTACTGTAACGCTCTATTGGGTGGTTGCCCTGCTCGCGTGATAAACAAATTACAGCTGGTCCAAAACGCAGCAGCTAGAGTCCTTACTAGAACCAGGAAATATGAACATATTAGCCCGGTTCTGTCAAAACTGCACTGGCTCCCTATTAAACATCGTATAGATTTTAAAAACTTGCTAATTACTTACAAAGCACTAAATGGCTTAGCTCGACAGTACCTGAGTGAGCTCTTAATGCATTATAGTCCTTCGCGTCTATTACGATCTCAGAATTCTGGCCAGTTGTTAATACCTAGAATATCAAAATCAACCGCAGGCGGTAGATCCTTTTCCTATTTGGCACCTAAACTCTGGAACAATCTTCCTAGCATTGTTCGGGAAGCAGACACACTCTGTCAGTTTAAAGCTAGACTAAAAACGCATCTATTTAACCTGGCATACACATGACGCACTATAAACTTTTGTCTTCATATCCGTTAAAGGATTGTTAGGCTGCATAGATCAGGTCAGCCGGAACCGGGAACACTTCCTATAACACCAGATGTACTCGGTACGTCAGAAGAAGAATGGCGTCTACGCTAATTTTTTGTCTCTCTGCTTATCCCGAGGTTTACCAATTAACGTGATTGGCTGGATCTGGGCCGTGTCCGGGTCGGACGGGGAACCTGTGCCTGTGTGCGGCAGCAATGTGGCCCTGCGGTGTCGGCGGAGACTGTTAACTAGCTCATCCTTTGTTAAGACCTTACCGACTCATCAGCCAGTGGCACATATCCCAACAAACCGTCCCATACCAGCGTGATCAAAAAGATCTTAAACTAGATTAAATATTTTGACTGTTGCGATTCCAAATCGGTTTAATGACCTGTAACTCTGCCTGAGTATCGGACAAGTGTTCACTGTTGGCCAGCGGAGAACTGGAGGTTTTTTTCTCCATTTGTTGGAGTTTTGGTTCCTTGCCGCTGTTGCCTTTGGCTTGCTTAAGTTGGGGACACTTGCTTGATATTCAGCAGTGTTTTTGATATGCCTGCATTGGCGCCGTTGTATACAAACTGAGCTGACCCGGACGATTACGTCGCTGTTTTCTGCAGTGCTGATATACCTAAATTAAGTAGACTAATAACTATTGATATTTGCAACGGAATGAACCAATAATATATAGAATAAGCTGCACAATGACACCATTTTCTTATTAATGTAAAGCTCCTTTGCCACAATTTGCATTGTAAAAAGCGCTATATAAATAAAGATGACTTGACTTGACTTGACTTGGTCAAACTCAAAGAAAATCAACTTGCACAGTCCAAATGTGGTGAAAAAACACACATAGTACATACATTATGTCTAAGACTACTTGCTAGTTACTAAATCATATCATTGGCAATTTTAAGACTGTTTTGTTAGAGAGAGTGAATTCATTTTCTGGAAGTTCCTGTTCCTATCAACAGTGGGTCTGGGTGGGTCTGGGACCCTGCTGTGAGTTTGGGGCCTTGTAACGCCTCGCCAAAGTCACTTTCTTCCTTATAAGGCTTTAGGGTTTACACCTCAGCTCTGTCTGGTCGGGCTTGAGATTTGTGGAACAAAGGGAGGACCCCTTTGTTGATTCACCAAATTTATTACAATAAACTTTTTCCAATTAAGTAGACATGGGGGGCCGTCTCATTTCCTGATATTTGGAGTATGAAGTTGTGTTCATTTGTATTCCTACAGCAGTCTTCCCCATGATTGTGTAGCCTACAGAACTAGACTGAGAGACCATTTAAAGGCCTTTGCAGGTGTTTTGAGTTCATTAGCTGATTAGAGTGTGGCACCAGGTGTCTTCAATACTGAACCTTTTCACAATATTCTAATTTTCTGAGATACTGAATTTGGGATTTTCCTTAGTTGTCAGTTATAATCATCAAAATGAAAAGAAATAAACATTTGAAATATATCAGTCTGCGTGTAATGAATGAATATAATATACAAGTTTCACTTTTTGAATGGAATTTATGAAATAAATCAACTTTTTGATGATATTCTAATTATATGATCAGTAGATCTGGTTTTGATGGAGTGATAAAAGTCTACAACTTGTAGAAAACAAACATCTTGAGTCTTACTATTGGGTCTTACGCATTCACGTTTTTATCCTTTTCCCAAAATGTTATTTTACACTCATCTTGTATTTAAAACATTTGAATTCCTCATCTTGTTGAATCTAATAAACTCTGTGTTGCTCTGGGATTTTCACATTATCCCCGGTATTTCCACTGAGGATCTTATGTTCACAGACTCTTGACAGGTCCTACATACTGGTCACCTGATCTCTGCTCATTCAGTTGTTCAGTGTTTACTTCAAAAATCTCTGTCTGCTGAAGAACTCACGCTTCCAAGAACTTTAGTGAATGCCAGGTCGCTAACCAACAAAATATTTATTTTGAAATGACTTCACATTTCGCCCTAGAACACCTAGGACATCTGGAAATGGTGGTGGAGTAGCCAAGTCACTGTGTTGATGCCAAGCAAGTGTTTTTTGATCATCGTCTTTGTTTGTCCAGGATTAACATTCCCGTCAAAGAAGTTATAGGTTGATAGGACAAGTGTTCACCGTTGGCCAGAGGAGAACTGGCCCCCCGACTAAGCCTGGTTTCTCCCAAGGTTTTGGTTCCTTGCCGCTGTTGCCATTGGCTTGCTTAAGTTGGGGACACTTGCTTGATATTCAGCAGTGTTTTTGATATGCCTGCATTGGCGCCGTTGTATGCGAACTGAGCTGAGCCGAACGATTACATCACTGTTTTCTGCAGTGCTGCTATACATAAATTAACTAGACTAATAACTATTGATCTTTGCAATGGAATGAATCAATAATATATAGAATAAGCTGGACAATGACACCATTTTCTTTGGGAAAAATTATTTGCCTGTTATTAATGTAAAGCTGCTTTGCCACAATTTGCATTGTATAAAGCGCTATATAAATAAAGATGACTTGACTTGATATGAATGGTGTACAAGCCCCTAACTCAAGCCAAATCCAAACTCTAAAACCTAAAATCTGATTTGTTGATGAGGGGTGTTGTTCAGGAACAACAAGGATGTCAATCCAGGAACATGTCCTGTTTTTGTGAGATATAAATTTTTTGTGATTATCTGTAAATCTGTGTAGAGCTTCCTGATCAACACAAGGAAGAGTAGTAATACAATTAATTTTTATTAAAAAAAAAGCAATAAGTAACTAAACTGCCTTCCCTCTGAAACAAATAAAGTCAAGAACCTTCTGAATTCAGCAAACAAACTGTGATTATTTGTACACTATTTTTAACAGACATCAAGTATACAACATCCGATGCAAATTATAAAATCATATACCAACAATACACAAGGTCTCTGGAATGAGGTTTGGTTAAGTAGTGTTAATGTTCAACATTATGCATCATGATGCGTCAGATGGCAGTAACTACTGGTTGTGCTGTGCTGCATTACAGCGGGAGAAAGGAGTTGTGGAAACATACAGATGAAGGTACCTTGGAAGTGGAAGTTCTCAAGTCTGTATAGAAGTCTCTGACATCTGAATAGACGGAAGACCTTTGAAGAGAAGGTTTGCTTGCGGGTGCAAAATACGCTTGTCATTTCCAAACTCCCCAAACTTCCCTAGTTTCAGGACTTGGAACTCATGTCTGTTTCCTTTTCGTTCTTTATTTTTGTTTCTTCTATTTTCAGAATTCTCAGAAAGAATATTTTAATCCTAACTTTCACAGAATGGAACACATATGAGCAAAGGATACCTCTATGCTGCCTTCAAAAATTGATCAGATGAACGTATTTCATGAGACAGGAAGTGAAGCTAACATTAGATTTGGACGTGCATTGATGTCTTCCTACATTGGAGTGCCTGCTTCAAAGGCAGCATTTATCAGTTTTTGGATGTAGCCATAATCACACAAAATTCGGAAGAGATGGCATTGAGGGCAGTGCTTGCACCATCAGCTAATGAACTGGTGTGATTCTATACGGGCTTTAGACAACCGTCACACTTGGACAGCATTTTCCCTGTTAACATAGAATCAAGATGTAGTTAACCATGAGTGCTTCAAAGAGGATTTTTTATTATTTTACTTACTGTTTCAAACTGGTCTCCTGATAGTGCCCAGTAGAGCTGCAACTAACGACAATTTTTTCTGTCGACTAATCTAACGATTATTTTTATTAAGGTTTTTTATTTTTATTAATCTAGTGATTTTGTGGACTTTGAAGGCTGTGGCTGAAGTTGATTAATCAGATCTTTAGAGATTTAAGGTCTTTTATCTTCAGTTGATTACATCTAAGGCTGTGGCTGAAGTCAGTTGTAGTTCTTGTGTTTCTCTTTTCTTCAGTGATTCTGCTTGTTGACAGCAGGTGTTCATCATTAACGTTCAATCATTTCTTAATTGCTTAATTATCTCATTAACTTTAACTCTGCTTCAGTGTTACTTTAGCACTATTTAGAGAGGGACCAAATGTTATCTGAGCAGAGTTGATTTAACTCTGGGGTTTTTACTGTGTAGAAACACAGGGACACGCCATTATGTAATAATACGATTTGATTTTGATTAAAAATAAGCCACTTATATGTGGTCGTCCAGTGGTAGACATTTGAACTTTAAAATGAAGAGTGTCAAAGACTTTCTATACAGTCTTAAAAGGAACTTTGATAGTGTTCAAGCCATTGAACAAACGTCTCCTAAACCATGTGTTTTTCGTCTTGCGAAAAAGTCTTAGCGAGTGCGCAGGGTGGGTCTCAGGAGCGCGAGCAACTGAAAACCAAAACTGAAATGCAAAACTGATTTTCGTTCGCTCAAAATATTTTCTTATTTGCGATATTTTCTCCTCAACTCAGTTCACGTGCGCGAAATGCCCTTTTCCAAAATATGATCTTGCGCGCGCAAAAATTTGGCAGAGATTCAATTCCATAGGTGGTACGCCATTTCGGTTCTGCAAAAGGAACAAAGGACCGTTTTATTTGTCCTCTGTTTAAAGTATTCCCATACTTTTGATAATCGTGGTCTGGGTTTTTGTGATGGAATGGAACTTTCTCCGTTCCCAGGAGCAGAAGCTGCCATTACGCGGATAAATATAAACAGTGTGACGCATTTCACGCACGTCGACGTATTTTCGTAGTCGACGTAATCGATGACGTCGACACGTTGTTGCAGCACTAGTGCCTAGCTGCAGACATGCACCCTTCACCTGCACTTCCTCTACATGTGACGTCACCTGCAATCACCACCTCATTCTCTCCTCTGCAACTTCACCTGTGCTGCAGCTCCTGTCCGATTAGAATTACTTCCAGCGGCGTGTATCACTGCCGAATTAATATTTTTTGTCAATATATAATTTACCTGTTTTTAGACTTAATCGCTGATATGCAATAAAAAAAAAAAAAAAAGTTACATTGATTTACAAACTACAGCTCTTTTTGTTTAGATGCTATTTATTGTGGTTGTGGTATTTAGCCAACCATGATACCTCTCCATACTATCTTAAATGCATAAAATATTTGACAGAATCTTATTTATGTTGTATTAATATTGTATGCTTCACTTTTTCAAATTGAAAATGTGGCAGTTGAGGTGATAGTACACATGTATTTTGCATATTAGCAAAATATGTATTGTTATTCAGCAAACATTACATTTCGTAATATAAAATGCAAATTCTTTTCTCAAATTCTCAGTCAGTTATAAAATGAACACTGATATAAATGTAATACTGATGTGGTTTTGTTTTTGATTTTTTTCTTCCTCTTTGGGAATTGTTTTAAGGTATTTTCTTTTAGGCTACTGTATTAATAAGACAATTAAAAAAAAGGATCAATCTTGATTTTTAGAGATGGAGTAAAATTAGTTTTATTTTTCAGTTATGAAAAATGTAAAAAGTCATATTTTCTCCCATTTTGTTTATGGAAGTGTACTCTAGTACTATTTATAAGAATAGTAACTGTTTTGAAAGTGTTAAAAAGTTTTATTGCATTATTGTTATGTTTATTCCCATTCTTTTATTTGTTCAGTAATACAAATTGTTAATAGTTGTAAATCGTGTCCTTAGGTTTAAAATTAAACTAGCCACAAGCGGTGATTATCAGGGTCCAAGTACCATGTAGACTATACAGTTAAACAATGGCCATGTCTCTTTTCAAATATAATACAAGCCTTTAACTTTTTCTTTATTGAAGAATTAATCTTAATATTATTTGTCTATTTTAAAATAGAACTGTCTCTTCATTTTAATTGGACAGCACTACATTCAGTCACGTCTGGCAACTTGTCGAATTTGCTTTCAATATAATAAGTATATAAAATTTAAGGGTTAGGGTTAGTTTTGCAAGTTTTGTGGAGAAAAAAAAGATTTATTTGCAACTAATTTTATAGGACTTTATTAAACTTTATGAAACTAATCAATTTTAATACATTTTTTACTACAGGTAAATCATTTACAGAACACAGATTTTAAACCAAGATCAAAAAGTATTTGTTATCCTGTGCTTCCCTCTGATGGACAATGTTAGTATTACGGCCATCTCTCATTCTCTAGCTGTTGAATACCACAAAAAAAAAAAAAAAAAAAAAAAAAAAAAATCGGTGACACCAAAACTTTTCGGTCTCGTTACATTTGGCAATGTGAGTGTTTATTTTTTAATTTGTGTGGAGTGTAAGTGAGTCTCAGGTAGCGAGAATGCAGGTGGAGTGAATCGCAAGTGACGTCACTTGCAGAGGAAGCTCAGATGACTGAGAGTGAATAAAGTCCTTTAAAAAAGTCATTTCACTTGACGGCATGCAAGTGCAGCTCTCTTTGAATGGTGAAACATCTAATTCTACAAAGCTGTCATAAATTTTTGTTATAAATGCTGGAATCATGATAAAAAAAACTTAATTTTTCAGGTTGGATCAAGTTAATGCACATACGCGATCCTAAAGTGCACTTCTGACTGTTTCTATAGGAACCAGAAAGACAAAGGGCAAAGATGCGGGACGCGGGTGGAGATGAGGTGCCTGGTTGCTGAAACCGTGCCTGCCTACCTAGTTATCTCTGGTAGAATAGAGGTTGCTAGTTAGGGGCATTCGTGGTTGGGATGGAAGATATTGTACTACAATGTCCAAAAGGTAATAATAAATGTATTTTAGCTTAAATTTTTTTAAATAATTAAAAAAATAAAATAAAATCACACCCTCACATTTGCCATGAAGGACAAAATTAGCTATTTAGACCAAAACCACTTTTTGTACCAGGATGTGGGGGGTGGGGCTATGGGATTGACTCCTGTCTCTAGCGGCCAGTTGATGAATTGGAATTTAAGTCACTTCTGTGTTGGATTCAAGAGAGAGACCAGAAGGTTGCAGCTTGGTTGAACAATGAAAAAATGTAAATCTTCTTTAAAGTGAATTTTACATAAAATGTTGCTATTTTAAATAATCCCATATATAAAAATTATTGCTAATTTTGGCAAATCAATTTTAACATTAGGCCTTCCATATATCCCCCAAAATTGCACAACTGTAGAGTAAAAACTTTAATAAATGATAAAAAAAAAAAGATATTAAATGCATTTAAACCACATTTTACTGTCTGTCGTCTCTTGAGACCCCACACATCCTGAGTGTATGACTTATGTGAACATACGGTTTAAGGTAACTGGCTTTAACTCTATTAGCTAGCTATTTGAAATTAGCCAACATTACTAGTATCGTTTAACTATAGTGCTATTAGATAACTGTCCATTCATTACATCACATTACCTTTGTCTTTATCCCCTTTTTCTTCCTCTTCCCTTCTTATTTTTCTTTTTCACATTTGTATGCCATCTGGTTATAATCCTAATTTAATCATGTGAATTCAGCTTTCCGTCACAATCAGGTAACTGAGGCTGGGCGGGGAAAGATTTTGATCATGTGTCAAAACAAACTCCATGTAGAGTCTGTCATTGGTTTTATATTTCAATTAATTATTTAAATTTCTTATTAGAAAAAACCATCACAAACTATCAGCTTTGATAACTGATTGATCTCTATGTTGACATTTTTTTTCCAGTCCTGATCTATAGATTTAATAAACAGCCAAACAGAAGTGACGTTTCTGACAGGGCTTGTCTCAAAAGCATCAGATGTAGAAAGGAATTTGGGAATAAGGTTTCTCTAGGTTTCTTTATTAGGCCTATTTATAAAAAAATGATAAAGTCAAGTACTCACTGCTCCTCCATTTAGTATCATGGTCATCTCAGTGGGTTGGTAGACGTTACTTCTGAAGGGTGCGCTGGGTCTGGCTCCTGTGTTGCCATTATGATGACTGCCACTCCTCAACCCTACAAAAGAAGAGGATGATGTAAGGATCTCTCTTATGGATCTTCCCAAATGAGGTAAGTTTTACTACATGTTGTGCTCAGTTGTACCTGCAGTATTTTCATCAAATGCATATCCCTGGCTCTCCACAAACTGCCTGTGTGAAAGTGGGATATCCTCATCGAGGCTGGCCTCCCTCATGCGTGAAGAATTCTGGGATGTGTCAAAATAGTCCGGAGCAGAAGGCTGAGGTGGCGCTCGAAGACAGGCATGGGCTTCAGGAGCAGCGTGGCACAGCAATAACAACCAACCCTGCGCTACCAGCGCTACAGCCAATGCTGGATCATCCCAATCCGGAGACTTCCCAAGCACGTTGTTTCCATAGACATAGAAACCAACCCAAGCCACCCACAAGAGAAAGGACAGCAAGCAGGAGACCAGAAGCCACACGACGTTACAGTGCCAGTGTCGTGCCTTCCCACACAGTGCTAATATTGCGCTTACTAGGGCGGCCAGCAGGAGCGCCAGCACGTAGGCGCAAGCCAGTGTAAAGTCCAGAGGCTGATACTGGCAAGCCGGGTTCCCCTCCCGAAGCACTGTTAGGAGAAGCCACTCTGCAGCGATAATACCCTGTACTGCAGTCAACCCTAATGCTAGTCCAGCGAGGGCACACCCACCTGGGCTACGAGACTCACGGGCAAGCTTGCGCAGCCTCACACCCTGTGCCAACATGCAGGCAAAGCAGAGTGAGAAAAACACTCCCCAGAGGGCACGCCGCACCAAACAAATGGTCTCGTTATGCTCAATAAGGTATGCAAAGCTAAGCCCAAACAGCCCAATAATGCCTATCAAGAGTAAGAGAGTCGGACCGATGCCGCTTCGCTTTGGTGCCTCAGTCACCGAGTGCAGGCGGCACAGCAACACTATCAACAATAAAACAGCAGCTAACACACCAGCCGCTGCTACGACCTCCACCGCCACACCCCATACAGCATCCAAGTCACATAAGAGAGTGTAGGGGCGCTGAAGACCAAATCCGCAGCCGAACGGGACCGTCAGCTTCTCATCTTGAGACAAACTCACATCCAGCGCAGTGAGCAGCAGGAACAGCACGTGAAAAAATGGCATCTGAGGAAGAGAGAACATGAAAATCTTAGTCCTTGTGCAATGTGTTTTTTTTTTTATTTGGACTGACACATACACTGAGCCAATAAATTTTCTTGGACACCTACACAGTAAAATCCCCAGAGTTAAATCAGCTCTGCTCAGATAACATTTGGTCCCTCTCTAAATAGTGTTAAAGTAACACTGAAGCAGAGTTAAAGTTAATGAGATAATTAAGCAATTAATTAAGTGATGATTGAACATTAATGATGAACACCTGCTGTTAACAAGCAGAATCACTAAAGAAAAGAGAAACACAAGAAGTACAACTGACCTCAGCTACAGTCTTAGATGAAATCAACTGAAGATAAAAGACATTAAATCTCTTTTTACTGTGTAAGTCCCACTTCAAGTGTGGGTTTCATTGCATTATATCAAATAACATAGAAACAAATTCTGCTATTTTTAGGACATTTTTATAAGCCATTTTTGGTGATTTTTAATGGTATTTTAAGAAAGGTTTCTATCATTTTTTTCCAAAAATGTTTAATTTGCATTAACCTGAGAAATGCAAGAGAGCTGGAAGGATGGTACAAACTGGAAAACACTACACCACTTTTGCCCCTTTTGATGACAAAATTTGCATCATACACATTGCACGCTATCCCTCGTGTACTCGTAAAAAGTTAAGTAGGCTATGTTTAAGTAGGCTAAGTTACATGGGCTTTAGCTTTATCCTGAGAGTTGGGAAACCACACTCTGAGTTGCTTCACATTTTAACACTTTATCTGGGGTAAGTAAAAGTAAACAGCGACTGATAATGGATTATATATTGATATATCTTAATAACATGGATAAAACTATGCCATGTACCTCAATCCCCTGTTGTAATCGGTTATACTGACTCTGACTGCGTCTTCCCACCACAGACCGTATTCAAACATACTTGGCCCGTATCTTCCACTACAGCAGGTCATCTCATCTGCTGCATTTGTTGTCATGCCTTTTCTAGCAATATAAGCGTTTCTGTTTGGAACGATTTTAGAGTCCTCTAGTGTGTGATCCTCAGTTGTGTAGTGTATGATGCCCATCTTTTCTCTGTAACCATGTACAAAGTCTGCAAGTGTTCACTGTGCCTGTGTTCATGCACAGTAAAAATCAACTCTGCTCAGATAACATTTGGTCTCTTTCTAAATAGTGTTAAAGTAACCCTGAAGCAGAGTTAAAGTTAATGAGATAATTAAGCAATTAATTAAGTGATGATTGAACATTAAGGATGAACACCTGCTGTTAACAAGCAGAATCACTGAAGGACAGAGAAACACAAGAACTACAACTGACTTCAGCCAGTCTTAGATGAAATCAACTGAAGATAAAAGACATTCAATCTGTAAAGATCTGATTAAAACATCTGATTCACTTATTACTGACCAGACTGACTTTATTTTCACATGTCTACAGAAGCTCTTATTGAGCATTAACAGAGGTTTAGATGTTGGTTTTTTTGGTCAAGAAAAATAATATAAAATAAAAAGGGCGGAGAAAATCACCTCTGAAGCAAAGACCGCATCTAATTGGTTAGAATTAAAAGAGGTTGGACGAACCTCAGCTTAAATGCTCAGTACATTAGTAAGTTTCTCTTAAGTTTGTTTGTTGAGTTTTTTTTAAGTTTAAGTTTTTTTTTCATAGTTTTAAGTTTTTCTTTTTAAAGTTAAGTTCTTTTTTATTATTATCATTTTATTTTACAGCTTAGCAGAAGTTGTCTCAATAAGATCAGAATGAATTAGTTTAAGACGAGACAAAGACCAAGAAACAGACGGTGAAGAGCAGCCGGGCAGTTTCATTGAAGCCATCCAACTGACTTTTGTCTCACTCGCTTTCCTTTCTTTTACTTTAATTTTCTTTCTTTCCGTCGAGAGTCTCGTGTTCTAAGTTAAGTTTTGTCACAGAGTTAAACGACTCTACAGTCTTTGCCGCCTCAACTTCAAACTTCAAACTAGCCACGAGGGAACCTCCATTCATCTACCATCACACTAGAACGTGATTGGCCTTCCTACTGCATCAATCCGGACGAAAAGACCTTCAGCGAATCAACAAACTCGGGCAACCCCTTTCTCCAAGCCAAAGGATGCCGACAAGGAAAAGACAGACAGGCTACACGTGCAAGTACCTCCAGATTCTATAGCTTAACTGGTGTATATATTTAAAATATAATAACCCGTCTAAGCAGCGATAAAAGGGTTAAATTAGTGATTAATGGTTCGTTCAGATCAGATCTCATGAAATGCATATATTGCTAGAAACTTTCATCATTTCACTCTCTTAAACTCATTCTTTCCTCTCTTCCTTCCTCTCTGCAACTCGTGTGAATGTGTGTGTGTTTGTGTTAGATATTAATGTACGTGTTAGTGTAGTCAATAAAGTGTCCTTCATATTTTAAAGAGAAGTGTCTGGTGTTATGTGCTTTTAATTTAATGTCTTAAACTGCCGATCTATGTTACCTTGTTAAAGGGTGTTTTTAAGATAGTTGAAGTCGCTACAGAGCTTATTTACGGCCCGCGCAAGTGAACGCTGGACGATTCAGTTGCTCGGTCATAAAATAAGTGATTTAGAATTTGCTATAAATAAACTAATTAATAATTACTTTGAGCTTAATTCACTTACAAAAGCCAACAGCTTACCTTAGTATAAGATATATTAAGTGGCAGAACAGTTGCCTTTAAAATTATGGTCTAAGAGATGGGCCCTGCACAGCAAAAGAAACTGTTTTAGATTTCACATATTTCATGTTACATGCACACACAAAGACATGCACCTCCGAATTAAATGTCTCTTAACACTTTGGTAGGATTCAAACTTCATGTATTTTAATGGTACTGCTAGAGCATTAAATAAGAAATGGAATAAAGTATTCATGTGTTCATGCCGAGGTTCTGCGAAAACACTCAAAACACCAAAAATCTCATTTGAGCAACTGTAAAAAAATTAATAAATAATACAACTACTTAATATTACACTGTAAAAACATCCCTATCTTAAAAGGTTGACTGCATGCATGCCAATTTTAATACAGCTCAGCCAGTGACTGTATAAGACAGATATACATAGCGATGCTATTAAATGGTTGTGGCGAGCAGGGCGGACGAGAGCCGTGAGGGAACGGCTCGAGGCCAGTGACGCGAGAGATAATGAGCGTGCGCTGCGCGCTACACCGGTCTCGTGTCTCTCACAGAGGAGCTCCGGAAGCATAAAAGAGGAGCGACTACAGTGAAGGACGAGAGAGGACCAGGCCTGGACTCTATGTTGTATTTTATTTATGTTTGTCATGGCGACTGACGCCCTTTTACTTTCGTTTTATTGTTTGTTTATTTATTTATTAAAATTATGTTGAACGCTCGCCGGTTCCTGCCTCCTTCCTTCCATTTAACCCCGTTACAATGGTTAGTTCACTCCAAAATTGAAAATTGTGTCATTAATTACGCATCCTCATGTCATTCCGTGAATACGAGAATACTTCTTGTGTGTAAAAACAAAACAAAAATAACAACTTTATTCAACAATATACTGCGCTTCCAGTTTCTACAAAAGAACGCAGAATTTTTATTGGCCCGCTCCTGCATCAGCATCATACGTATGCATCGTGCTGCTCATGTGAACAGCTTAAGCAAATACTGAGCTGGCGATCTGACGTAGAACCTGGAAGAGCTGGACGTAAACAACATATGAGAATGACACAGAAGAGAGGACATTGTTGAATAAAGTTATTTATGCTTCCTTTTTTGCGCCCTGCAGGTTCTAACAATGCCTTTAGTACCTATCTGGACCTTGAACGTGGTGGATAAATTGTGATCTATGGATGAGTCATGTACCTCATGGATTACATCACAAATATCCAGTGGCGGTTCTACACGGAGGCCTAGGGAGGCCCGTGCCTCTGTAGAAATTTCCATGGCCACCCCTGTGCTGACCAAAAAATAAAAATAAAAAATGAATTATGACTTTATTATGATTTTACACGCGAACGCCAAAAGCGGAACTAACGTGACGGAACGTTCTACACGGGTAAATTAGAGCGGGCGCCGGCCGCGTAAGTGACTGGTTGTTCCTGCACAATGTTGTGATGTTAACCACGTAACTTCATCTGTCTTGGCTGTTGCATTGCGATAACATACATTTGAGTAAAGTAATCAACAGGTTATTATTGCCCGTGTTAAGTGGGGAGGGATGGTTAGGCAACGAAATGTAATGCACGTTTTTTTTCTTCCGATAGTTATCTTGAAACGAGGAAAGGACATAGCGTCCTTTTTTGTTAACAAAATCAATATTGTCAATATGGATCTAATGTTTCTTTTTTTAAAGTAAATTCTAGGCCTACATTTTTGAAATACATGCAATACATGCAGATATGCTCTACCAATCAAAAGTTTGGAAACGGTACTATTTTGGTTGTTTTTGAAAGAAGTCTCTTCTGCTCACCAAGGCTGCATTTATGTTATTATAAATACAAAAAAGCTCTAAAATTGTGAGATATTATTAAAATGTAAAAAAAAACTGTTTTTTATGTGAATATATAGTAAAGTGTAATTGTGATCGAAGCTGAATTTATCATCATTACTCCAGTCTTCAGTGTCACATCATCCTTCACAAATCATTGATAATAATCATCAACATTAATAAACCTACCTTTTTTGCACCTGCACTCACTCTTGTACAAATGTTGTACAATGTTGTAATAAATGTTTATATGATTGTAAAGTAAAGAAGTTAATAATCTTTAAATATAATTTGTTACCATTTTTAATGTGCCCCTCTGGTTAAACACTGGCCCCCCCTTGGCCCCCCTAGTAAAAATTGTCTAGAACCGCCACTGCAAATATCTTAAATCTTGTCCCAAAGATGAATGAAGGTCTTATGAGTGTGGAACGACATGAGGGTGTGTAATTAATTTTTGGGTGAACTAACTTTTTAAGTCCAACCAATTCAAGGTACACGTGTAAAGCCCAACCGTGTGCTAAATAAGCCTATGATTGTTTCAATGTAAAAGCTTCAGATTTCTTAAACACTTTTGATTCATTTTGATCAACTATGATCAGCTGATTAAACAAGCCATGTATAGTTTAGTTTTAATATAACATTTTTCAGCATCCACTGAACAATAACTAAACATATCAGTCCAAACGTTTTATCCTGATGTTTCTTTAATCTTATCATGGTCCATTTAACATGTCCTTATCTAAAATCTATAGTCTCTGTTACTCTCTCTGGCTCATCATCTGTTTGTGAAACCTCCCTTATTTTCAAACCTTTTTAACCCTACAATCTCATGAATAAGAGTCAAGTACCCCTTCATCAACACTAAACCAAAAACATACACATACTGGACAAAATACACCTATTTTACATTTTAATATTTTAAATCCAACATTTGCTGGGAAACAAACTATTTTATTTAAAATAAAAAATAAAAAAATGAATGTATATTTAGACCACTAGGTTTAAAAAATGAATTTTATCAAAGTTTATCACTTTTTGTACTTAAAGTAGAAAGTAAAGTAGAAAAGTCAAAGTCTCATGAAAAACAATACATTTTCAAATACAATACATTTAATACAAACAAACAATACATTTCTTCAAATACAGTTTGAAGAAATTGCGAATGAATTACACAAGCAACCTGGAGTGCTTCCTTTATAATCACTGTAGCTGACAGTCAGTTCATGATTTTAGCACACTTGTGTAAACTACCGTTTTAAGCAATAAATCTTACTAATCTTATAAATCTCTAATTTACAGTGCATTGTTTCTTGATATTCAACGATGTTTTTAACAGGCGCGCAGATGGCACTAGGGATGGGGGGGACATGGCCCCTCCAAATTCATAGTGACCCGATCCGTCCCCCGGCTTCACTATCCCTACGGAAGGCGACAAAAATCGGTAAAACAGAGGATTAACCAGGATGGTAGGGGAAGGTCCCGCCTTTTTCACCTCTGATTGGCTAGAAGGGTCTCCTCCTATTGGGTAGGTTTAGGTGTCGCGTTAGTGTAGCCAATCAGAGAGAGCCCTTCTAGCCAATCAGAGGCGACAAAGGTGGGACCTCGTGCCTGTATCAGCGGTAACCATTTCTTAACTGAAAAAAATCGACTGCAAATGCCACATAAAGGCAATGAAGAGACAAAAAACAATCACCTCGTTTTTTTGTTTTTTCAAAAAAACAAACAATATAAGTATCACACACCTGTTGACTTTCCCAGATGTGGCAGATTAGATTTGTTAAGGTTAATAACTAGTCTGACAATAATGGCAAGAAGGCTTTTGCACTTAGCAAACACAGCAAAAACTATTTATCGTCAAATAATGAAATAATGTTTCATCTTATCATTTAACCCATTGTACTGTATAAATTGACTGAGGTATGTCGTGTAAGCCACTATAAAAACAATTATAAGTAAATTTGTTTGGTTTATGCAAACAACAAATAAAGGCCTACATAAACTTTTGACATCCTCTTATAGCAGGAAATCATGTTTTTTTTTATTGTACGGACCAACGGAGGATATAGATTCTTAAATTATGGACTATGAAAACCATTTCTTAATATGTCATACACCATTTGAAAGATAATTCTAACCTATAAATTGCAACAAACTTGTAACACATAAATTTTTAGTTATTGTTTTTTGCACATAGGTTCTTTGCTTTTTTGTTCATAATGATAGACTTTGTATGCAAATGTTTAAATAAAACATACTTTGCTGAAGACGTGAAGTTTTGGTGGGTGATTGGCATACTAGTCAAATAACAGTCTGATCATGAATTGCTAGTGGTGATCAGGTAGGCATTTGTTTCCCTTTGTTCATTGTTGTTTATCCATGATTTCAAATAAGAATCCCCCAATGGCTTTTTAGTGCAAATCATTAGCCCAAATTACACAAAGTAACTACTTGAACACTAGTTAAAGCCCCTTACGCAAAATAACGAATTGAGTTTAAATAATTTGCTGACAGCTTGGTCCCCCCCCCCCCCAGTTAAAAAATCCTATCTGCGCCCCTGGTTTTTGATCTGCCTGCATTGACACCATTGTATGAGAACTGAACTGAGCTGATATACATCACATGAATTAACTAAATTAATAACAATTGATTTTTTTTCTCTATTTTTACAAAGGAATGAATCAATACTGAATTTACTTAAGCTGGACAATGACACCTTTTTCTTCTGCTGTGCAGCCAAAATTATTTATCAGTTATCACTGTAAAGCTACTTTGACACAATCTGCCTTGTAAAAAGCGCTGCATAAACTTTTACACTGATTGTGAAATTGGCAGGTTCTGATTGGCCATTACTTTCAAAAGACATGCCTGTGATCAGCTACAATACCCAACGCTGCAAAAATCACAATGTAAATGAACACATCTGCAGTGACTAATGCGGCAGTCTGGGGTTATGCGGGGCCGAATGATGACGTTCCTGCCATGCCTATTCCGCATGTATGAAACAAACCAAGCCAAATCCAAATCTTTTTGCCCCTGGACCTTTATAGTCTTTATTTATCTATTAATTGTTTTATTTTATTGTTCTCCGACTTCACATTTGGTCACCACAATTAAAATAATGTAAGTGGGTAAAAATATTAAACATTCCTGCAGACTTTAATCCATTATTTATTTATTATGTTAACATTTTTTTTTTTTTTTAGCCTTTAAATGAACTTTAATATCTCAGATCAGGGTTTCAAGGCTCACATTTTAATTCAATTTTATAAATGTTTTATTAGGCCCCCTTTGTAATTTTCCATGGCCCCCTATTTTTCCTCATGAAGCCCCCTGATTGAGAAACACTGTTTTAGACAAGCATAAGCAATTGTGTATAAATTCTAAATAATTTCTGAAGAAATTATTTTTTTAAATCATTTGTATGCTATTATTTTATCTGTTCATTTCAGGAAACAAAAACATAAAGTAGGCTTTCCCATAATTCTACCAGCCTTAGCCACAGTGTTGCCAAGTTCACCCGTACGTATGATTTTGGCAGCCCCCAAAAGGCATAAATCTAGTGGCGAATTCAGCAGCCCGAAGGGGAAAATTGCATTGGGCTATTTTTGTAGTACAGACCTGGCAACCCTGTTTAGCTCTGTAACCAATCTCAGGCTCACAATTTTTACAGCAGTTATTGTAAAAAAAAAAAAAAAAAAAAAAAAAAAAAAAAGGGGGGAAAAAAAGTGCTTTTTCTCACCCCCATAACTAAAAATGTTTAGGGTTTACTAAACAGGGCAAATTAGGGTGAAACCGCAATCCCATAAAAGCGCCGATGGGAGTGGAAAGTTCTGCGGCTGATCTACCGACAATGCGCACATTAAGCGGAATGCGGACAAAGCGGAACACGGACACAGTCTATCAAGAGCAGTGTACATTTTTTTAGGGCCACAATCTAGCAATCAGGTGCATGTGATCTAGACAACACACTTTGCAAAATGGCTTAAATCATGCTTTTTTGGCCATTAAATAATGGCTCAAAAACCAGTAAATTGACTAGCGCAAACCTTAGTTAATAGTATTGTGACAATCATTTAATTACGATCCTCCCATAAATATTGTGTCTGAAAGGGAAACTCCTCCTCCTCCAAATGCATATGCAATCAGCTGCAAAAATAACCCTGTCCACGCAAATATTTCCCTGCGTGTATTTGATAAATCCTGACAGTAGTTTAACACCGAAAGAGGGTTTGTGCTGACGCAAGCAGTAAGTAAATCTTGCCCATAGATTTAGGGGCCATTTACAGGACACCGTTTAAAAGGTTAGTTCACCAAAAAATTTAATTTCTGTCATTAATTTGTGTTGAGAAGAAGAATGAAGGTCTTACAACATGATGGCGAGTAATTAGTGACAAATTGTTTGTTTACCAAACCCGTAAGACCTTCATTCATCTTCTGAACACAAAGGAATTTTTTTTTGATGAAATCTGAGAGGTTTCTGAACCAGACATAAGCAGCAACATCATTGCAGAATATATTTGTGCGCAAAATCAAAACAAAAATAACGACTTTCTTCAACAATTTTTTTCAATACCTTGTCATTCTCCTATGCTGTTGATTCTTACCATTGGCTAGTTCACATTCATGCATCAGACGCAATCACGCAGAAGGCGTTCCCAAAGCGTCATTTGACGCAGCGTCTCGTTCCCTCTCTCAGGGAACTAGGGTTACAGTCGTAACCTGAGACGTTCTATGCTCAAACGGCAGCTCATAATTGACCGGCTCCTGTGTCAACATCTCAGAGTTGGCCAATACTGAGCCGGTAGCACTGTGCTGTGTTTACAATGTCAACAGCGTAGTTGGGAAGAGAAGAAATTGTTGAATAAAGTTCCTAAAAGGATCTTCAGGCGATCTTGATTATTACATTTCGACTCTAAGTCTAAGAGAAAAGAACGTGCAAAATGTTTTTTATATGTACATGTACCTTAAAATGTGCTCTAGAGTCTAGAGATCAGTACAGATATGGCCACAGTTGGGTATCTGACAACAGAACAAGCATGACAAGATAATACGGCGAGTTATAAAAATACTGAATCTGTGCTGCAAGGGAAATATTATTTTCTTATATGTGTTCAATCAATGCTATGGCTCATACATGATTAATTTTGTTAATCTTATATGAGTTACACGGATTTCTTAATGATATTTCATTATCTGAGAAAAATGAAATTTGATTGTTGACATATAGATATGTGTGCAACCATTGCACATAGAAAAAAGACTTGTGTCTCTCTAATGTTCATGATGTTTTCAAAAGAGTGGTTAACTGTCTAAGAATGTGAAGTGATGAACTGGAGGTTTGCTGAAGACTGGCTCAGATCCTGATCGGTGAGCACGAAGAGGTATATGTGTATATCTGTCAGTTTTATGGCTAAGTAAACGGGCTACAATTTACCTTATACGTTGCAGGGTTAGTAAATAGATTCTCTGAGCAACGACTTGAGGGTAATGACTTTTCTGCCCTTAAGGTCAGTTAGCTGGGAAGAAGTTAGGGGTTTAGATGTCTTTAACTAATAATTATTTACATACGTTAAGCGGATAACTTATGGAATGTCGATGGATTGGAATTTATACCTATATGGTAAAAGGAAGTAGTATGGCTTTATGATAATTTATTCATTTGTTTATCCAATCAATTTTGAAAGTCTTTGTTAGGCTGATAAATGAATATGTATTATTTGACTGGATAAATACTCTGTTTTGTTTGGAACTCACTTTGTAGTTCTCTGAAGAGAGACTACCCTGAATTTCGATTTTCAGTAAAGTTGGTAGACTTTAATCACATGGGTGAATGTCTGTCCACCACAGTGCACATATTTCATTTTATTTCTGAAGCTTGAATTTGTTATACTTTGTGTAGAATATTTTATCTGTAGTCAGATGATTAGTTTTTGAAATAGTTATAAATTGTTTAGTTGAAAGTTGGCCCTGCAATGAAATCACTGTATCTTTTATATTTATTCATGAATAAAAATCAGGGTCGCCAACTTTGCTTTCCTGGCTGCAGTTACCATAAATGAAATAATCACAGATAATAGTCTTGATATAATTTGCCTTACTGAAACATGGCTTAAACCAAATGATTGTCTCAGTCTTAATAAGTCTTGTCCACCTGGCTACTGTTATAAAAATAAATGCCGTCCGATTGGCCGTGGTGGTGGTGCAGCAACAATCCATAGTGATATTCTGAATGTTACTCAGAAAACAAACTACAGGTTTAATTCATTTGAAATTCTTATTCTAAATGTTACACTCTCAGATATAAGTAAAAAGTCACTACTATCTCTTGCTATGGCTACTGTTTATAGACCTCCAGGGCCTTATGTTGACTTCCCAAAAGAGTTTGCGGACTTTCTCTCAGACCTACTGGTCAACATCGATAAAGCTCTGATTGTTGGAGATTTTAACATTCATGTAGACAATAGAAGCGATGCATTAGGGTTTGTACTGATGCAAGCAGTAAGTAAATCTTGCCCATAGATTTAGGGGCCATTTACAGGACACCGTTTACAAATTTACTAAACTCCTTTGGGGTCAAACAAAACGTCACTGGACCCACCCACCGTCTTAATCATACTCTAGATTTAATTATATCACATGGAATAAATCCTACTGATATAGAAATTCTACCGCAAAGTGACAATGTCTCTGATCACTATCTTTTAACTTGCGTACTGCATACTGATGATATTTGTCAGATTGCGCCGCGATATCGACTAGGCAGAACAATTCTCCCGACAACTATAGATAAATTCACAAATAACCTACCTGATCTGTCTCAGCTGCTCATCGTACCCGAACACGCAAATGATCTCGAGAAAATGACTAGCAGCATGTGCACCATTTTCACTAGTACATTAGATACTGTTGCACCGATGAGATTTAAAAAGGTTAGAGAGAAAAGTACTGTACCATGGTACAACAATATCACTCACACAATGAAAAGAAAAACTCGTAATCTAGAACGCAAATGGATACGAAGCCGTTTAGAAGTTTTTAGAATTGCATGGAAAGACTCTAAAAGCAGCCATAAACTTATAGAAAATAACCAAAACAATCCACAGTTCTTGTTCAGTACAGTAGCTAGACTAACAAATAAACAGATATCACCTGAACAAAACATTTCATTACAGTTTAGCAGTGATGACTTTATGAATTTCTTTACTAAGAGAAAATCGAAAGTGTCAGAAATACAATTGTAAATGTACAACCTTTAACAGAGTTTTACGATTCAGCCTCAATTATCGCCCCTCAAGAACAGTTGTAGTGCTTTACAACTGTAGGACAGGAAGAGCTAAATAAACTTATTACTGCGTCTAAACCAACAACATGTTTATTAGATCCAATACCCACTAAACTACTGAAAGAACTGTTACCTGTAGCAGAAGAACCTCTTCTCAATATTATCAACTCATCCTTATCCCTAGGACACGTCTCACGACCGTTCAAGCTAGCAGTTATTAAGCCTCCCATTAAGAAACCACAATTAGATCCAAATGTTCTGGCAAATTACAGACCCATTTCAAATCTTCCACTTATGTCTAAAATACTAGAAAAAGTAGTTTCGGCCCAACTGTGCTCCTTCTTGCAAAAAAAACACTATCTACGAAAAATTTCAGTCAGGATTCAGGTCTCATCATAGCACAGAAACTGCGCTTGTTAAAATTACAAACGACTTACTTCAAGCTTCTGACCGAGGCTGTGTCTCAATACTAGTGTTGCTTGAGCTCAGTGCTGCGTTCGACACTATAGATCATAAAATACTCCTAGACCGACTACAAAATTACACTAGTATTCAGGGACAGGCATTATGGTGGTTTAGGTCATACCTATCAGACAGACTCAATTTTGTCTATTTAAACGGGGAAAAATCTAAGATAACAACAGTAAACTATGGAGTACCGCAAGGATACGTGTTAGGACCTCTACTATTTTCAATATACATGCTGCCACTCGGCAATATTATAAGAAAATATGGAATTAGTTTCCACTGCTCAGTTATATATTTCATCACGTCCAGATGAAATCTCTAAATTAATCAAACTGACAGAGTGTGTTAAAGAAGTAAAACATTGGATGACCAGTAATTGTCTTCTATTAAATTCAGGTAAGACTGAAGTATTACTTACTGGACCAAAGACCTGTACACAGAATCTCTCAGACTACAGTCTGCATTTAGAAGGATGTACTGTCAGTCCATCCTCAACAGTTAAAGACCTGGGTGAAACATTGCCAAGATACAGAATCTGTTATCTATTTCTGATGCAGAAAAGTTAACTCATGCTTTCATGACGTCTCGATTAGATTACTGTAATGCATTATTAGCTGGTTGTCCTGCTTCCTCTATAAACAAGCTACAATTAGTACAAACTGCAGCTGCTAGAGTTCTTACCAGGTCAAGAAAATATGAAAATATAACACCCATTTTATCATCTCTACACTGGTTACTCATTAAGTTCTGTATCGATTTTAAAGTATTGCTAATGACCTATAAGGCTCTAAATGGTTTAGCTCCGATCTTCTATTCCCCTACAATACGTCACACTCTTTAAGATCACAAAACTCGGGACTTCTGGTTGTACCTAGGATAGCTAAGTCGACTAAAGGAGGGAGAGCGTTTTCACATTTGGCTCCGAAACTCTGGAATAGCCTTCCTGATAATGTTAGGGGCTCAGACTCACTCACCCAGTTTAAATCTAGATTAAAGACACATCTCTTTAGCCAAGCATTCACATAATGCATCTCTTATCAGATCAATTGCTCATTATGACTATCTTTGCTTAAAGTTATGAACAGCAGCTACGCTAATTATACTCCTTTCGCTTTTCTATTTTACCTCGGGACACCCGCCCCGAGGTGACTAGAGACCACATCAGCTTCAGTCCGAATCCAGCCTCTTCAGAAGACCTCAGATGACCATCACGTGTGAAGAGACGGCGCCAGTTCCTGCGAGGACTTCAGAAGACACAATCATCTGGATCAACATGCACACTGCCCAATCTCTAAATCCTAATTATTGTTAATGTAATTCATTTTCCGGGAGCTCTTTGCTTCTAACTTCGGTTAAACTGCTAACTCTGATTGTAAATTAATTAACTAAATTATGCTATTTGCTAACTGCATTCTTTAAATTGTAATGTTGACATCCATTCTCTGTAAAGCTGCTTTGAAACGATATGTATCGTGAAAAGCGCTATACAAATAAATTTGAATTGAATTGGAGTGAGAATTTGATGACAAGGTTTGATCCAATGACATGTTTGAGGTTTTAAGGATCCAACAATTAACTTTTAATTTTGTCTTAATGCAAATACCCACATACTTTAGCCTAATGTTGAATTAGAGGTACTTTTTTATTTTTGGCCTATGAAGCTTATGAAGATTTCATACTAATTTATTTAAAACCAAAAATATATTTATTTTTTCATTTCTATTTTGAATACACTACATTGTTTGGCAAAAAGGTGTAGTATAGAGGCCTACATGTTGTGGAATATAGAAATGATTATAAGCTATACCATATTTCCTTGTTTGTCCACAGTTGTACATATGATTAAATACATATATCTGAGATTAAATGCCTATACTCTCTTTATTTGTAACAGTAAAATTCAAGCTTATGATTGTATAACTGCAATGCAGTCTCAGATTACATATGCCCTGCCAAATAAAAAAATAAAATAAATACAAATAAATGGGGAGCATGCCAGATTGCATCCCAAACAAACGCATGTTAAATGAATCATCCTTCATAGTTCAAATTTTCACTCTTGAGCTGCATCCGAAATCACATACACTCGAGTAGGTACTTATATTGATTCTGTTTAGTAAAATAAAATTCGGACGTACTACATCCACCATGTTGTTTACTGTCACATGACCTCCCAGCTTCAGTTGCATCTCACTTTTTTTTCTTTTTTTTTTTATCTTCATATCCGTTAAAGGATTGTTAGGCTGCATAGATCAGGTCAGCCGGAGCCGGGAACACTTCCTATAACACCAGATGTACTCGTTACATCTGAAGAAGAATGGCGTCTACTCTAAATTTTGTCTCTCTGCTTATCCTGAGGTTTACCAATTGATTGGCTGCATCCGGGCCGTGTCCGTGGCAACGAGGCACTGCGGTGTCGGCGGAGACTGTGTTAACTAGCTCATCCTTTGTGAAGACCTTACCGACTCATCAGCCAGTGGCACATATCCCAACAAACCGTCCCATACCGGCGTGATCAAAAAGATCTTAAACTAGATGGAACTAGATTAAATATTTTGACTGTTGCGATTCCAAATTGGTTTAAGGACCCGTAACTCTGCCTGAGTATAGGACAAGTGTTCACTGTTGGCCAGAGGAGAACTGGCCCCCCGACTAAGCCTGGTTTCCCCCGAGGTTTTTTTCTCCATTTGTTGGAGTTTTGGTTCCTTGCCGCTGTTGCCTTTGGCTTGCTTACGTTGGGGACACTTGCTTGATATTCAGCAGTGTTTTTGATATGCCTGCATTGGCGCCGTTGTATGTGAACTGAGCCGAGCCGGACGATTACGTCACTGTTTTCTGCAGTGCTGCTATACCTAAATTAACTAGACTAATAACTACTGATATTTGCAACGGAATGAATCAATAATATATAGAATAAGCTGCACAATGACACCATTTTCTTTGGGAGCTGCTGTGCAGCCAAAATGATTTGCCAATTATTAATGTAAAGCTGCTTTGCCACAATTTGCATTGCAAAAAGCGCCATATAAATAAAGATGACTTGACTTGACTGCCATCCACAAATCCTCTCCCGTGGCCTCATGGGATAGTAAAATGTCCATCATATGCACACTTCAGAATCTCACCAGGTCATCTGGGTACTTTTTGCGTGCTCTTTTATGAGTACTGCGAATTCAGACATACTTTTGTCACAGACAGTTCGCACCTACTATATAGCAGGGAAGTATGTGATTTCAGATGCAGCCGAGGTGCTTTTCAGGTGTCAGAGCACAGTTTGGCCCATATGTGAACGCTCCAAACTATCTCAGACCCTTTTAAAGCAAACCAATCTGATAACATCTTAGGAGGTGGTCTGAGTATGGTTCACTTAAAAGGTGCATTGTGAACACAAACTCCTCTAGGCTAATTTGATTTTTCCATTTGCAAACTCTGCTGACAATAAACCGAAGCAAGATGAAAGTCATGAGAAATCAATGGGCAGACCGGACAGCAATCACAACACAAGGAATCATACTACCAGACGTCGATCAATACATCTACCTTGGACAAGTGATCACGATGGACAACGACCTCAAAGTAGAAATCAGTCTGAGAAAGCGAGCTGCATGGGCTGCCACGAAGAACATCGAGGAAGCCGTGCAACTCGTCAGTGACAAGAAGATCAGAGCGCAACTCTTCGACTCCCTCCACCGTTCTTCCTGCACTCTGCTACGGAGCTGAAACTTGGGCTGACAACAAAACCTCAACCAAGCTCAAGACCGCTTTTAGGGACAAACCGTCGCGAACAACACGAATGAGGGCTGAGAAGTGCAGATCTTCGAGACGACGCAGAACATATTACAACAGTGAAACACCGATGGGCAGGCCACATCGTTAGAGGAACTGATGATCGATGGTCATACCGCACGACTTTCTGGTACCCAAGGGACGTCAAAAGAACACTGGGACGTCCCGCAACACGTTGGAGTGATTCGATGAAGGCTCTAAATCCACCTGGCGGCCACTGGACTCAAGTCGCTCAACATCAAAAGAAATGGAAGGAAGCATGTGCCCGTCGCCGTACCCCTGCTGACTAGCGGGCATCTAAGTATTTGCAAACTCCAGTTTAGTTTGTTTATCAGACGCCTCTGCTCAAATCAGCTACCGAATCAAGTCAGTGAAACCAGATTAATTAGAGCCAACAAATGGGTTTCACCTGAGATTCAATCATAGTGCATATTACTTTAAAGATAACGGCCAGCTATTTTATTTGCAAAGTTGAACTCTGCAGTGTTGATTTTATTCCGTGTCACTGCACAGTTTGGGGAAAAAAAGGAAAAACTGATGTCATGTGTAATTTTGCAGTGATTGCCATGGTAACAGCAAGAGCCAGAAAGAGGTGTGGGGTGTGTTTGCCCATCCGCTGCAAATCAACAACAGTACTCTAACACGGTCCCAACCTTAACACACACTCGCAACGTGCTGGAGAACAAATACTTCATGTATTTTTGTGACTTCCATGATCTCTGAGAGGCACAGGCTGTGGAACTTGTGTGATTTATCAATTTATTGTATAAGACCACAATCCTTGTCCATGTTTGATATTCTATATGCAAGAGGAATCAGTCCTACGAGATGTCTATGTGTCTGTGTGTGTGGGGGGGGGGGGGGGGGGGTGCAATGTTGCAGAAACAAAGTGGCCAACAAAATGAACTGACGCTTGTTGTGACCAGTTTATAAATAAATAAAAAGCATCCCTTCCATTTTAATGCGTTTAACTGGCCAGGAGTATAACAAGTGACATCACATTTTGCCAATTGCTTTATTACTATTTTTACAAGGTTTTACAAACTGGGTGCACACACAAAGAAATTCTCATTTAGCCAAACAGAATGATAATGGAAGTCATGAGTATACAAGATATGTGTTACGACCCATGATGTTTGAAGATTGGTATTTTGTTTTGTTGCTTTTATTTTTTTGTTTCTCACTCTCTTTCTTTGTCTTTACTTTCGTTTCAGCAGGGTGATGCAGGTACCTGATGGATAAATCTTTTGTAAATCGTCGTGACGCGTGATGACGACAATACATTGTTGACTCGCGTGCTTGTTGTCTGTACCATCCCTGTTTCATTCTTTATAAGTTGAATCTGTGTTTTTTGACAAATTTGTGTTAATTGTGTGACAGTCATCAGTGCTTCTTGCTTTGCATATTTAGTACTGGGGTGGCGCTATACGGAACCAGGTAGGAAGATATTTAAGAAAGTAATTACGTTCGTTTCGCTCTCTCTCTCTCGTTCATTCGCTACACAGTAAAAACCCAACTCTGCTCAGATAACATTTGGTCCCTCTCTAATTAGTGTTAAAGTAACACTCTTCAGAGATTGAATGTCTTTTATCTTCAGTTGATTTCATCTAAGGCTGTGGCTGAGTCAGTTGTAGTTCTTGTGTTTCTCTATTCTTCAGTGATTCTGCTTGTTAACAGCAGGTGTTCATCATTAATGTTCAATCATCACTTAATTAATTGCTTAATTATCTCATTAACTTTAACTCTGCTTCAGTGTTACTTTAACACTATTTAGAGAGGGACCAAATGTTATCCGAGCAGAGTTGATATATCTCTGGGGTTTTTACTGTGTAGCTAGTTTTTGTTGTTTGGTGTGCGGGTTTTTTTCCGGTCATGGTCACGCTGGCAAGGTTGTTGTGAGTATTGTTGAGCATTAATGCTACATTTAATGTTGGAGTGGTGATGTCTCTAATGCTTACGATTTGTTAGGGTATTCGTTGAGCGTTTGAGAGAGAATTTCTTTCGGTGGTGGTCGTTTTATGGCGTATTAGGCGCTAATTCAGGGCATTATCTGCAGCGGTTTTGGTGTAGGGAGTTTTGGTGTGTGTGTGTGTTTGCATTTGTGTTTATTTTGGCGTTCCAGCCGGTTTTGTAAATAATGTTTTATAAAGGAATTATTGTTTCAGGCCCGGTGGTTTGTGTGACACTGTAAGCAAATTGTTTTTTTTGTTTTTTGTTGGAACAATATTGTTTGGGTTAAGAGTTTGGTTGAAACTTTGTAATTTTTGTTAATGTTAACTGTCTCCTCTTCCCTTCCTTTGGATCTAGAATGATTTTTCTTCTGCCTGATTTTTTTTTTCTGATGTAAAAACGATTTGTTTTATTTTTGATTTTGTTTTGTTTTTTGCATAAGATCTATTGAATTATATTAACTTGTTTGAATTGTCTTGTATTTGCTGATTTATGTGTCACTTATTTATTGTTGGGTATTTAAAAGGTATTTATAGGGGTAGTTGTGGCCTAGTGGTGAGGGAGTCGGGCTTGTAATCTGAAGGTTGCCAGGAATTGAAGGTGGGGATTGTGAATAAACAGCACTCTCTCCACCTTCGATACCATGACTAAAGTGCTCTTGAGCAAGACACCAGACCCCTGATTGCTCCCCTTGTAAGTCGCTTTGGATAAAAGCGCCTGCTAAATGATGAAAAAAAAAAAAAAAAATGTTCTTGGCCTGAAATTGAAATTGTAACAATTTTGTGCTCTCTCTTTATTTTAATTTTTTTTTCCTCTTCGTTAATCTATTCATTTTTTTCCTCTTCCTCCTTTTGTGAAAAATTACGAACTAAACAGAGTTGTGATGTAATATGAATGAAATAAACTTAAATTGAAAAGTTTTGTTGTCCTTGTCTTTAATGAATTTAATTCAATAATTGTGGTGGTTTTTACCCCTGGCGCCCGAACCCAATTTCTTAAAAGCCAAATACCGTCACAATTGAGATTCGTTTCTCGCAGTTTCTGTTATCCAGTTGATAAAACGACATTACTAAACAGGGAAAGCGATAAAGAACAGGTAAGATATCACGTGATATACATGCGCTACGCCGAGTTATCAATTTTTGTCTAGAACACTAGTTTAGCGATTCGTGCCACGTCTTGTATGTTTAAGGCGTCTTTGACGCTGAAGACTTTTCTTTTTATTGAATGTTGGGGGTTTTTCGTGAATATTGATGGTTGAGTCAGATTAGAAGTTTTGTTTTTTGCTTACTAAGATTGGTTATATTTTGTTTCTTTCTTTGATTTGGCACGGTCTCGTACTTTTCTCTTTTCCCCGTTAGTTTTCTTTAATTATCTTTTTGCTTGGTTAATAAATGTATGTAAATATCTTTTGGAAATGATTATTGGTTCACTGTAATAAACAAACATGTTGTGACTCAATGGTGCGTATTTGTTCTGTATTTTAATGCTGCACCCTTACCCTAGACAATTTTAAAAAGGGTTTGTAACCGTGTGAGAGAGCGCAAACAGAGAAAACGGTTTTGTGATTGATTGTATTGAGACACACCCCATGTTCGCATTCGACATTAGGACTCGTGTAACGGCATCAGAACACGAAATGAGTCTCTCTCATTTATTTTCCATGCAATATTTCTTCTGGTTTGGAGAATGTGGATGTGTGGAGTGAAAGACATGCTTTGCCCTGGAGATCCTCTGCTGCATGTTTGTCAAAGCACCCCATCCAATCTGCTCCCACTCTTTTGTGCTGCTCGCGACTCCTCTTACATAACAAGGATCCAGCTCTCACCAGTTCTGCTGCATGGCTGGCACAGAGAATTTGTCATGTGAGCCTGTGCTTTTCTTTCTACAACCAAGACTGGCCTGACATTAAAAACAGGCTGTTCAAAAATCACTTTCAAATTTGATTACATAAAGAATTGTATGGGCAATCTGGTGAGGTGTTAAAGTCCCCATGAAATCAAAATCGAATATGTGAATTTGTTAGCCTTCCTGTTATCTATGAGCTAGTGTGCTCCAAAACGGTGACAAAATTCACATTTATAAAATATAAGGATTCAAAACTTAGTCTCTCACCCATATGGACAAATGATAATGACATCACTCTGCACTTCGGCTTCTCGTCAGATTTCCTGTCCAACCAAATTGTCTCTAGAATCAGTCTCGTTCACACAACTACCATTTTCTACATGGAGAATGACACCCAAGCTGTGTCCGGAACCGTTCACTCGTTCACTAACCCCTATATAGTGCACGGCAGTTGAGCGCACTATATCAGCAAAGAGTGAACGAAAACGAGACGTTAATAGCAGACAATTTCGTCATTAACATTTAAAATGAGCTCATCCGTCCCTAAAGCACATAAAAATTCGTCAATACATCATATTCCAAGACGTCGGTTAAATACACTGTACAACAGTTCACTAACATATGAGAAAAATCCACCAAATGATCATGTGACAATATGTATATATATTATGATATAAACCTGTATCATTTCGCTTCAAAATATCTTTACAAAGATGTTCTGATTCATAAAAAAATTACACTTACATTTGTAGAAGTTACCACTTCCCGTATTGCCGTCCGCCATATTTATTTTTCTTTCGCGCTCGATCGTCTTATCGCGTTGGATTTTGGGTGACGGCGCTTTAACGAGTGTACGTCGAATGTACGCTCAAAATCAGAGAGGATTGTGGGTAAAAGGAGTGAACGAATGTAGGGAATGCAGTCGTTCACTCAGAATTCGGACAGCACCACAAAATGGCCGACACCCCATATTGTGCACTATGTAGTGGATGGGGAGCGGTTTTGGACGCAACTCTAGTCTGAATCATTCCCTATTCCCTATAGTTGTATCCACAGTAGCACTGTGTAAGCATGCTTTCCATTGAGGCAAATGAAGTCACGTGAACCGCCACACCGCGCACAGTCTGCGCCGGTCCAGAGTAGCACAAAGGGCATCGTATTCGCGAGTTGGTGCAGACCACAAAAATGTATCAAACCCATTTGAATTCTACACAGAATGCTAGATTTTAAAGCGATATGGAGGAGATCAGGAGAAACGATGAGGCTTTACCCGTCTTCCTGTTTCAATGGAAATTACGTCAATACTTTGCATGTTTCACTTCAGAGGACATTCAAGATATTTACTTGCGATTAAATTGAATGGCCACATTACTTTTAGGCACTGTATTCCTCCATTATTAGCAAGATAATGTCTTTGAGCAAGAATGACTTGGCCATGGTCACTTACCACATTAAAAGTCTACAATTACAGCGGTTGTTTACTTTTTGTTAAAAAGAGTTTGACCTGTCCAGTTACTAAAAAGGCCTTCTTACATCTCTGGTCACTCACAAACTTTCTTTCTTAAATGCAAGCACTGCCAAAGCTCATATATGCTCATAATGTGCCATTTTTGTGCCAACCCCTATTCTGAATGTCAGCTTGCATGTATCAAATTATGCATAAGCAGGAATAATTTTGCCCCGTCAAAGCTTTTTTTCATCCAGACCCAGGGCAGATTTAGGTATGGGAATCATTGGCAACCAGATTGGTTTTCCGTCGCTCATTTGCATGTCACAACAATGATACCATGTGTGGGGCAATTAAGTGCGTTCCCTTATTCTAGTTTGAGAGTTCACAACAAAGCAACTTGATCCCATTGATTGATTTTCCAGCGAAAGTGACTGCTGGCGACCAGATGTAGGAGACTTCAGCAATGAGACAAAATTGATAAAAGCAACTTTGAGAGACTAATGGGGATGAAGTCAGTGCAAGTGACAAGCTCAAACCCCAGTTGGACTGAGTTTGGAGACGCCTGCTCTATTGTATCGGCAAGACAGAAGTCAATCCTATCGGCCAGTATATGTAGTTGTTTAAAGCTTTTTATATTAAATCAAGGCTAATGACCACAAACAAAATGGAAATAGTTTGGAGTACCATGGGAAACAGCTGAGTGCTATTTACTTTGTAATTAAAGTTCTCTCACAGATCTGATCCAATAGCAGCCCCTGTACCAGCCAGCAGGACTGGCTACATATAGATAGCAGCAATGTCAAAGAGCACGTGATGTTTCAACCGATCTAAATATGACTGGATTGCTCATTGAATTTTAAACTGCCAGCAGGTGGTGAAGCCACTGGAAGGGTTCAAACGGCCCCATTGCTGTTCCCAACTGACAGAGAGCATTATTGACTGACAGCCAAAACCTTGACCTAAAAGTCACCCGGTTAGCAGTGCATCAGTTGCATTCATAATTCATTTTTTTTACATGCATGTAAATTGTTACTTTTGGCGTTGTCTGTATTGTTTATGGTCTTTTCAAGCAAAACATAAATATCATTAAGATCGTGTCTGCTGTACTCTGGCAACACACATAATTGATGTACGAATGTTCATAACGCAGGAAATTTTAAACATGAACATAACTGGAATTATTAGCAGAAAGTTATACAATATTACAATACTATATTGTATGAAAAAAATCTTGCTCAGTGTTGTGTAAATTTTGCTGAATCAAAATTAATTTAACCAACATTGTCATTCTATCTTAACTATTTCAAAATACATACCGTTAATGAAATGACAGTTACTAAACAATACCATTCAACACAACTATCACACAGGCAAACGACCTTAAACATAAATCTGTATACGGATTCAAATCTGTAACACACATGTAATACATCTAATCTGATGTTCGCTATGCTGTAATGAATATGAACACAACTTTTTAATAAGCAGGCGTAATTCCTGACCATTTGCATGCATAGGATGTCTGCACCGTACAAATGTACAGGGTGATTTCAAATATAAAAACACGGACTTGTAATGTTTTCTCATTAACTCTGAAGTTTAATGTAATTTAATTACATAGCAATTTTCCATCCATTTGGATGGCATAGTTTTAACATAAACAAACTAATCCACTTAAATGTTATTCATATTTGTCAGTCATATGTAAATGAAATAGGTCAGATTTATGTAATAGTAGAGATTAAATGTCTTTTATCTTCAGTTGATTTCATCAGTTTCTCTGTCCTTCAGTGATTCTGCTTGTTAACAGCAGGCGTTCATCATTAATGTTCAATCATCACTTAATGATCTCATTAACTCTGACACTGCTTCAACGGTACTTTAACTCAGTAGTGCGCACACACATGACCACTAAACAGTGGGAACTATTACATAAATCTGACCTATTTCATTTACATGACATTTCATTTATGACTGACGAATATGAATCACATTAAGTTTATTAGTTTGTTTATGTTAAAACTATGTCATCCAAATGGATGGAAAATTGCTATGTAATTAAATTACATAAAACTTATGTTTAGACAGAAATATTTTTTTGAGTGTATGCATTTTATGCACAGATTCCATTAAAATATATTTTCCCCCCCAAGAATGTTTATTTTTAGTTAAAAGAAAACTGATTTGATGTCAGCGAGATCAGTGAATGTCATCCGTAACGTCCACTAGCCGCCTCACCGTCCACCTCACATGCAGCAACAGTCGCTGGAGGTGTAAACGGGGCTTTAGACAGGCTACTGCCCTGGGAAGGTCTTCCACAAAAGTAGAAGATGGGGAGTTGGGCGAAGGTCCCCTCTGGAAGGGAGGGGACAAAGGATATCCATCAAAGATGCACTTCTAACTTTGGTCATGCCACCAAGCACAATTTATCACTACAAAGAACTAACAATATTTACGACTGCTGGTTTCACAGTAGTTTTGTCTCTTTGCATGATTTTATGCTTTTATATACATTTATAGTGGCTTATAATATCATGGGATTTGCTTGGCTCACAAAATTACAATAAATGAAGCAGATGCAAAATGTAAGCCATTTTTAAATGTGCAAACAAACAAGTTATGCCAACAGCTTTAACATTGCTTCCTTTTCAAAACAAAACATTTTAATAAAGAACCTTTAATGAATGAATTAGTTTACCAAAATATATAATGAGATATAATCACAACAGGGTAACAGGTGCATTATATCGACATCTAGCTACATATGAAGGTTCATGAGATTAAGACCATGCCTTTTACTCGCCAAAACTCACTTTCAAAGCACTTTCGAGTATTTGTAATAACATCCCAGAGAAATATGTTATCTGTAATCTTTTGTAGCTAAAAGTTCCACCTTTTTAGCATTACTCATGTAAACATTATAAAATTTTTGCAAAAAAACAAAAAACAGCAGAGATCATGTAAAAAATAAATAAATAAATAAAAGCAAATGTTTTAGCTACGGTATGACATTATTTGATCTTAGGGCTGGGTAGTATACTGCTCTTGACTTTTAATTAAATAAGTTCAGTCACACTATGAAATGCTAGCAAATAAACCACAATTCACCCATAACAGTTTCAAACACATATTGCTCCTGTCAAATAATAAACCTGCACCACTTGATATTCAAGTCTGATTTTTGTATACATTTTTCTAAATGTTAAGATTATTTATGTGTGTTGCTCTTAATGTCTGAATATAACTAAGAGTAAGTGCACAAAGCTTTTGTTGTTGTTGTGTTGAGTCGGGGCGCTGAAGGGGGAAGCTAGAATCACAGCAGCATGTATAATGTGTGATGAACTTCAGGTTTTAGAAAAGGGCCTTAGTCCGCTGCCTGGTGAGCTCAGTTTTTAAGCTCAACCCCACAGAATGATAAATCTTCAGCTGCAGGACTTCAAGAAACATGGAGGCTAAAATGAAATGTAGGAAGAGAAGGGGGAAAAACCCAAATCAAACAAGCTCTTTCAGTGGTTTGGAAAGAATGCTTTCCAGCTCCTGTTATTAGCTATATAACATTAACATGTGACTGGCATAAAAGTCAATTAATTTGGCTAATAATATTTACAATTATCACTCCTCATCTCTTTCCGAATTTGCCTTAGATTTCACATCCGATTTTCCTCCGTTCAAAGAATGTCACATAACCACGCATATTAAGCTGCATGATGGCACTGTAAAATTGCATACACGATTTATTAATGCAGAGGAAAAACAGTTATTTAATGGGGAAATGATCCCCAGTGTGACATTTTTATATTATTTGTTGATATATTTCTATACCCATATCCACAGAGGCATCTAACCGTTATGTAATTTCAGCCTAAATAAATCACATCAAAATGACCGATTGTACGATTTGATTTCATATGTTATATATTATACATATACCAGTATATAATATAATATAATAATATATATTATACACACACACCCACCCACACAAAGACATTCGAATCAAAATAGACAACAACATTTGATGACACCAGCCAGAAAGCAGCAGATCCCTCTTGTAAATTTCAGAAGCCTGTCTGATCTGTGCACGTACCTTTATCGATTAAAGCATCCGATATGATAGATGGTTGAATGCTCGTGTGAAAAATGTCACATCTCGGCTCCTGCAGCTGATTAACACGGCGAAGGACCTCACAATTGTTCCTCTTCGAGCTATTTAAAAATGGTTAGGCTATACTCCCTAAATCTTTAGTAGTTGGGCGTTTGCGGTGTGATTAATAAAAGGTCAAACAACAAAGAGCTGAAAATGAAAAGCGTATTCCCCTTCGCGTTTCTGCTTTAAGCACCGCTGCAGCCCCGCGCGTTGTTCATCAGTTGTCACAGAGGAACGAAAATGTCAGGCGTCCTCATTCTTCACCACACCACCGTCGTCTCTAAAACACACACCGTACACATTAGGTATTCATCGTCTTTCATCTGTTCTTTAACGTTTTAATGTTGTCTGCGTTTCTTTCCTATGTCTTCTCACGCGCGTTCTCAGCTGTTTGATTCCATCAATCAGCGCAGCACAAGCCCCGCCCCTCACTGTCATTCACCAACAAGCCCCGCCCCTCACAAACATGCCCCGCTTTTCAATCCCATGTACGGAATTCTCCACCCCCACTGTCTGTGTTTACAAAGCGTTTTTTTTTAAATTGTATTGATTTTATTCATTTTATGTTGTGTTTAAACAGGCAGATGCCTAGTGAACGTGGAGGACAATAATTACAAATAATTCGGAATAATTACGGACATACTTATTCTAATTTACACACAGTCGAAGTGGCTGACAAAACATTCTGTGTCGTAGCAATAGCTTTACTGATTAATATGGAAGGAAAGTAATGACTAATGTATTTGTATAGTGTTGAATTGCACTAATTGAGAAAAATGCGTTCCATTTACAGGTCTTGCAGGGGGCTGAAATTCATACCCAAAACACTTCATACACAATTTCATTGTGAAAAATTCAATAATCTATATTGCTCTACCGCAAAGGAGATACAATGTCATCTCCCCCGACGCTGATGTGCAAGAATAACCACCTGAAAAATGGCGCTGTGCTGCAGTACTGGGGTTGCCCTCATAGTTATACACGCCAGGATCCCCCCTAATATGGAGGACCAGGAGTGCCACATAAAAATAAAACCAAGAATCAATGAATTCATTTAATAATTCACACATAAAAATGTATGTAAATAAATCACTTTTATATAGGCAAATAAATAGACATATTTAAAGTTGTTTATTTAATTCCTGTTTTTAAACGTAGATTAATAGAACAATAAAAAAATACATTTGTCAATCGAGTGCTAAAATGCCATCGGACAGTACACATGTGGGAGCAACCAATCAGCTTTCGCCTCAATTTGAAGAGCCGACCCTCTCTAGAAGAGTTCGAGTGACGCGATCACACAAAATGTAAGGCGAATCTGAACGTGTTTGGAGAGGTTATAATGGTTTTCGGCGACACAACAGTGCATCCTGCCGTCTCTTCTGGCGGCACATCAACAACTGGTGTTGTTCGAGAACGCTTGGAAGTTCAACCATAGCGTGAGGGCCGCGGAGTCGCTGAATGACCTCACACTGAACCCAAATCCTTCCATTTATTGTACAACCACAATATATTATTGTCTTCCCTCAACTGAAAAACTCTTTTACATATAAAATGATAATCTAGAGGAGAATTTATTTTGCAAAAATCAGCTAAAGCTAACAAATCATACCTCTAAAAACACGTTTAGCTTCACCTGACATTTTGCTTGATCGCGTTGCTCGAACTGTCTTGAGAGATTCGGCTCTTCAAATTGAGGCGAAAGCTGATTGGTTGCTCCCACGTCTTTACTGTCCAATGGCATTTTAGAAAAGCATTTGCCAAATTCTTTTTTAAAAATCCATTTAAATACGCATTTAAAAACGCATTGAAATGATTTAATAATGTACTATTTGTTTTATTAATCTAAGCTTTAAAAAATGATTAATTAAACAACTTTAAATATGTCTATTTATTTATTCATTAAAGAAAGATTTTTTTACATTTATTGTTTTATTGGTCTATTAATCTACGTTTTAAAAAAGAATTAAATAAACATCTTTAAATATGTCTAAATATTTGCCTATATAAAAGTGATTTATTTATATGCATTTTTATATGTGAATTATTAAATGAATTAATTGATTCTTCGTTTTATTTTTATGTGGCACTCCTGGTCCTCCATACCCTATAGCTGGACATTGTAAAATGCTTAACTTTAAACACTGGCTTACTGGACTGAACAGTGGTATAATAAGACCAAACTCAGTCAGTATACACCTTATTGAGAAAGTTTACAGGCCAGAGCCCAGAATACGACTGCAACGTGCAAAGATTCACTCCAGTTTTCCCATAAAGAAACCCCTTAAAATGTCTTAACGCGTTATAACAGGTCTTAGATTAAGCTAGGCCTTAGATCAATTAGTCTATTGATAGGGACTAGACTGTGAAACTGATGCTAAATGTTTATTATACTGGCTTAATGTTTTATTTGAATCAAAGTCCCTTTATAACTGTACTCTCAGTACACCATAGTTATACAAATGAAGTAGATCAATGCATTTATTTTCATCCATAGGTATGGAAATTGATAGAAAAAGATTAGGCTTTAAAGAGTCTACCAGTGGACAACAATAATCCTTTCATGACAACATCAGTCAGAATTTTTTCCTTGCTCATCAATTTTTTGCTCTTAGGCAAAAAAACAAAAAAAAAAGATCTGAACTTTTTTTTTTTTACTGCATTTTTCAAAGAGATTTTCAGATGTCCACTTGAGTAGACAGAATGCATTTTTTCTAAGATATACTGTATTAAAAATAATACAGCAATACTGTGTGCTTTAACAAACCAATGAATAAAATGATCTAAATCATGTGAAAACTATTAAATATATACAAAAATATAATGCATCTTCAATTATTGCAAACGTTCCTGTTCCTCAAGGTTCCTGTTCGACCAGCAGATGGAGAAGAACTTCATACAAGTTGACCATTGCATGTCTGTGATATCAGAATATGAGGATGTGATTCCATCAAAGATCTGATGGAGGTACAATTCCATCTGTACAACTACAAATCCAAATCAGAGTTTGTAGAAAACACTCAGGCTCCCTCCAGTCTACAGTATGTTGATTTTTAGCTGATCATTCTGATTGGTAATGGACAAATTTCTCTGAGAAAACCTCAGACTAAAATCTATATTGATCTATTGATGTTTTTAGACTGGAAAAAAATAGTTATCAGGTGTTTTCAGTCTCATCTGATGTAATGCATTATAAGTAACATGCAATCAGATTAGTTTTTAATGCAACAAACTAATGCATTACAGGTAACATGCATTACGTAATCAGATTACTTTTTTGATGTAACTGCAAATTGCATTCTAATAATACAAATACATTCATTTACAACCAAGACGCAATATTTTCAGGAACAACAGTCGCAGTAATCGTATGAACTGTAGCTAAAATATAGCTAGTGATGCATGATTTACAATTTAGATGATTAATTAGAATTTCCACCCTATCTAAAATCAATACTTTGTAAATTTCACAATGACACGACTCCTTAGCTGTTAGAATTAAAAAAATAAATATTACCTGAAAAAGTCATATAGGACAGAAAGAAAGGATTGATTTTCCAGTACAACCTGGCATTTCTGATTGGCCATTGGCCATTTTGGTTTGGAGAAACAAAATTCCATATACAACGGCTTGCTATTTGGTGGCAGTGTAGAGTCCACTGTAGTGGTGGATGTGCAATTGCGCAATCACAACCCATGCATATGCAAGAAATGACTTTTGAAAAGCTGTTCACTGTGACCTCTAGGCATGAAAGGGACTATCACAGCCTTCATCATTCAGTTACAATGTCTGATAGTTTGCAGTTAGCAACAAATGTAAATTAATTAGGGGTCCAATTCACCTTCAGTGCTTGTTTATACAGTGTATATACACACAAACACACACACACACACACACACAGTTATGTAAGAAAGAAAGTACACCCTCTTTGAATTTTGGGGTTTTTGTATCAAGACATAATAAAAATCATCTGGTCGTTAGTAGGTCTTAAAATCAGGTAATACAACTGCAGATGAACAACAGCACCGTATTTAACAAAAATGAAGCCATGTGTGAAAAACTCAGTACACCCTATGATTCACCTTTAGCAGCAATAAGTTGTAAGCATTTGTTCTCTTCATGATTTTATGAGTCTCTCGAATAGTCCTGGAGGAATTTTGGCCCATTCTTCTTTACAATGTTGCTTCAGGTTATTGAGGTTTACAGGCATTCATTTATCACATTTTAACAGCATTTAACAGGTCCTGCTACAGCATTTCAATCTGGATTTTGACTGGGCCATTACAACACCGTTATTTGTTTCTTTTTCAACCATTCTGTTGTAGATTTGTTGGTGTGCTTGAGATCATTGTCCTGTTGCATGACCAAATTTAAGCCAAGCTTTAGCTGTGGGACCTATAGCCTCATTTTTGACTCTAGAATACTTCAGTATACGGAGGAGTTCATGGTCGAGTCAGTGATTGTGAGGTGCCCACATTTTGTGGCTACGAAACAAGCCTAAATCATCATCCCTCCACCAGTGTGATGGACAGTTGGTATGAGGTGATTGTGCTGAAATGCTGGGTTTAGTTTTTGCCTAACTTGGCACTGTGAATTATGCCTAAATATCTCCACTTTGGTATTGTCTATCCAGAGAACTTTGTTCCAGAAGTCTTGTGGTTTGTTCAATGTAACCTTCCAAACATGTTTTCAAGCATCATGTCTGGAGAAAGCCTATCACTGCTCATCACCTCCTTAATACCATCCCAATGGAAAAGTGTGGTGGAGCACCATCATGCTGTGGGGGTACAAGGAAAGCTCAACGCAGACCACCGCAGGCTCGAAGACCCCCATGGTGGAGCAGACGACCACCACCGCAGTGCAGGTAGGCTTGAAGGACAACCAATGGTGGAGCAGACAACCACCACAGCAGATCTAGCAACTCTGGTAACCACCATTGTAGACCAGGAAAAAATGAAACAAAGCATAGAGAGGTTAGTGTTGGCCACTAGGGCCATGACAGGATTGAGGAGGAACTCAGGAACGCCCTCCAATGCTCTGACTAGGATCTCCTCTCTGGTCGTGTGGATGCAGGCAGACCATTCAGGAAGCACCGCAGTGGTTGTATTAGGGCTGACAATGAACTCAGAGACAACCTCTGTGGTAATATCAGGACAAACAGGTAACTTGGAAATGATCTTCGTGGTCAAATCTGGACCAACTTGAACTTGGGAATGACCTTCCTGATCATGTCAAGATAGACAGGGAACTCAGCGATGATCTTCGTGATCATGTTAGGGTAAGCTCAGGCGCGACCTCCATGGTCGTATCAGGACAGACAGGAGACTCATGGATGATCTTCGTTGTTGTGGGCGTAATCAATCATTCAACAATCCAGAAAACAGGCACGGGTCCGGATAGGCAGCACGTGATCAATAAAAGGGATGACAGTCTAGGTCAAAACATAGAATAACAGTCCACAGAAATGATCACCAAAGCAAATCAAGACTTCGCAGTGAGAAGATGTGTTAGGTGTGTTTAAATAGTGTGATGTTGATGCATGGCAGGTGTAGGTGCAATCAGTCCCAGGTATGAGGGCTTATGGGATATGTAGTGTGTGCAAGTATGTGAGTGTCTGAGGTTGAGTGCCCTCTAATGGCTGCCCTCTATTGCCCTAACAATACCATTGTTACATTCCAGAATGGACATCTCAAATGTCATTGAGACAGACATAAATTTTTCTCTCTCTTTATTATTATTATTTTATTTATGGCCAGTAGTCACTTATTCAAGGAATCACAGCAGTATCTATATGATAAAATGCATAGTCAAGGTTACTCAACATCACTCGTTTAAATACTTCTGAATAGCTGTCCCAAAGTCAAGCTTAAAAAAATGAAATAAAGAGCAAGAAAACTAGCTATGGTATTAGTTCATTTATTCTATATGTACGTCTCATGCTCATCAGTTATACAGTGGTCATATGTTAAGTAGTGTTTTGGTACAAAAAAAATGGCTAACTTTACAAGTAAGGGAAAATTAAATAATTTAAAAAAATAATGTTATGTATTTTCGTGCATGTTATTTAAAAGAAAACAAAATGTCTTTGTAATTAAAATGTAACAACTTTCTTAGCCTCTGCTAATATAACACAGAAGTTCAGGACCAACACCACAAATTGGATCAGTTCTGCTGTACGTTTTCTAATTTGTTGATTGGCTGTTCTATTGCTTGTAAGTGGAAACAATGGCCATATTAATTAAAATCACATGGTAGAAGTGTATTGCATGTTCATTTTTTTCTTTCATTATGGCTTCATGAAGGAGTTTAACCATGGCAAAAAGCGAGACACTTTCTGTAAGACGTAGCCATTCTTGCAGTCGGTTCCTGAAGGCTGGCTCACTATGCCGGTGAGGAAGAACACCTCTCGGTATAACGTGACCACAGGGCTGCCGGGTCCAAAGATGCAGTCTGCTTTTTCTCGAGGCATAGTACATGCCATCTTGTTGGTGACCTTAAGACAAAATAAAATAAGTCAGTTATATACATTATAGCCTCTTTAAACTTTGATCCATTCCTATATGTTCCAGTCCTCTGTTACATTGACCGTACTTTTGCTTCCTTTGAACAGTTAGCCCAAACAAATACTTACAAGACTTTGTTCAAAATTATTTTCCAAATTAAATTCTCCCCTTTCTTCTCCCTTCTCTAGAAACAATTCTTGGTGTTGATCCTTGTTCGAAAGGTTCTGAGATATTCATTAGGGGTTCAAGAGTGTAGCGCTGAAACCCTATTGTAATTGTTACATTTTCCAATTTCCAGCGTACTCCCATAAAAGCGATCAGCCTGATGGGGGCGCTACAGCGGTGAAAAGTACAAAATCGCTCATAACTCCTAAACTGTGAGGCATAGGCTCAAGTTCCGATTCAAGCCGAATTGCTCACCGAATTGCTCACAAAATTTTCGGTTATTTAGGATTTTTTGAAAAACCTACTTTGGTTTCGATTGGGTCAAAAACCAAGGACTAGTTCACCAAACCAATACAGCAAGATTTTCTGGAGTATGATTGTTAATAAATATATAAAAAAGTTGAAATTTCGATTCATGGTTCCAAAGGGCCTCCAAAATGTTTGAAGAGGGTAGACTCACTTTTACTAAAATGGCTATAATTCGTGAACGGAATGAGATATTTTCAACAAACTCGGCACAGCTATGTAAGAGCTCATTCTGTGGTCGCGTGAAAAAGGATGCGCCGACCAGTCTCTTGTTGGTGCTATAACAGGAAATAAACATGAAAATTGCTAACTACTTCATTGTTAGTCTGATTGACTTGAAAATTGGCATTCAGTGTCTTCATCCGAAGTGCTAAGACTATCTATGAGGACATTGATGTATCTCAAAAAATGAAGTTTGAGCAGCTATCAGACAAGATTTACAGAGGCTGATCAGAACGAGACCTGTTTGGCTCACAACCCTAGAGGCCTGTGAGAAATTCTAAAGAAATCAGCCACCGGGGGTGCCATCACATTTTTCATGTGCATAAAGAATTGTGTAATTGCGTGATTTTTCGCACACGCCCACGACATTCGTACCACATTCTGAACAACTCTGCCTCTAGGTCCACCACTGTCCATCGATTCTAATATTGGAGATTATTTCAAAAACCAACTTTGACAAACTAGTCCAAGGTTTTTGTCTCAACCTTGATAACTGTTAAAAAGCATTAAAAACATATATTTGCTATCGCAAATTGGCTGTAATTGGTCTTTTACGTCTATGATCGAGATGGTCACAGGCTTGCTAATTAAAACATAATAGCTTTTTATGCATGTGCTTAAAGGCCTTACAGCTCTTGAACCCAGATAATTGCTGCTCGCAGCTAGATTTAAGGTCTTTTATCTTCAGTTGATTTCATCTAAGGCTGTGGCTGAAGTCAGTTGCAGTTCTTGTGTTTCTCTTTTCTTCAGTGATTCTGCTTGTTAACAGCAGGTGTTCATCATTAATGTTCAATCATCACTTAATTAATTGCTTAATTATCTCTGCTTCAGTGTTACTTTAACACTATTTAGAGAGGGACCAAATGTTATCTGAGCAGAGTTGATTTAACTCTGGGGTTTTTACTGTGTACTAAGATTATATTATGTTTTAAAATACTCGTCATCATATTGATTATATAATTCTCACAATGGCAGTACATTATTTATAATTCATTGATTCTCCCTACTACAACTTTTTTTTCTCTTTATCTTAAATTTTCCTTTCAAAAACATCTACTGTTTATAGATGTTAAGCAGCTCTTCCTGGTTTGTGGAAATGCACACACAGACCAGTCACTAGTCATGTGACTATCACTGAAAACTGAGACCCACACAACGTTTGATCACTGCATTTACAGAAATCATTTCACTTGTGTTCATTCGAGTGTTTTCTCAACATTGCAGCATCACATTAGTCAGAACCTGATGAACACATTAATTATTTGAATTACCATAACCATGACTTAAATGATCATTTAAGTCATTTAACCATGTATTACTGTCTCTGGATGGCTTTTGCTTTTGAAATCAACCCAGCACTGCCTAGTTGACACATTCTGTGTACAGGCTTCTGCAACGCAAGGTGAATGCAATAGAGCTTAATGTTTTCTAGTAATGTTACTAGAGCTTGATCCATATATTGACTTTGACTGTGAGAGTTGTTGCTCAAAACCAGCCACACAAAGGGTGCTTTCACACTTGGTTCGATTTCTTGGTCCGAACCAGAGTTCGATTACTCCCCCCTCCCCCCACTGGATTGTGTTCACATTATATTATTTGGGTCTGAACTGTGACGTGTTTGCGTCATCAAGCTGCTGCTGTTTACCCCATTGCTTGGTAAAGATGACACAGGAGAACACAGTAAAATGCAAAGCGATGCTCACCTTCATTTCCTATTTAGTTTTTTGAACCTTTGATTTGGTTTCCAAACATAACAGCACTTGTGTCCATCTTCCGTTAATGTACTGCAAATGTTCTAAAGAACACGAAAGTCTATTTTTGCTGAAGGTCCTCGGCAGGAAAGTGGGTGAGAACCAATGTTGGGTAAGTAATTAATTACTAGCTACTTATTACTCTCTTTAAAGAGTATTCCATTACTTATTACTTTCTAAATCCCAAATTATCCTCGACATGTTGAACAATACAAGGATAGATATATGACAGCTCTTTTAATTCTTTAAAGTAAATAATATAAAATTAAAAACATTTTAACATGAGACCTTAAATTTTGAGGTTAAATCCACTATTGTCAATAATATATAGAATAAGCTGCACAATGACACCATTTTCTTGTTAATGTAAAGCTGCTTTGCCACAATTTGCATTGTAAAAAGTGCTATATAAATAAAGATGAATTCCTTTATTGTCCATACAGTATTTAATGCAATTACATCAGAAGTAACTGTAATTCAAGGGAAAAGTAATTCAATTACTGCAATTGATTCTTCACTGGGAGATTGATTGACAGGTAAAATAACCAATCATAACCCCGAATCCGCCATTTTGTCCGACAAAGCAGTCAGGGGGGTTAGTAGATTAACTTTGGTGAACTTAAATTTGAAAACTTGCGCGAACTCACGTCTTTCCGCAGTTGAAACAACATTCCTTCTGATGTCCATTCATGTTTATTTGATGCTATAAATGAACTAGAATGAAGAGATGATCGGCGATCCGTCACAACACATTAAAGAGACACTATACGGTATTTATTGTTTAAGCATATTTTAAAAAATTACAATATTTTAAATTTGAAAAAAAAAATTCCATCAAAAGTAACCTGCTCTGTCGACGCATTGTCAGTGTCCATTGCTCTGCAATGCATTTTTCACGGCGTGATAACATGATGTGTGGCGTGAGAGCGGCATGGTTTGTCGGACATAGCAACACTAACTAAAGGTCTTTGCGAACGGTCAATTAATGACTTAGCATTACACTCAAGACTTGTAACGCACAAAAACACAGAGTTTTATCAAATCAGTCATCACTAGCAAGACTCTCCTAGGATTTAGTGTTCACATCAGCAGTGAATCGTACCGGAGTTCACATGAACCGTACCCCAGATCACCCTTTTTATGCAAACTCGGGTACGGTTCGCAGGTGCGCACCTGATTTCAGAAAACAGCCCTCACATCATCCAAACTCCAAATGTACTCGTGTGGAAGCACCCTAATTTATATGTTCTGTACCTGCCCGCCCTTTTTTAACGTTTTATTTTACTGAACTGAAAATGTCAAGTCAAGTCAAGTCATCTTTATTTATATGGCGCTTTTTACAATGCAAATTGTGGCAAAGCAGCTTTACATTAATAAGAAAATGGTGTCATTGTGCAGCTTATTCTATATATTATTGATTCATTCCGTTGCAAAGATCAGCAGTTATTAGTCTAGTTAATTTAATAGTAATCGTCCGGCTCAGCTCAGTTCGCATACAACAATGCAGGCATACCAAAAACACTGCTGAAAAAGCCCTCAACCCAAATTTTCATTTTTTTTTTTCATTTTTCATCATTTAACAGACGCTTTTATCCAAAGCGACTTACAAGGGGAGCAATTTGGGGTTAGGTGTCTTGCTCAAGGGCACTTTAGTCATGGTGTCGAAGGTGGAGAGAGTGCTGTTTATTCACAATCCCCACCTTCAATTCCTGCCGGCGTGGGAATCGAACCAGCAACCTTCAGATTACAGGCCCGACTCCCTCACCACTAGACCACGACTACCCCAAATTTTATAATGCTTGGATAATATACATTTTTTTACATTTTTTTTACATTTTAGTCATTTAGCAGACGCTTTTATCCAAAGCGACTTACAAGTGAGGAGTACAATTGTACTGTAAGTTTGCTCCATAAACAACTTATAAATCCACTAACCTGACCAGAGTGGCGCTGTGAACAAATTGGCAGTTTGTCATAGGACAGGTGGTTTAACATCAGGTTCCCTTGAAAAGGTTCCGTTGCACCTGCAACTTCCTTCCAACCGGTGACCACACCCATGTAGTCGCCCGCCATGAGCACACTGTCAGAAAAGTCTCTTTCTGGAAGACAAGCTGGAACCACATTCTTCTTGAAGATGATCTTCCCTCTCAGCTCTACCACAGCCATGTCATTCTCAGGTTTGCCGTCAGTATAAAGTGGGTGGATGTGCACCTGCTGTACATTAAGCGTCTGCTCTCCTGCTTCAAATGAGGTCGTCCTTTTACCTGTAGAATTTCAGGCATGACATTTTTTTTTTTTTGGAAATTAGAAAACTGACATTTAATGTTTTAATTAATTTCTGAGTATAATGGCACTCACCCACTGCCACCTGAAAGTCGCTGTACTTCCTCACACACTGGGCTGTGGTAAGAACCATATTTTCTTTAAAGATGACCCCACTGCAGAAGCTACTTGATCCTTGACGCAGCAATGCCTTGAATTAGATGAGTACAAATAAACAATGTAAAGTTTTGTGAGTGACAACCACATGTAAATGTGAGAGTGAATGCCCTAAAGTATTGTTTTGTGTGCGTGCAGAATACACTCAAAGAAATATTTCAGTCTAAACATAAATTTAATGTAATTTAAGTGCATAGCAATTTTCCATCCATTTGGATGACATAGTTTTAACATAAACTAATAAACTTCATGTGATTCATATTTGTAAGTCATATGTATTGATGATTGAACATTAATGATGAACGCCTGCTGTTAACAAGCAGAATCACTGAAGGACAGAGAAACTGATGAAATCAACTGAAGATAAAAGACATTTAATCTCTACTATTACATAAATCTGACCTATTTCATTTACATATGACTGACAAATATGAATAACATTAAGTTTCTTAGTTTGTTTATGTTAAAACTACGTAATCCAAATGGATGGAAAATTGCTATGTAATTAAATTACATAAAATTTATGTTTAGACAGAAATATTTTTTGAGTGTATAATTCATTTTTGAACACCACACACACACACTTGTCGTCATGTCAAGGGAGTAAGATTGGATGATGTCATCAGAGTTCGCCATAATGACATGGAACACGCATTTTAAAGTAGAATAATTGACTGTAATCTTTCCAGCGCTGGAGAGACATGAGAGGCCTGAAAACGGAGACAGAGGTGGCTTTGTTTCTGCTGTTGTTGTAATATTAGCTATAGTAACCGGACAGTTTTGAGTGTTAATGTTTTCTGGTACTGGCGACTGTTGAATTGCATGTTCGTTATTTTGGGGAATGTTTGTTTGGGTATCGATTTCAAATATTAACAGTGTTTCACAGATGTCCCAGAAGCTGCAGTGTACGTAAAGAACAAACATGATGTCTGGAGCATCAAGAGTAGTCCGTTCACCTGCCAGGGACACTCTTCTAGGCCACAGGTGAGTCCTTCATAGCCTGTCTGTATGTTAGCCGATTGACGTCTGTCCCACTGGCTCAAGCTACTAATTTTTCCACATGGAAATGTCACTAAAGAAAAAAGTAAATATTTACTTAGAAATGATTTGGTATTGCTTGTCCTAAAATAATGCAGTTGCCTAGCACATATGAAGCTGGCTTTGGTGAGAAAATATGAAATGGAATTACTTCCCAGTTCCCAGTTAATAAAAACACAATGTCTCTCTCTATATATGCCATCACCATGTGTTACATAGAATATATTTTGTAACCTGCTTTTGACTTGTTTGCAAGGTAGACTCTATGAGACCAAGATGAAGGGAACTCACCAGCTGGCTCACACTTCTCTCTTTGCTTCAGTTTCCAGCCATAAGCACACGAGCACTCGTACGACTGATAGCCTGGCTTACAGAACTGACTGCAACCTTTGCTCTTATCTATTACACATACTGTTTGATCTAGATGTGACAACAGTCAACAAGTTAAGTGAGAATCAAATCATAACAGTTCAAGGAAACACAGCATTTAGCATCATAAAACACTTCAGAAATTAACCAGAAATAAAGTAAACTATAATCAAATAGTAAATTTAACAGCATTTTGGTAAAGGGGTCATGAAATGCATTTCCAGATCTTAATATCACGTTTCTGAAGGTTAGCTTATTTTAACTTTTTGGCCAAACCTTCTACGGACACGCTGAAAAATTCTTAAAAACTATAAATAAAATATCATTATTAAACACAAGTAAACAGTAAGAACAAATTATCACACTACAAGCAGTGGCACAAATAAACACATTAGATTTTTGATTTTTTTTTGTTGAGTTACATACCAGTCTCGCAGTGGATTCCTGTAAAGCCTGATTTGCAAATGCAGTCATAACCGCCCACACTATCTGAACACATGGCTCCATTTTTGCACGGATGTTCAGCGCACTGGTCACCATCTAATATGTAAAACGTTGTCAGGGATAACACATATGATACACAGAAAACATTATATATCCTGTAATGCATCAACATGAGATAACAGCATATCTTAAGCATTATTAAATGGTTTTCTGTGATTGATTATGCCTTGCATGCTCATACTTTTTTATGATGTCCACTAAAACTATATAAATCAACCTGTCAATCCCTGTCCCAGGAAAACTGACTTCCCTCGTTAAAACTTAATTATAGTGTCTTTGTTACACTTTACATGCAATTTGTATAGTGATAACAGTAAACAATGCATAATTACATCCAACAAACCCTGATCATGTCAGTAACCCTATAGTAAGTGGCACTCAGCTTGTAGACAAACTTTTAGTTGGCCTAAAAAATCCTGTTTGTTTTAAAAACTAGAAGTTTGAAGGTTTTCAGTTTGAAATAGTTTGTTCTAATTTAGCAGTTTTAAAATCCAGAAAGAAAGAAATGCAGAAAGAAAGAAAGAAAGAAAAAGAAAGAGTGAAAGAAAGAAAAAGAAAGAACGAAAGAAAGAACAAAAGAGTGAAAGAAAGAAAAAGAAAGAGCGAAAGAAAGAAAAAGAAAGAACAAAAGAAAGAACAAAAGAGCGAAAGAAAGAAAAAAGAAAAAGAAAGAACGAAAGAAAGAACAAAAGAACGAAAGAAAAGAAAAAAGAAAGAAAGAATGAAAGAACAAAAGAACGAAAGAAAGAAAAAGAAAGAGCGAAAGAAAGAAAAAGAAAGAAAAAAGAAAAAGAACAAAAGAAAGAACAAAAGAACGAAAGAAAGAAAGAAAGAAAGAAAGAAAGAAAGAAAGAAAAAGAAAGAAAGAAACAAAAAGAAAGAACGAAAAAAGAACGAACGAAAGAAAGAAAAAGAAAGAACGAACGAAACAAAAAACGAAAAAAGAACGAACGAAAGAAAGAAAAAGAAAGAACGAAAGAAAGAAAGAGTAAGAAAGAAAGAGAAAGAAAGAACGAAAGAAAGAAAAAGAAAGAAAGAAAGAAAGAAAGAAAGAGAAAGAAAAGAAAGAACGAAAGAAAGAAAAAGTAAGAAAGAAAGAGAACGAACGAAAGAAAGGAAAAGAAAGAACGAAAGAAAGAAAGAACGAAAGAAAGAAAGAACGAAAGAAAGAAAGAAAGAAAGAAAAGAAAGAAAGAAAGAAAGAAGAAAGAAAGAGAAAGGAAAGAAAGAAGAAAGAAAGAAAGAAGAAAGAAAGAAAGAAGAAAGAAAGAAAGAAAGAAAGAAAGAAAGAAAGAGAGTTCAAAGAATAGCAGTTTAATTAATGGGCTTCCATAGTTTAAGTTTGAATTTTGACAGTTGGAGTTTGACAGTCAGCTCATTTGAACACACCGTCAATGAAAGTCTAAAGGATTTTTCTGAGTTTTGATCGTCATTTTTAAGAAAAACTGTCTGAAATGACATAGTGACCTGAGTCAGAACAGTCTGAAGGTCTAACCCTAAATTTGGTGGTTGTAGCTTTAAAGCTCTAGGAGGAGATACAGTGTAAATTTTGGCACAGAAGAAGAATTATATTAAGTTTATATAGTAGATCAATAAGTTGGCTTGAAAAACTTGTTGTTCCACTTATAAAGTTGGCTGATTCCAACTGATTCCACTTGTCTATATTGATATCATTGGACTTCAAACCTGCTCCAACCCCAATAAAATACACCTGAACCAGCTAATCAAGCTCTTCAGGATCGCTTGGAAATCACAGGCAGGTGAGCTGAAGAAGGTTGGAAGTTAGATTTTAAGGACAGTGGATCTTCATGAACAGGGTTGAAGGCCTTTCTGCCATAATGGATATTGATTTTTTGCATTTGGAAAGAAAACTTGCACCAGACTTCCTCACAAGACCATCATTCATCTTTACACGTGTGTTTCTGCAGCATTCACAACTTACCAATGTAGACAGACCAGAAGATATCCTTTAAAGAAACAAACACAATCCATGTGAGTCTTTATATAACTATAACTGCAATTGTGAATATTAGCAGTAATATTAAATGTGTAGAGTAGGGGTGTGCGATTCTCTGAAAAAAAAAAAAATATATATATCCCAATATTTTCTGGGAACTATAATTAAAAAATATTTGTTTTTGTTCTGTTACCTTGGTGTAGGCCTGTCATGAACAGCTGATTCCAAAAGCTTTTCATATTCTGTGCGGTGCCCGGAAATGGGAGAAATCTGCTGCGGTTGATCATTTTTGTTTGACAAAATAAACCAAAAAACAAAATATTGACAATATTGGGTTTAAAATGTAACTCAAAATAACTTATTTTTTATATCACACTCATGCAGATTAGAGTTTAGATTCTCGACCCGATCCGGCCCGCGCCAATATTTCCCACCACTATCCTCGGGCCGGGCCGGTCCCTTTGATCAAGCATTGGTGTTTTTTGTAAATCATTACTTTAGCCCAATTGGGTGGGGAGAAAGCTCTAGATATATATATATATATATATATATATATATATATATATGTGTATATATAGACATTCACAAAGTAAATACTAATACTATAACTAAGTAACAAATGCGGACAACTTTGAACAGGTTAGACTAGTAAAAAAAAAATACTAAATGCAGTCACGTGTCATTGGCAGCGTCTCCCCACTCGCAGTCGGGCTCGGGCTCATAATTACAGCTCATGTGTCGGGCCGGGCCGGGCTCGGACACAACGTGCTCGGGCTTGGGTTGGGTCGGGCTTAATTCTTTGGGCCCGATCTAAGCTCTAATGCAGATACTTGTGTGATATTGGACGGCACTGTAGGCCTAGATCTGGGTATTATAATATTAGGGTCGTTATTAAGAGGGGTAGTCGTGGCCTAGTGGTGAGGGAGTCGGGCATGTAATCTGAAGGTTGCTGGTTCGATTCCCACACCGGCAGAAATTGAAAGTGGGGATTGTGAATAAGCAGCACTCTCTCCACCTTTGATACCATTACTAAAGTGCCCTTGAGCAAGACACCTGACCCCTAATTGCTCCCCTTGTAAATCGCTTTGGATTAAAGCGTCTGCTAAATGATGGGGAAAAAAATGAAAAATAAGACATTCCGCTACATCTCACCGGGATCTCTCAAGGTGTGTTTCTATTTTTTTTTTGTCTTTTTAAAGAGAGTGACGTCAGCCAGCAATATTTATATAATATAACAATAATTATACTATTTTGGTAGATGATGATACAGATATCGCACAACCCTACTGTAGACGGGTGAATTTCCAGAAAGGTCTGACTCACTGTCCGATAATTATCCTGGAAGACTTCTCTTGCTTCCTCGTAATCACAAACTTCCTCTAAACACTCCCTCTCAAGGTTGGCAGGGAGTGTCTTCTCGTCTTCACCGGCATTGCTTCTCTTCTGACGGGAAATTACATGAAGTGCATCCCACTTTTCCAAGAACAGAGGTGCTAAAGAATATAGGGACACAGGAAAATTACATTTAGTAAACAAGTATTAAAATAATTTTATTGCAACCCTCTACCCTCCCCCAAAACAAGGTGTTTGTGTAGTAAACATTTACAATCCTTTTGTTCTAGTCTAGGTGTAAGGAAAGGTGGCAGAGCAGCCATTTGGGAAATACTGGGGAATACCGAAATGAAATTCTTGGCCTAAGCCGAAGCCGAATAATAATGAAATGCTTGGCCGAAGGCCGAATACCGAATGCGGTGTTTTGCATTTTTTCCATTTATTTTGCCAATTTTTTCACCATTACAATAATTAAATAGTACAAATTTGCTTTTTACTATTTTGTGTTGCTTTTCAGAGAAATAAATCAAATAACAAAAATATAATTTCAAAATATTTAACACTGAACATTTTTTTAACATTCCAGCAGATATTATACAAACAAAGCACAATGTAACTTAAAATGAATAAATTAGTAAAATAAAAAAAAATAAAAATTATTTGGCCATCTTTGAAGCCTATGTTCTTCTTGAATAGCCTATAACTGACTGCTGAAAGAATGTAACTCTGTATGTCTACAACAACAAATGTGCATTGAATAGTGCAAAAAAATGTGGATGAACCCAAAACAAATAAATAACTGTCCTAGACATAAGCCTACTTCACATATCGCGCCTAATAAAGCGTGTAAAGCGCGGCCGCGTCGCTTCCTCCTTCTTTTGCAAGCGTTCGGGAGCTCGCGCTTCTGTGGCGTCTGTCGTTGCTATGCAACCATGAACTGTGGTTTCTGACGATGAGAAAGTTTCAGCAAGGGATAAATTGATTTTTAGCCCTTGCTTTAGCTTTACTACTAGATATATTTATGGAGATGAGACATAACAACCCCCCTGTACAGCTATGATCAGCTGTTCGGCTGAGATTTCCATGTTTTGTTACGGAAAGGTCGAAGCTGATCGGTTGGTTCTTGTCACATGACCTGCGGTGCGCTCGCGGCATTCTGAAAAGTTGAGATGTTTTCATCTCGCCGCGGCACAGGCGCGCCCGGAAAAAACAAGCGCGCCGCACCGCATGCGCGTCCCTTCCGTTTTGCGCGTGGTTACCGCGCGCCCACATAGGATATAAAGAATATGCGCGCGGAAAAGACGCGATATGTGAACGTTAAAACATCATTAAAAACGTCATTGTTCGGCAAAATTTATTCGGCCTTTTTACTTTATTTCGGTTGCCGAACATTCGGTGCATCCCTAGAAGACACATGCAGTGATGGGTGAGTGTCTTAAAACTCTAAACATTATTAGATACAATTTTAGCAATTGATGTGAGTTGGCTTCTAATTGTCCAATTGTGGCATAATGCAGTTCTACCTGACAAATAAAATGTTATATTTCATTAATTTTGGACTCTCCTAAAATCCTTATTACCAGTAGATTTGTGTCCAGGATAGGTCAAACTAAAGGCTCATAAATGAATGGAGCAGTAGGCACATCATCTGAAGACCTTCTGATTTCTGACTATCACTGACTTAACAAGTTGCAGTTTTGTGAGTGACTATAAAAAAAGACTACCTCTCAACCATCAAAAGTTCACTTTGAAACATAAAACTATTAACACTTTAATTTTAGTCTTTCCACAGCATATTACAGACGTGTTAATGCAGACTTATATTACTACAGTAAAAGTTGTGTGATGTACGTGCATGTTGCTTTGACCAAAAATGCTCCTACATTAACTGTATCATTAATAAATATTTCAAAGTGCTTTCAGTCATTTTGAAAGCAAATATCGTATTTCCCTGCATACCAGTAAACAACGCTGATAAGAGTTTAGAAGTGAAAAGGAAGATAAAATTAAATTTTAAAGCACTCATGTGGAAATAAACCGAGAAAGAGACGTGAATGAGGATTTGGGGGGGGAAACAAGATTCAAAAGTGCATTTCAGTGATGTTCATTAAATCGAGAAAGCAGACCACAAGAATCACAGTTTCTGTCTTTTTCATTTTGTTACAAAACTGAAAACAAAGATGAAAAATAACAATCAGGAGAAAATTAACAGCAGAATGAAGAAAACTCTTGCAGCATATACTTGTGATACCAATGACGCATTTAAATACCAAGCCTAAAACCCTTAAATACCAATACTTACATTATTTTTACAACAGATAAAGATAGAGCACAACGGAAAATTTCACACTGATGTCCCAATTATTTTCAGCCTTATTATTTGGAATTATTTGTTTCAGTTCTTTTGAGTGGCAGTTCCTAAACCGGAAATCCCACATATATTTTAAAATGGAGTAGGCTTGAAAGGCTGGAGTGGGATGGAGTTGGTTTAAAATAGCAGATCATATTATAAGATCCCAACCTCTGGATCTCAGCTCTACCACTGGAGAGAGCCTAGCAGTCAACCTGTATTACATGATTGTATCACATCACAGCCTTGAATCGCAAAGAAGGATTAACCACATGACAGGGCTCGAAATGAACTTTTTTACTTTGTAGCACTGGCCCTTCCAACTTCAAAAAGTTAAGAGTACCAGCAAAAATATAGGAGCTCCACAAATAAAATGTGTGTGTGTATGTATTTATATACATGCTATATAATATAATATAATATATTAGTCAGCCAACAATTGTGCAAGTTCTCCCACTTAAAAAGATGAGAGAGGCCTGTAATTTTCATCATAGGTACACTTCAACTCTATGTGAAAACTACAATGCGATTAGAGACGCACTTGAAAAAATTGCTGAAGATTGCAGTGAGAAAGCAGACCCTAGATATGATGTTACTTGCTTAGTCACTGCTATTGACCTATTGCATCGAGAGCTGTTTGCTGAGGTGGATGCATCCCCGCATGTTATCAGTGTTACTCAGTCTTATCAATATGACATGTGCTGCAAATGAAAGAGAAAGTGGCTTGCTGATGAGTCCTCTGATGAAGATGAGTGACATTCACTGATAGAAGTCTGTAGAGATTTAAGGTTGATGTATATGAGAATATACAAAAAATATAGCTGCAAGCAGTGACGTCGGGCCCAAGCCCGGTGGCACCACCAACCCTGGGGTCGTCAAGGCAACTGTGCACAATGGACAATTGGCATTTGAAATGGTTAAATATAAAAGGACATGCCAAAGTCATCTGAATCCACCACATTTACTGCACCAGTTGGTCCCCACATCATCACAAACCACAACAGACACATCTATGAGATAATTTAAATTTAGATTAATTTAATTTCATAGGATGTCATATGGTACTTTTTAAGTGAGTGCAGAATGTGTTTTTTGTGTAACTGAGCTGCCGTTTGCGCATCAATCTTATGCACCAAAAGGATGCTTTCATTTAATTCCAATATGGGTGGTATCCAATGAAAAAATAAAATTATGAAATTACCAAATGGAGCCAAATAAGCTCACCAATGAAAAAATATTATAAACAGCGGCTTTTATAAAATCATTTGAAATTTATTCTTTTTAATAAAATGTAATTACATCAATAAATAATTAAAGACATATTTGTCATACGTGATGCTCGCCAACACCGACAAGGTGTTAGCATAACGCCTATGTCTAGTAAATGTAGGGAACAGCACATTCCAGGGCCCAGTTTATTGCCGGGCCCCTCTCTGTCCGTAACAGTGGACAAAGGTTTGCTATATTTTGATTGGATCTTAGTGGACCAACATAAACAAACTGCCCAACGCCATCAGATAAAGATGCTAGGACAATAGCCGGACATCTCTTAGAGGGTTAGAAGAAGACCCCTGGTACCAACCCCAGGAAGGACAGTATGGTCCGCATGCAGTTTCTGCCCTGCACCCACCTAGAGCCTATTTCCTAAGATTAGGCTGTGACTGCCATAAAAATTCCTCAGGACCTCAGCAGCAATGGGTGAAACAAAGAGAGTCACAAAGACTCATCCCAATCCATTCATAACTATGTTTGGATACCTTGAAACTGATGTATTCTACACACAATCATTTCACACTTCTTCACAGAAATAAGTATTCTCGGTTACAGCTATTTGTAGTGCAACACTAATTTAGCTGTTTATGTACAAATGAATGAATGCATGACAGTTCAGTCTTTTACCACCATGTTTGGTCTCTATTTGTTTAGAATATTGCCAAAGGTGGTGGTTTGGTAAGTGAGAAATGCATTGGTAAACCTTAAAGACACTTTAAAGACTTCCATCTTTGGGCTTTATGCAAATGAGTTCCACAGGGGAAAGAAGGGTGGGCCACACATCCACGGCACTGGAATGGAGAAGTGCCAAATTGTAATCTCCTCCTCATCAGAAAGGGATAAAAGTACCCCTCCAACAGACACACCTTGCTCTGAGTCCCGGCCTGCGAAGCTGAGACAATAACAGATACACACGTTCTTAGTCTCCGGTTCGTCCAGTGAGACATAACAGATACAACCGTTCTGAGTCTCCAGCCTGTGAGGAAAGAGACATTTTCAAACACCATGTTCCAAGTTTTCGTCTAGCGGGACCGTAACGACTCCAGAGACAAAACCAGATTGATCAAGTTCTGAGTGTCTGACCCAGAGAGGCAGAAGACACACAGAGACACTTGCAACAAGGTTAAGCTCAGGAGAGCCAACCTTTACTCCAAGGTCCCTTCGTCTGCGTGTTCCAGATTGTTAAGGACCTTCTGCACTTACACCAGGGCCTCATCTGCGTGTTCCAGATTGTTAAGAACCTTCCGCACCTACACCAGGGCCTCATCTGTGTGTTCAAGATTTTAGGACCCGTCGGTGCTCCAGGAGATCAGCATCCCAGAGAGCTTCCTGTTCAAGGCTGTCGAAACAGATTCCGGCTCCTCTCCCCACTGCATTGTCACCCAGCACAACCAGTGGAAGACGTCATCATCATCGGACCCAACAACGTGGAACGTAAATATCACTTAACTTTCCAGAGACCTTGGCATTGTTGTATATTATCAGTGTATGATTTTCTAATTCACATTAGATGTAATATAGCTGATGTTAGTTAAGGTTCTCCACCTTATTATTCACAGAAAAACAGTTTATCTTTCCATAAGGTAATGTACCTCTTCCATAGCCACATCCAACTTTATCACTTGTATTTTATGTATCATATGCACCTTATTCCTTTATCATTCATGGTATTCATTTAATAGTTGTGTTAGTTCTTCTTGTTTATCTTTTGTTAATAATTTTTTTTATTACACGTGTGTCTTCCTTGTGCTGATAATACAGAAAAGGCTCTACAAGTTAGGAATCTCACCATTCTTTCAAATAAATCAGCTGATCACTTTACATTAATTCCAAATTACTGAACAGCTTCCGGTTGGGAGTGTTTTCAGATTGCCACGGTAACAGACCTTGACTGGTGCCCTGAACTAGAGTAGGGGGAAGTGGTCACCTGATGTAATCTAACCACACCTTAAGTGACGTGGGATTCAAAAATCACAACGTCAGCAGTGACGTGAGTACCAATCTCTATTTTACATAGCGTCCTTGCATGGGCGAAGGTAAAATCACTACAAAAACACACACTCCCTACATGCGAACTGAGCTGAGCCGGACGATTACGTCACTGTTTTCTCCAGTGCTGATATACATAAATGAACTAGACTAATAACTACTGATCTTTGCAACAGAATGAATCAATAATATATAGAATAAGCTGCACAATGACACCATTTTCTTTGGGAGCTGCTGTCCAGCCAAAATTATTTGCCAATTATTAATGTAAAGCTGCTTTGCCACAATTTGCATTGTAAAAAGCGCTATATAAATAAAGGTGACTTGACTTGACTCCCTTCTGTGTAAAAAACAGACTGATTTTATTTCTGTCTTGAGGCCCCGATCACACTGAACGCGTTTTGTGCAGTGAGAGGCGCCTTTTTTAAATTGTTTTCTATGGCAAAGAGCCATAGAATCAACTCTGAGCGGAAAAGCGCCCAACGTCATTCAAGGTTTTTTTTCCATTGGCCAATCGAACGAATGGAGAGATGGCTTTCTGTCGTGCTGACGAATATTCACAGTTCTTTGGACACTGCAAAGATGGAGCCCTTTGCTTGTAACACACTTTCAAGTTTCTGCTAACATGAAAGTTTAACAGCAAACCAAAGAGCGCTCAAGCTTTATTTATGATATTGTTTATGAAATATACTGTATATGAAATATAGTAATGATATTGCTTGTAATAATAATAATAATAATAATCCTAAGGAAAACAATAGGGCCTTCGCCCTTTGGGCTTGGGCCCTAATAATGATCCTTAGAAGAACAATAGGGCCCTGCGCCTCAGTGGCTTGGGCCCTAATAATGGCATTATTCAACAATTTGAAATGTAGTCATATGTAGCTGACGTAGTGAACTCAGTGCAGGCTTCCTTGTTTACGACCAAATACAATCATTATTTTTTTGTTTTTGCTCACAAAAAGTATTCTCGTCGCTTCATAACATTAAGGTTGAACTACTGTAGTCACGTTGATTATTTTAACCATGCATTTACTAGCTTTCTGCACCTCAAAAGGTGCCTGTGTTATTCAGATACCCTCAGATTTCATTAAAAATATCTTAATTTCTGATCCGAAGATGAACGAAGGTCTTAAATGTGTGGAACGACATGAGGGTGAGTACTTAATGACAGAAATGTCATTTTTGGGTGAACTAACTCTTTAATATGCCGATGTTAATATCCTTGCTGTATGTGGATACCAAAGAAATGAACGTGTGGTGCTGTAAATGGAGACTTTTGCAAAATTGTCCACGACTTCATTTTAAAACAGCTTTTTTTTTTGCTTCTGCTCCAAAATCCTTATATTACTTCAAAAATTCATAAATAAGCCTCAACATCGACATTAATTTTATTTTTTAAAAAGTCCTCTGGTCTTCCTTTATTATTTTTTATTTCTTTTTCTTTTTTTTTTTTTGCTTTCCCTCGAATCTTCCTGCCAGCCCATGTTCTCCAGAGAGGGGGAGATGTACGTCGTTTAGATGGCTCTGTCTGCAGGGAGCAGCAACATAAAATCGAAGATGACGCAGTAGTGATTTGATAATTCCCCTCAAAAATCTCTAACCTAACACTGTCACATTAGCAGAAAGTCTTTTAGGAGAGTTGGGTAGAACAAAATATATTAGGCAATCTTTTTGCTCAAATGTAATTTGTACAATATTTCAAACAAAAACAATTCGGAGCAACGGTAGCGTCATTTCGCGGGAAAAAAGACAGACTTGGCAACCCGGGTAGCAAGAGCAACGGGATTGATCACGTGGTGTTAGTTACTTTTCTCAACGCTTGTCATGATGGTCCAATCGTCTTTCACGACGAGGCGTTTCATTTAAACGTTTTATTAGGGCTCTAGCCAGGGAAGATTTCCATTGGTACAGTATGATAATGCTCCAGTCTTTGCTTAATTAATTTCTACGATTTACACGCTTAAGTGGCCAAATGCGTGACAAAACGACAGCAGGAATGCGGCCCACTGAGATACGAAGACCAATGTTTATCAAGAACAACATAATGAGTTAGTGTTTTACAGACTCCAAAACCTTTAAATGCAGAAAAATGCATTACCTGTTCTTTTTTGCAACCCAGCCGTCACAAAGCCAAATAAAACTGCCAGCGAAAGAATCCTTCCGAGATAAGCCATGATGATGGTCGACGCCTGTGGAAAATGCAGGGAAATATAAGCGCGCTATCGGCAGTGGGGGATTGTTTGTTGACAGAACCGTTATTCTCAACACTGTCCTACATCTTTAGATTACAGTTAAAAGAAACATTACATTCATACGCAGTGGTTGGTTTTAACCTCAAAATGCTATGTAGGTTCTCTGTCATTTAGCTTATATTTATTATATTCAATAATGGGCCACTTACCCGCTCAGCTGGTGACGCAGATCTGAACGAACTCTGTATTGACTGGAAACACTTACTGTATCTGCGCTGACAGTCTGCTGTCCTATCGATTGAGTTATTCAATGTGGATCAGACCCACATAAGAACATCTATTGTTGTGAGACCCATCCTGCGTTTGTGTATATATAACCACACGAGGGTGCACATGGACTAGCAAATGCCGTGTTCCGTCAGATTTGCTTGGAAAATGAATTATTGCATTCAACTAAAATTTCATGTTTTCATCAGTTTCACCATCAGCGCAATTTTAAGCAGAGATTTACATACCTATATTAAACCCTTTTGGCCCAAGGGGAAGGCACGAATAGAAATGTAACGACTCTAATATAGCAATATGTAAATAAATTAATTAAAATGAAAAAACTCCCTAATTGATAAAGATGTAGGGAATAACAAACTGTACTTAAAATTGTTAATGTATACATAAATTAAAACATCTATATATTAATCGAAAATACCCTGTTATTTGTTTCACGCTATAATTGATGCGCACAGAATCTTTGTTCACTACAAATTAAAACTACAACTTGTTTTGAGGATGACTGTAGAAAACACCACATACGGACTATGGCAAGCCGTTTTGACTTTTATCCATTCTCAGGATATGAACTTGTGATATCAGCAATTACATTTTCACTTGTTAAAATGTTAATTCTTGATATCAGGAATTAGATTTCCACTAGTAACAATGGCAATTTTTGATATCAAGAATGAACATTTCCAGTATAGTAAAAATTATACTTCTTGATATCTGCAATTGTATTTTCACTAGTGAAATCTCACCATATGCCTCCATTCAATTGTTGATGTCAACAAATTAAAATTCTGATATATGTAGAGTTTGAGTGGAGGCCTGTGGTGAGATTTCACTAGTGAAAATACAATTGCAGATATCAAGAATTATAGTTTTTACTAGTGGTAATGTAATTCTTGATATCAAAAATGAGCATTTTAACTACCGGTAGTGAAAATTGAATTGTTGATATCAAGAATTAACACTATTACTAGTGTAGTATCAAATTGGGTGGAGAACTGCTGCGGTAGTAATCAAGTGAATCAATGCAGCGGTCAGGGTTGAGAGTAACGAAATACAAGTAACTTAGTTACGTATTTAAAATACAAAATTTGAGTAACTATTTCATTACAGTTACATTTTAAATGGGTGGTAATCAGATTACTGTTACATCTGAAAAGTATTTTAGATTACCAAAGTGATTACTTTGAATTTTAATGTCATTTAAAAAGCGATTGGTGATTCTCTGACTCTGACCGTCTGAAAAAGACGAGTTAAGTTTCATGTTTTCCACGGTTTTCATGTTTTGTGATAGTTGTTTGTGAGTCATTTTATAATTGTAAAAAAGGTCCCTGCAAGTTCTTCTCACAATTTGTTTTTTCCCCCCACAATTGTGAGTTTGCATTTCACAATTCTGACTTCTTTTTCTCAGAATTGCGAGATTTAAACTCACAACTGCAAGTTATAAAGTCAGAATTGGAAGATATAAACTTGCAATACAATTTTTTTTTCTTGCAATTATGAATTTAGTGTGAGTTTGAGTTTATATCTCATAATTCTGACTTTTCTCAATATTGTGAGTTTATATCTCATAATTCTGACTTGTCTCAATACTGTGAGTTTATATCTCATAATTTACATTTAGTCATTTAGCAGCTATCTGCAATTCTGACTTTTCACAATATTGCGAGTTTATATCTCATATTTTTGACTTTTCTCAATATTGCAAGTTTATATCTCATAATTCTGACTTTATAACTCGCAATTGCAACTTTATATCACATAATTCTGAGGGAAAAATTCAGAATTGTGAGATAAAACAAAGCATGTATTTTGTAATCTGTAGTGAAATACAATTTAAAAGTAACTTACCCAGCCCTGGCAGCAGTAGGCATCAAGTTAGGTAAGGCATGGGTTGAACTGAGTTCCGTGGGGCAGCGATCTAAAAGAGAAGCGAGAGATAGATGGGCTTGTTTGATGAGGCTGAGGTCAGAACGAATGTAAGACTGAAAGCCATCTGAGGACCACCGACCCAGTAGTTTGATTTGAAAGTCTGGCAGACCTTTTTGGGCTGCGGTGGTGGCTGCTCCGATGCGGAAGGAGTGAGATGAATACAAGTGAGCTTGGATGCCAGAGTGGGTGAGGATTTGTTTAAGCTTTTTATGGAACCAGTGCCTGGTGACTGGAAGGTTGTTCCCATCAATGAAAACCGGGTTGAGCAGAGAGATCTGACCCTTCCTGTGTGCAAGGAAGAAGAAAAGGGATTGATATGGCTGGATAGGTGTACACAAATCCAAGGATCTAGGGACACCGGGTAATCGGTCAAACCGGGAAAAGCCGGCCCACAGCGTGACCACACACCAACGATCAGTGGTAAATACAGACACAACGCAACAAAGCAGCAGCATCAAAGTTTGTTGCCCCGCAGACTGTACTGAATGCACTGAGCACCAGGTAAACTTTCTCCTAAAAGAATTAAACAAACGTTATTTATCTTTTAATATAAAACACGAGCAAACATTAACATACCTTTGAGTTGATGCGATCGTCACACATCCGGTGGCATGTACAACGGACCTCAACTCGGCGAACAGGCCCAGAATTACAACTGCTGCACGTTGAAGGCAGCCGCCAACCAACACTGTCGTTTGCTCGTCAGAAAACTACAATTCAATTAAAGCCAATCACCTCAAGCACACATCCCGATGCTTACTAAAACAGCAGATACACACCTGTGAAACAGGACAACCACAAACCGGAATGGGCGGGCCACGCTGTACTAACACCTCACAGTGCCTTCGTAATCCCTTTTTATATATCCATGCAAGTATATGATTGGACAACTCACGCCTTCATCAATAATTAATGAGCCAATGCGCGCATACCGTTCGTCCCACTACACTTGCACGTAGCAACACAGATGGATGATTGAGGACTGATTGCTGATTGAAGAGTTGTGCAAACAAGTTTCACACTGGTGCATTAGTTATTCATAATTATTGTGAGATAAAATAATTTGGATATTGAGAATTTTAGGAAAACCTTTTCAGGTTGAGCAATGCCGCACAGAAATACAGAAGCACAGGGCCGGTCCAGGGTGCCTAGAAATGAGACCAACACAAGAGTGCCGTTCATCATTGACACAAAGTTTATTGTCCAAGGGGTATATACTTATAGGTAATGAAACTAACAGCTCAGCTATTATGACACAATATCTGAATTCATCAAGATGTCTGAGTTCGTCCAGGGGTAAACAGAGAAAACGTTAGGTTACTAACGTAACACCGGTTCTCTGATAACATGAAGTGAAGTATCTCACTATGGGAGCGCCTCTAGGCGTGACCGATCGTGGAAGCACCAATAACACCACGTCTACCAACCATGGCAACCAATCACAGCAGCGATCAGGGAGTCTTACTCCTGTAACTGACCTCACTTCATGTTATCAGAGAACTGGGGTTACGTTAGTAACCTAACGTTCTCTTTCTAACATTCCTTCAGTATCTCACTATGGGATTTAGACCACTCCCGAATTGCCGATATGCTGACGAAGCAGACTAAAGAAAGAGTGGGTAAATATCTAAATCATAGCTCCCGACGGAGGTGAAAACAATATAACATGAGGAATTCGCCCCCTAATAAAAATGTGTTATACTACCTAACTACTCACTCCCAGTACTGAGTGGGCCAGGGAGGGTTCTATCACATCCAGCCTATAGAAACGAGTAAATGTGTGTGGAGAAGACCAGCTGGCTGGCGCGCAAATCTCTCAAATAGAAATGCCTCTAAACAGAGCCCAGAGCCAGGATGTAGCCATACCTCTAGTAGAGTGTGCTCGTAGTTCTGCTGGCGGCTCTATATTCGTAATTTTGTAACATAACACAATAGCCTCCACCACCCAGTTAGAGAGGCGTTGACAGGAGATAGGTTTTCCTTTGTAAGAGTCAGCCCACGAGACAAATAGCTGATTGCTCTTGCGAGGTGTGCGTATTCTCTGAACATACGTATACAGAGTACGAACCGGACATAAACTGTGTAACCTCTCCTCCTCTGGGAATGAAAAAGGTAGCTGATGAAAAGCTAACAGGTCCACTGACTGCGTGCCAGCGTGATCAAACACTTTCGGCACAAACGTCAGGTTAGTTCTCAAAGTTACCTTTTGACCACCCGGAGTGATCATCATGCAAGAGGAGTGAACCGATAAAGCATGTAGTTCACTCACCCTTCTTGCTGTAGCGAGAGCGAGTAACAGAGCCGTCTTAAAAGCGAGCAGCTTCAAGGCAATTTTATCAATGGGCTCGAACGGAGCTTTTGAAAGCGCGTTCAGAACCACGGACAAGTCCCAAGGCAGGACTAGCGGTTTCAATACTGGGTGTAACCTACGTGCCCCTCTCATAAATCGAAAGACGAGAGGGTGTTGGCCAAGGGTCCCCGAGTTAAGACCAACATGACATGCCGAGATGGCGGACAGATAAACTTTAACTGTAGAAAAGGCTCTGCCCTTATCCACGAGGTCTTGTTGGAAACACAGCACATCCGTAACTGAACACAAGAAAGGAATGATGTATATAAGGATATATATATATATATAAGGAACGCGTCAAGGCAGCCCATGCATTCTGAATTGTTTCAATAACTTTCGGAGGTAACCCAGCTGCATTCAGATTTAGCCTCTCATGGGCCAGGCCCAGAGAGCCAGTTTCTGAGAGGAGGGGTGAAAAATCGTGCTTGTGAGAGGAGATCCCTGCGCGCTGGTAACGGCCACGGCTGATCGTAGAGCAGTTACGCGATCTCCGCAACCCACAGTCTCCCCCGGCCAGTATGGCGCGATCAGAACCATTACATGTTTGCATTCCTGAACCCTCCATAGTGTCCGCTCGATCAGGCTCAACGAAGGGAACGCGTAAAGTAATGAGTCTGGCCACTCGTGGGCTAGAGCATCCAACGGTGCATTGTCGCTGGCCAGACAGAAGAACAGGGGACACTGTGCGTTTTCGTGCAATGTGATCTATAGCGATCTATAGCGGCCTGGCCGAATCACTGCCACACCATAAGAATCACTTGGGGGTGGAGTCTCCACTCTCCGTACAGAGGATTCCCTCTGGACAGTAGATCTGCTCCCCTGTTCAATAATCCCGGGACATGCGTTGCGCGTAACAACAGGAGGGTCCCGCTACTCCACATAATCAGTTCTTTCGCTAACAAGTGAAGTTTGTGAGAACGCACTCCTCCCTGCCAATTTATGTATGCTATCACCGTTGTATTGTCTGTTCTGACCAATACATGATGATTCTTGAGAAAATGCACAAAATGTCTCAGAACTAGTAACACTGTCAATAGTTTTAGAAAATTTATGTGCTTCTCTCTCAGTGCAGGAGACCAAACTCCTCTCACTGTTCTGCCCTCGAACACCGTCTCCCAGCCCATGAGAGATGCATCTGTCGTCACTACTTTCCTCAATACAACCGGACCCAGAGGGCATCCTGTCCTGAGAAAAGATGGCTCATGTGGCGAATGTCCTGTGATGCTGTCCAGTTCTGAAAATCCCTCATTCGCAGCAGTCCCAGGGGAACCACTGACACGGTTGAGGCCACCAGACCCAGTAGCCCAAGAAGCATTCTGAAAGAGACTGATCTCCCTCTTTGAAAAAGGGAGAGGCAGCTGTGAAATGTCTTGAGGCGTTCTTCTGATAGGAACGCTCGAAACATCACAGAATTCAACCTGAGACCTATGTAGACTATTTCCTGTGAAGGTGTTAGACAACTTTTCGTCTGGTTTCTCTTGAAATCTAATTTCTCCAGATGTGTCACAAGTGTGTGCGTATTGCTCTCTGCCTGCAGCGGGGACGGCGCGCAGATAAGTAGATCGTCCAGATAGGATAAGACTCTGATCCCTCTGTTCCTTAACGGTGCCAGAGCTGCTTCCACACATTTGCTGAATACCCTGGGTGCTAAAGCAAGGCCAATGGGGATTTTTGAATACTCGCATGCTGTGCCCTGATAAGCGAACCACAGATATTTCCTGAGTGCAGGAAAAATATCTATGTGAAAATATGCATCCTGGAGGTCCACTGAGGTGAATCAATCTCCTTGATGAATACTTTGACACAATTTTCTGAGGTGTTTGTTGAGGACCCGTAAATCCAAAATGGTACGGAAAAATCCAAAATGGTAAATCCAAAATGCCACACAAAATCACAAAATAATGGGAGTAGAAGCCCATGTTGCTCTCTTTCGTTGGAATCACTCTAATCACTCCATTTCTCATTAAAGAGGATATTTCTCCCTCTAACACCTGAGCTGCATCTCCCTGGGCCACTGAAATCACCACTCCACTGAACACTTTTACAGAGAATTTACAGAGAAGTCTTGTCCCCTCTCTATCGTGGTTAAAACCCAGGGATGAACTATGCATGCGCGCCAGTTCACCGTCTGAGCAGCGAGTGGACCCTTCCCGGCTTCGCTCACTAGTGGTGTTGCAGCACTTTCTAGTGGCGAGGGGGGGGGGATACCGCTCCAGTGAAGGAGTTATATTCGTCTTTATTAGCGATTGTTTTAATTTTTTGTGATATTTTTTTATTTTCATCCCACTCTGTGCCCTCAGCCCTTGGCCTGGATGTGTCAGAGAAATCTTTATTTGTGAAGGGATGCTTATGAACTTTTGTCCTTCCTCCCTCAGAAAAAAACTTCGTAGGTGGAGGGAGAGACAATACTTCGGGGGGCACCTGAGGAACATGCACCAACCTCCCGCACACATTGGACTTTGAACAGTCCAGGCAAACACTTATCACATCTACATTTCTTCAAAGAAAGAAATCGTCCTGAAGGGATGGGACAGAGAAACCCAGAGTGCTGTCTCCAAAACCTTTCTGATGCCGAACTGACGTCTCAGGTCGATCGTCTCTTTTTGTTCCCCTGCGGGGTGTTTCGCAGTTGCGGCTGCGAAAGAATGTTTTGCAAAACTGGGCTTTGGCGTCGGGCCCGTGTTACCAGGCTGCTGTGGTGGAGAAAGGACAGGAAGGCTGATATTCAGAATGTCCTCCTTTCCCTGAAGGTCTGAAATTCTCTCGGCTTGGGTGATAAGTGCCGGCTTTTTGGGAAGACAGACCTCAAATGCCTCTCCCTCTTTTATCCGTAGGTCACATTGTTGATGCATCGCAGTAACCGTCGCACCAAACATGGCCTTTGGATCAACAGGGGCATCCAAAAACTGTACTTTCTCTTTGTCAGAGAGGCCTGACAAACCCAGCTATAGCGATATCTCACCCACAAACCTATACTCCAACCGCAACTTTGAACCACTCCACAAGACGTGCACAGGTTTAAATCTGCGATGACGCATATCTCCTCCGAGAGCGCTGGGTTGCGAGATCAGGAGTCCGTCATCCTCGTCTTCAAGAATGGTTGACAAAACTATGTTGTCACCATCTTCCTCTCCTGCTAGAGGATCATCAAACAGCGGGGTAAGGACGGATGATACCCTCTCCATCATCTCTCCCCACGAGCTGGCGATCTACAATCTTTCTGACCGAAGTATTGCTATGAGGAACGCAAAGTGTGCTTTCATCAGACTAGCCAACTGAAGGCTGGAGGTGGATATTCATAAACACCTTCAAATAAACAAGTAAATAACAACACATATAAACTAACAGCAAATACAAACTAGAAGCAGGTAGAAACAAACAAATAAATGCAACAAAGTAGCCAGGCTAAACAGCAACTTTAAAAAAAGCAAAACAAAAAGAAAGCAAAAACAATGGAAACAAATTTAACAAAGCAAACACAGTAAATACAAACTAAAGAACAAATTTGAACAAAACAAAATTTTATCAACTGATGCACTAAATAACAAACAAAAACTTTCACAAAGCAAACTAAATACAAATTAAAGAACAAGTTGAAATAAAACAACGATCAACAAAATGAAAACATGTGGGAAAATAAATTTAACATAAAACACATGAACGAGCAAACATGCACTGAAAAGCAAATTTAGGGTGAAACTAATGCAGACAAAGTAGCAGCATCAGCGAATGTTGCCCCACAGACCTCCCCAAACAGAATGGGTCCCTAAGTCAAACTATTTTCCTAAAAAAAAAAAAAAAAAGGACACCAAAACACTACTCAGGCACAGGAAAGAGAAAGCGTTGAGATGGAGGAAAAGGATGGAGGAAGGCAGCTGCCAACCAACATTTACGATTATCCATATGTGGCGGGGTAGTGCGGTTTAAATCACGTGACCAAATTGTCACCAGAAATTGGTCCAACTACGCCACCCTGGGAAATAATCCCAGGGAAAAATACTCAATCATTAATTTCAGTAAGGCACACAGGTTTGATTTCCTCAATATTAGGCAAGCGACGTGAGCGGAGTACAGAAAAATATAAATATTTATTAAATACAATAATATTTTAAAATACAAAGCACTAAAACAACCCACTTCAGTGAAAACAAGATCACAACAAGAGGAAAAAAAGAAATAAATTAACCAGTTTTGTTCACACACCAATTATGCATATGAATCCATATATGTATGTAGATACAAAAAGAATGTATAGAGTACCAGCAGGGCTGAGGGTCCCAACAGCAAGGATTAATGTAGACGTTAGTTTTAGAAGGCTCTTCCTCGTGGAAGTAAGGTGTATGAGCAAAGGCCTTGTTACGCCTACTCGAGCCTCGTTGGATAAGATGGACGGCACACTCGGATTAAAACCACCGCCGACATTGATGCTAGACTCAAGCAAACTGGTAAAGACATGGAAGGCGTGGAAAGAAGAATTTCAGCTGTATCTTGATCTGACTTTGACGGAGGCAGCGGAAGGCACGAAGGTAACTTTTCTACTATCTGGTAGGAGAAACCGGTAGAGAGTTATGTGAAACGTTAATGGGCTCATCAATGGAGGCCATGATGGTAAAGCTACTATTAGAAGCATTTGATCAACACTGCAACCCGGAGCTAAACAAAACAGTTGAGAGATACCGTTTCTTTATGAGAAATCAAGGGACTGACGAAGGATTTGACAAATATGTTACTGAATTGAAAATGCTTGCTTGCACAATTTTGGTAACATAAAAGACTCTCTAATCCGTGACAGGTTTGTGTGTGGTACAAATAGTCCAAGTCTAAGAGAGGAGAATTTGACGCTGCAGAAATGTGTTCAGATTTGCAGGGCTATTGAGTTGTCCAGAGAAAACAACAAAACGATTGAGGGTTTTTCGAGGAGATTCAGGCTTTGCAGCAGGAACTGACACACAAAAGACTAATGGATGCGAAACGGAAAGGTGACATTACATGCAAATTTTGTGGAAAGACACACAAAAGAGATAAACGAAAATGTCCAGCTTGTAGGAAATGTAGGAAAAGCAAATCATTTCGCTGCATTGTGCAAGTTCAAACAAGAACGTGGAAAAGTTGTGAATAATGTAACAGAAACTGAGAGTGAGCAGTATGAGGATATCTGGAGCATCACAACAGAATCTGTGAACAAAGTCACAAAGAGCCTGGTTGAACAGCCCTGTCAACTGTTTGCAGGTATGCTGCTTGGAAAAAACTTTTCAAATTTCAAATGTCAAATTTCAGTTGGAATGTGGGGCAACGCGCAACATTATCCCCATTAACCTGGTGAATCCAGATGTTCCCGTAGAGAAAACGGACCAGGTGCTTGTTATGTACAACAAAAGTACACTGAAACCAATAGGCAAATGCCATTTGAAACTGAGCAATCCACGTAACAAAACCTGTACAGACTGGAGTTTATGGTCATTGATGCACACTCTGCAGTACCACTACTAGGAAGCAAAGCAGTCCAGGGAATGAAACTGGTCAATGTACAATCTGAAAACATCCTTGTGGTGGATAATGTTGTGACAAAGAACATATAAACTTTGAAAGAAAAAAATCTTGATTCTCATTTTATCCAGAATCGTGCAACTCGAATACAAATTAAAATAATGCATGTGCGTTCATGCTCCCCGGTGCTGTTGTAAATTTCTAAAAAATTAGGTACTTAGCCCTTTATGTTTTGTCTGTTTTTATTGTTTGTCAACATGCATTACATTTTATGTATCTGCATCCACTAACCTTCCATCCACACCGACTAGTGCTGGGTATTTGACAATTCATAATCTTTCATAATTACCTTGAGCAATAGGATTTTATAAAATATATAATATAAAGTTAAAAGATATAAGTGGCCTAAAAAATTACAAAATAAACATTCATAAATCAGTACTTTTTTACTTAAGTACATTAAAAAATCAAGTACTTCTGTACTTTCAGTCAAGTAAAATTGAAAAAGAGCCCTAAATACTTTCACTTGAGTAATATTTTATCTATTTGTATCTGTACTTTTACTTAAGTACTTGATTTGTGTACTTTGTCCACCACTGCATAGTACTGAGACTGCTCTCATTAGAGTTACAAATGATTTGCTCTTATCATTAGATCGTGGTTGTATCCATAAGTGTTACTAGACCTCAGTGCTGCTTTTGACACTATCGACCACAATATTCTTTTGAATAGACTCGAAAATTATGCTGGAATTAGTAGATTTTTTTTTTTGGTCACATTAATTCAGAAAAGTCACCTTAATTTCTATAATGCTGTCACAATTATGTTATGTTAAGTTTCATTTTCATGGACTTTTAGTTGAATTATCTTCAGTCACATGTTTTCAAGCTGCCAAAGATCCAGCCACTAAAGTCCAGTCCCACTCACCATCTGTCACCACCACAGAGGCAGAACCAGTGACCACGCCCATCGCGGATATGGAGCCAAGGCTCACCACAGACCAAGAGATCAAGCCATTACCCACCATAGACATTATGTCTGAGCCGAAGCTTGCTAAAGAGCCAGAGCCAGCTGCAAGGTCCATCCCGGCGAGAAGCCTGCTATGTCTCCACTGGCTCCCTTCAGCCCCTCACCATCAGCCCTACCATGCAGCCCTGGCTGCCTTGTAGCCACCAGTTCCCAGGTCTGGTGTGAGGACTCCTGGGCTCCGCCTAATCCCTTGGACCCTTCAGTTCCACCTCGGACTGTCAACCAATCGGCTCCACCATGGCATCCTCGTCCTACGGGCTACACCCTGGTCACTCGTCACCCCACCATCGCCATGGATTTCCGGGCTGTCTACTGCACTCCATCCCTCTGGCTCCAACGGGCTACTCTATCCCTCAGGTCACCGGGGTCCTCACTCACACTGGAGTCACCTTGGTCCTTCGGCCCCATGGTATCACCTCAGCCACTCGTCACCTGGACTCCGCCTTGGTCTCCTTATCCGCAGGTGTCACCAGATATCTCAGTCCATCGAATGTCGCCTAGGTCTCACCGTCTTCCTGCATCACCTCTGTTGGTCAGGCTCAAAGTACCCCCAAGGCTCCTCCCTCCATCATGGCCGTCTCCTGGGTCACTCTGAAATCTTGGATCCTACCACGTTCCATTCCTCTATGGGCCCATCCACCTTCATCTCCTCAATGGTTCCTCCCATCAGCTCCTCCCTGATCTTTTTGTCTGTCAGGCAGCCCCTTTCGTCAGCCCTTTCCCTTCTCCTCACCCACCTCCAAAGCCCCCATCATCCCTTCCACATTTCTTCTGTTGTGGCGCGAAGTCGCGCCTTCCCAGAGTGGTTGTTATGTCGCAATTGTTAGTTTAATTTTCATGGACTTTTAGTTGAATTACTTTGTCACATGTTTTCATCGTTTCTAGTTTCCCTCCAATCGTTGGTTGTCATGGACACTCACTAATAACCACAATTGTTCGTCTTTGTCTCATTACTATTTAAGTTCCTTGTGACGACCTCTGCTGTCCGTCTTTGGAGATACAGGTCGTCTGCGGCGTATTGGCGACACCTCTTTCCAATTAGACTGTCCTTTAAAAGAGGCCTTCAAATGATCAGAAGTGCTTTTTTTCTCTGGATCTTTGGATTTTGGTTTATTTCCACATTTTACACCTCAACAGCATATTACACTTTCAGCCATGCACCCTTCACTACATACTGACTTTACTGATTATTTCAGAGACATTGTTACTGTTAGGTTTATTTGTTTCTTCTTTATTGTTTATATTACTTTTCAGCAATTATTAAATGTTTTTTTTTTTAGTCTTAAGCTTTGGTTGTTGCTTCCCCTGAGCCACGGGTCGTAAAAAATCGGCTCGTCGAGTCGCGAAGTCGCGCCTTCCCAGAGTGGTTGTTATGTCACAATTGTTAGTTTAATTTTTTTAATGGACTTTTAGTTGAATTACTTTGGCACATCGTTGGTTGTCATGGACACTCACTAATTACCACAATTGTTCGTCTTTGTCTCATTATTGTTTAAGTTCCTCTTGAGTTCTCATTCATTTTCCAGTGTTGTTTGTGTGTAGCCACGTTGCCCTCTTACCACTGGATGACCTGAATTTGTTTAAAGAACCATTTGTTTGTTGACACCAGTTTGAACCTTCATCTTCTTCTGAACCACAGCGTTACAAATGCTTTATACAATACAGATTATTTAAAGCAGCAGATGTGATCAAAAGGAAAATAATAATTTAATTATGCAAACAGCTTTGAAATAGGAAATAGCTAATGTAAATTATATTTTTGTATTTCACTCAAAAGGTTGCACATATGGTATGCAAAATGTAAATTTAAACACAAATGAATTCCCATTTTACATATTGCATTGCCATTCTGAATATTGCTATGTAAATGCTTCTATACTTTACTTTTCCTTGAAATTAATGTATTTTTGTGTTTTTTTTTTTTATTTTTGTATTTTCTTCACATTTCATTTACCACCTAACTAAAGACTATTTATGTATGGCTCGGCATTGCTGGAGAAAATCACTGAATTTTCTAAATTCAACAGACTCCCTAGAGTTTTTATTTATGGTTTGCCAGTTAGTTTTGCCAGGCATTTTTCTCTTAATGTGTGCTGGATTACAAAGGGGAGGTCATACTAAGAATTCAACGCCTCCCATGCTTGCTCATATATAACCTAAAAATTTTAAGGAGGTACCTTTTAAACATTTTTTTATACATTATATTTATATTTGAATCACTTTTTGTATAAAAGAAGAATGAACACAAGTGAACATCCATATATGAATCCGACAAAAAGAAACAAATAAAAATCAAAGTCATGGACAGTTTCAGCGTTTCAACTGCTTCTGTTCTGGTAAGTTGTAGTCCAGATAATATGGGGGGGACTGTACACATGGCCACGCAATCATCGGATAATAAAACTACTACCTCCTAAACGATGCATCATGTGTTCAACACTCAACAATATTCCAATATTTGACATGTGACTGCACAAACGACCCTTACATTTGGTTATAGACACCATGCAACATGTAAATCAGCTGCAACTTCCATTTCAATGAACAGGAAGACATACAACAACAAATAGAAGGGCAACGCATTATTTAACACATCACTACATACAGTATACAATAATTTTACAAGATTTACTAATCTAGCATCATAATGCCATACCTTACATCTGCCCCGACTTCCATTCATAAATGGTAAGCGGAAAAACAAAGGACGGAAGGGGAAAAATAAATCTCATCACTTCCTAAACAAATAGTAAATAAAACTCCAGTATTCAGTGATCTCAACATTTGACAAGAGTTCATCTGGTATAATGCAGATGCCAAAGAAATCTGAGCCATCTTTTACTTGTCCAGTGTCCTGATGTTGTTCAAGTTGTAATACCTTTTTTTTTTACTCTATATATAATTAGCCAGCTGGGGGCACTATAAACACATTTACTTGACCATGATAACAGGCTGGTGAGACACTAGGTTTGTAATTTTCTGACTGTTTTTCAAATAAAAGATTTCCTGTATCATAAATCGATACTTTTGCTTAAAAAGCAAAATGAAAAAGGCTTTAATTCCTTTAAGTTTAAAAAAAAAAAAAAAAGGTCAACCCAGATGAAAAAAAAGATGTTTCTTCTAATAATTAAGTAGCACTTCCTAAAACTTCCTAGAACTGTTGGGAACTTTCTAGAACTGTTTTTCTAGAACAATCCAAATCTTGGTAAATATTTACATATATATATAAAGTATTCAGACCCCCTTGAATTTTTCAATTGTTGTTATATTGCAGCCATTTGCTAAAATCATTTAAGTTCATTTTTTCCTCATTATTGTACACACATCACCCCATATTGACAGAAAAATAGAATTCTTGATATTTTTGCAGATTTATTAAAAAATGAAAAGTATTCAGACCATTTGCTGTGACACTCATATTTAACTCAGGTGATGTCCATTTCTTCTGATCATCCTTGAGATGGTTCTACACCTTCATTTGAGTCCAGCTGTATTTGATTGTACTGATTGGACTTGATTAGGAAAGCCACACACCTGTCTATATAAGACCTTACAGCTCACAGTGCATGTCAGAGCAAATGAGAATCATGAGGTCAAAGGAACTGCCTGAAGAGCTCAGAGACAGAATTGTGGCAAGAAAGATTTGAATTGTGAATTGTGAATTGTGGCAAGAATTGTGGAGAAAGTTGTAGAAAGTCAACCATCACTGCAACCCTCCACCAGTCCGGGCTTTATGGCAGAGTGGCCCGACGGAAGCCTCTCCTCAGTGCAAGACACATGAAAGCCTGCATGGAGTTTGCTAAAAAAATACCTGAAGGACTCCAAGATGGTGAGAAATAAGATTCTCTGGTCTGATGAGACCAAGATAGAACTTTTTGGCCTTAATTCGAAGCGGTATGTGCGGAGAAAACCAGGCACTGCTCATCACCTGTCCAATACAGTCCCAACAGTGAAGCATGATGGTGGCAGCATCATGCTGTGGGGGAGTTTTTCAGCTGCAGGGACAGGACGACTGGTTGCAATCGAGGGAAAGATTAATGCGGCCAAGTACAGGGATATCCTGGACAAAAACCTTCTCCTGAGACCTCAGGACCTCAGACTGGGCCAAAGGTTTATCTTCCAGTAAGACAATGACCCTAAGCACACAGCTAAAATAATGAAGGAGGGGCTTCACAACAACTCTGTGACTGTTCTTGAATGGCCCAGCCAGAGCCCTGACTTAAACCCAATTGAGCATCTCTGGAGAGACCTAAAAATGGCTGTTACCATCCAACCTGACAGAACTGGAGAGGATCTGCAAGGAGGAATGGCAGAGGATCCCCAAATCCAGGTGTGAATAACTTGTTGCATCTTTCCCAAAAAGACTCATGGCTGTATTAGATCAAAAGGGTCCTTCAAGTAAATACTGAGCAAATGGTCTGAATACTTAGGACCATGTGATATTTCAGTTTTTTATTTTTAATAAATCAACAAAAATGTCAAGAATTCTGTGTTTTTCTGTCAATATGGGGTGCTGTGTATTATATTGATGAAAAAAATGAACTGAATGATTTTAGCAAACGGCTGCAATTTAACAAAGAGTGAAAAATTTAAGGGGGTCTGAATAGTTTCTGTACCCACTGTATATGTATAGGAGAGAAGGACAGAGAAAGAGAGAAAGAACTTTATGAGCAAACAACTTAACTTGATAGTTTTTGATATTTGTTTTAGTAGCAATATATAATGTCGCAGAATATAAGTGGTACTATCTTACATCAGAACAAGGCTATCTGGACCAATAATCTAGTGAGATTTCAGCAATCATATAGCAGAAGGGGAAATGTGCTTTAGAAAAATCTTCACTAGAAGAAAAGTGCAGAACGCCACTCCAGATGCAAATTATTGGACAATACCAGTTCATGGAATAGAAATCAGAAGAATAGATTGAATTTAAAATAAATAGAACAGGTTTATATTTAGCATTTTTTTAACTTTAGCTTAATTTCGTTGTTTGTATCACTACTCAAGCTGTATATCACTGCTTACGTTTGCTTCTTTTTGGAACTATTTTCATTGGCAGAGCAAAGATGAACAAAAGTCCTTGATATTAGGTTCTTTATAGAACTGTGGTATAAAAAAATATCATACTCGCAATCGTGCTTCTTACCTGTTGTATATCATTGAATTCTACTGTCAATCAATTCACATCTTATTAAAATAAGAAATTAAATGTTTTTTTTCTCTGGAAAACATATCACATCTCTTAACTCATACATGTTTTACCATGTGGAAATGTTGGGCAGCAGTTTGAAAAGTTTATAATTTTCCTAGGTATGTTAAAACTAGCAGAAGGCATGAAGTAACGGATCGCCTGTATGAGAAGTTTGGTGACAGCTGAGGAAGAGTTACTTAAAAACTTTCCCTGAATTATTCCATATGTCAAGTATTTTTCCACACCTCATCCTGATGCCCCCTACTTAACCCGTAAAGCCCCCCAACAGCTGAGATTGGTTCTAGCTTGGCTGCAGCTGTTTTCCGCTCTTACAGTTGTAAGTCATGGGAGAACTGTTTCCAAATACTTTCAATGGAAAGTAGCTAAAGCCTGCTTGAAGTTGCTATATGATGTTATATGCGATTTAGCATATTCATGATATCCATACATCATTTGCATTCTGCTTAGTCTCTTCTGCTCTTTGTGCTTGCATACTGTATTTTAATCCAGCCAAATTCCCAATAAATCTGTTCTCATTTACATATTTTTTTGTTTCTGACAACAGAACAAATCTGAAGTAGTCACTAAGCCAGCAGTCACTGACAAACTGGTCCTCTGCACAAAAGTCCTGATTTATAATAAAGACATCATCTAACAAAATCCCCATAGACATAAGAAAAAGACAGTGGCTGCGCTGTGATTTGGTTAAAAGCATCACAGCACCACATAAGATTGCTGATGAGCGGAGACCTGGCGGAGGCTTTTGCTAATCTAAATTGACTAAATTCAATATATTCGTGCCAAATCAATATGTCAGACGCGCAATTAACTCTTTCAAAACCAAATCGGCACCGGTAGTTACAGTCTCATCTAAGAAGAAAAGTAAAAAACAATGTGTATCAGTACACACCATCAGTACTTTCAAATTACTCCGAAGACAATGTGTTCAAATCACCCGTTCTTGAACGTGGACAACGGTTAAGTTTTTAATCTTAGACTTCTGTACATCTTGTGTTATCATTTTTTTTTATCTAAGTGTAACAGGGCACGTTTCAGGAACTACAAATCCCATCAGCTTCAGTTCTATAAAAGGAAGTGATGGGATTTGTTCTTCCACTTCCGCCCTTCGTTTTTCTGCCGACACTTTATGAAAGGAAGTTGCGGCAGATTTAAGGTATGGCATTGTGACGCTAGATTATTAGGTCTTGTAAAATTGTGTATGTAGTGATATATCTATGTAGAATAATGTGTTGCCCTTCTGTTTGTTGTACGTCTTCCTGTTCATTGAAATGGAAGCCACACCTGGTTTAGGTGTTGCATGGTGGCAATAGACCAAATGTAAGGATCGTTGGTGCATTTACATGATAAGAGTGGAACACATGATGCATCGTTTAGGAGGTAGTAGTTTTATTATCCGATGATTGCGCGGCCATGTGTATTTAACACGTGTTTTATTGATCATGTTATCTTATTTGTTTTTTAGTATTATGGCTGGATGGTTGTCGAGTGTCAAACCAAAATAACGGATGGTAGAGGTATTATTTTTATTTTTATTAAAAAAAATAAATAAAGGGTTTTAATGATTTTCTTGAATGGTTTATTTCTTTTAAAATGTTTTGGGTATGTGAATTTCTTTTGTATTGTAAATATTACTTTTAGTAAAGGATTGTGTTTTCCCTTACAGGGATGCCGGATTACCGTTTATTTTAGGTTGAATTATTGTTGAGATTGTGTTTTTTGGTTGAATGTTGGACCAGAGTTGGTTGAGGGAGAACTGAGCTCACCCCAAAGACAAAAAGAGGGACTAAGTAGATCATAGTCATTTTAGAGTGTTGACTTGTTCGTTTCATTTGCATTACCCACTGTTAATATTATTGTATATTTTGTTTTTTTGTTGTAGATTTCTTTTTGACCTGACGGTTGCCTTCACTGGTGGATAGCAGTGGTGTCGTGGGTTGGTCACTTTATTTTTCATCCTTCTAGGTCTTGTGATTTGCCGTGAGCTTGTTAGCAGTGGGAGCACGTTTGTCTGTGGGCCATCTCTGTCTTCACAATCTAGGTAACCTGTGGCCATCTGTAGGGTTTGTTTATGTTTTTTTTTTTTCTTTGTGGGTAATTGTATTAATGGTCTGCTGCATCCTTTGAACATGTTTTTATATTATTTTCTTTTGAATAAATATGTTTGTTTGAAGCTTCACTACCGCCTTTGCCTGATTATTTCCCTCTTTTGGGTCATGTCTCAATTGGTGTAATCGGCAGGGTCTTTTGTGGCGAAAGTGGTTTTGAAGTTTTTTTTGTTGTTGTTTTTGTATATTGGTTATGTTTTTCAGCAACTGAATAAACGGTAGTTGTGCATGAAGGTGATCATTAGACTCTGCATCGTGGGACCTTGTCATCTTTCTCTGAACTGTTTTATAAAATAATCTGTTAATAGATATGGACCAAGAACTACTAAACTTGCGGGAGCAGATGAACTGTCTATGACTACTGTCTATGAGCACATTACTGGTGTTGGTAAAGGCTGCTCTCTTCGTCAATCCTCGATTTTCACCAACGGGGTCCATCCATATGGTCTACTGTGTCTTTATAAAAGAGTCCTGCGGAGAAAACCGTTTCAAGGGCATCTTTGCCATAATTGGTAAGACACTCTATTATGCAGTGATAAGGAAATGTACTAGAACTCTGTGATGAAAAGCGATTTCCCCAATCGATACATCCACATGTGAAAATATTGTCACTCCTGGATAGTTAATGAGGCCTACAGGATCTCCGTGAGATCACTGAAGACGGCGAGAGCGCGTGAGTGTTTACCTAATACCCGTTTCGGCTCTATTGCGAAGTTATTATTTGCTGCTAGGAAGGATTCGTTTCGATTCTTTGCTTATTTGTATGTTTTCGCTTGGATTTGTATCTGTTTGTAATTGTATTCGCTGCCATTTAGAAGAACTGTAGCGGTTGTTAGTTTTTGGCATTGCTGGGCTGTGAACTTAAGTGCTGTACGTGCGCTTCCTGCAGTAGTTTCGATTTGGCCCATTCACGGCGAAACTCTTTTGCTGAGCTAATTGTTAGGGCGGACACAGCTGTTTTCACTCATACGTTATTAGGCAAGCTATTTAGTCAGTGTGTCCGCGCTTGCGCGGAAGCGTTAGCGGAAGCGTTCAGCCTCCTTGTGTGAAGACCGACTTGGGTAAAGACCTGCGACTCTACCTGCGCGACTCCACCGAGCAAGGACACCGACAGGACACTTAAGTATCCCCCCCCCTTTTTTCTTTGCTCCCATACTCAACATGTGCTTTCAATATATTCCTGTTGTCACTCGTACACGCTCCACTATCACCCGTAGAAGGCAGCGCAACACTACTAACCTGCGTCCTATTTACTCCTCTCCTAACCAACCTCTATCTGTTTCTGTAGGACTATGGAATTGTCAGTCAGCTGTTAACAAAGCTGACTTCATTCCAGCCTTTGCCACTAACTCTTTTCTCAATATCTTAGGCTTGACTGAGACATGGATTCGTCCAGAGGACTCCTCAACCCCCGCTGCTCTTTCTAACAACTACACCTTTACTCATACCCCTCGACAGTCAGGAAGAGGAGGGGGCACAGGTTTCCTCATTTCTAACAATTGGAAATACTTAGCTCACCCTGCTCTATACAGCAACTATTCGTTTGAATCACATGCCATTACAATTACATACCCTGTCAAAATTCATCTTATTCTCATCTACCGCCCCCCAGGTCAATTGGGTACCTTTGTCGAGGAATTGGACATGCTGCTGTCCTCATTCCCAGACGATGGTAGTCCACTTGTACTACTGGGTGATTTCAACATTCACCTCGTTAAACCTTATGCTTCTGACTTCCTCTCTCTCCTAGCTTCATTTGATTTCAACCGACTCATCACCACAAGCACCCACAAATCTGGCAACCAATTGGACCTGATCTACACACGTAACTGTATCACTGACAACATTCTGGTCACACTTCTGAACGTCTCTGACCATTTCTTCATCACTTTCAATCTGCAACTTATTTGTGCACCACCAACCACTTCACATGTTTCCTTCAGAAGAAACCTGCGCTCTCTTTCCCCTTCTCATCTATCCTCTGTTGTGTCATCCTCCCTTCCCACACAAACACAATTCTCATCTTTGGATGTAAATACTGCAACACACACGTTATGCTCCACTTTATCTACTTCCCTAGACAGTATCTGTCCTCTGGGATCCAGACCAGCTCAAGCAACTCCCTCCAACCCCTGGATATCTGATGCGCTTCGTGATGACCGGACCAAACTCAGGGCAGCGGAAAGGAAATGGCGCAAATCACAAGACCCATCTGACCTAGGTTTGTACCAAGATCTGCTATCATCTTTTTCTGGGGGAGTCCATGCAGCTAAGTCCTCATACTTCCACGATAAGATCAACGGCGCTACAAACACACGCTCACTCTTCAAGACATTCAACGCACTCCTCTGTCCCCCTCCACCACCACCCACCACGTCTTTAACTGCTGATCAATTCGCCAATTTCTTCACCGACAAGACATCTGCCATCAGGAGCCAGTTCTCTGCACCACCCACACAGGAACTCATCCCCTCCTCATCCACTATTCTTCTCTCTTCCTTCTCCCTTCTCACGGAGGCGGAAGTATCAAAACTTCTCCTCTCCACTCATCCCACCACCTGCCCTCTAGACCCCATCCCCTCACACCTTCTACAAGCCATCTCTCCCACTCTCTTACCAGCACTTACACACATTATTAACTCGTCTCTCCACACAGGCACTTTTCCTACCACATTCAAGCAGGCTCGAGTAACCCCACTGCTTAAAAAACCCACGCTAAACACATCACTCATGGACAACTACAGACCTGTCTCTCTCCTGCCATTCATATCAAAAACACTTGAACGAGTTGTTTTCAACCAGGTGTCATCCTTCCTCACACAGAACAACCATCTGGACATCAACCAATCTGGTTTCAAGAGCGGGCATTCCACAGAGACTGCGCTACTGTCCGTCACGGAATCCCTGCGAATTGCAAAGGCTGGTTTCAAATCATCTGTTCTCATTCTGCTGGATCTATCTGCTGCCTTCGACACCGTTAACCATCAAATTCTTCTGTCCACCCTCTCGTCACTGGGTATCTCAGGTTCTGCACTTCAGTGGTTTGAGTCCTATCTCACAGGTAGGTCTTTCAGAGTTGCCTGGGGAGGGGAGGTATCCAAACCTCATGAACTGATCACTGGGGTCCCTCAGGGTTCAGTTCTTGGTCCCCTCCTATTCTCCATTTATACTACATCACTGGGTCCCATCATACAGGCACATGGCTTCTCCTACCACTGCTATGCTGATGACACACAACTCTACCTGTCCTTCCAACCAGATGATTCCACAGTAGCTGCACGGATCTCAAGCTGTCTGGCGGATATCTCCACGTGGATGGAAGAACACCACCTGCAGCTCAACCTGGCAAAGACTGAGCTTTTAGTCTTCCCTGCCACTCCTACCCTACAACACGACATCAACATACAGCTTGGTACAACCACCATCACCCCATCTAAGTCGGCCAGAAATCTTGGAGTTATCTTCGATGACCAACTGACCTTCAGAGACCACATCTCAAAGACGGCGCGGTCATGCAGATTTGCACTTCGCAACATCAGGAAAATCCGTCCCTTCCTGACTGAACACGCAACACAACTGCTTGTCCAGGCCCTGGTCATTTCAAGGCTTGATTACTGCAATGCTCTTCTGGCTGGTCTGCCGTCAAGTGCAATCAAACCTCTTCAAATGATCCAGAACGCTGCTGCTCGTCTTGTCTTCAACGAGCCTAAGAGAGCCCACGTCACGCCCCTCTTCATCTCTCTGCACTGGCTACCCCTCGCTGCTCGCATCAAGTTCAAAGCGCTGATGCTTGCTTACAGATCCACCACAGGCTCTGCACCTTCCTACCTCCACACTCTGATACAACGCTATGTCCCCACCAGAAGCCTGCGATCACTAAAGGAGCGTAGGCTTGTGGTACCATCACAGAGAGGCACAAAATCACTCTCCAGAACATTCTCCTTCACTGCTCCCTGCTGGTGGAATGATCTCCCTACTTTCATCAGGAACGCAGAATACCTGGCAATATTCAAGAGACAGCTGAAAACTCACCTCTTCCGTGAACACTTGATCCCTCATATAAAAAAAAAAAAAAAAAAAAAAACCTTTCCTTCCCACTCTAGCTTATGGTACTGAGCAATGTATGAAACTGTATTGTGAGCACTTCCTGTGTTATTTGCCAATTCATGAAGAATCGCTTGTTTGTTTTCCTCACTTGTAAGTCGCTTTGGATAAAAGCATCTGCTAAATGTAAATGTAAAATGTCTGCGATATCCGTGCCATTAGGATTAGTAATTAGTCGCAAAAACAACAAAGTGTCAAATCAAGGTAATCCTGACCAGTCATTTCATCATTTAGCAGATTCTTTTATCCAAAGCAACTTACAAGGGGAGCAATTAGGGGTTAGGTACCTCACTCAAGGGCACTTTAGTCATGGTATCAAAGGTGGAGAGAGTGCCGTTTATTCACAATCCCCACTTTCAATTCCTGCCGGCGTAGGAATCGAACCGGCAACCTTCAGATTACAAGCCCGACTGCGGTATTTTTTTTTTTTGGCCACGCTTAAAGCGCGACGTCTCTGCTTACATTAAGACGTGTAAGACTTGCCAATTAACTAGTAAGCCGAATCAAGTATTAAAACCTGCTCCTTTAAAACCCATTGAAGCCACTGATGAACCTTTTGAACATCTTATTGTTGATTGTGTAGGGCCACTCCCTCATTCGACAGCAGGTAGTTCTTATTTATTTACTGTAATGTGTTTGAACACTCGTTTTCCTGCAGCGTATCCACTGTGTACGATTACAGCTCATTCTATTGTGAAAGCTTTAACACAATTTATATCAGTTTTTGGTATTCCGAAAATTATTCAAAGCGACTAAGGTTCGAGCCTTACTTCTCATCTCTTTCAGCAAGTACTGAAACAGTTGCACATTAAGCATAATCAATCCACAGCATATCATGCGCAAAGCCAAGGGGCTTTGGAAAGATTTCATCAGTCGTTGAAGTCACTTCTCCGTGCATACTGTGTGCAGCTGGATAGAGATTGGGAAGAGGGTCTACCATGGATGATGTTAGCTGCACGTGAGGTAGTACAAGAAAGCACAGATCTTAGCCCTAATGATTTGGTCTTTGGCCATAAAGTATGTGGATTTTTGTCTGCATTTCAAGATGTAGGTAAAGCTGCAGAGCCTCCAAAAATTTTGGCATCGTATGTTTTAGGTTTTAAAAACAGACTTATCCAGGCTAGGGAACAAGCAAAGGGAAACCTTAAAAATTGTCAGGGAAATATGAAACGGTTGTATGACCGTATGGTTGAGCGCAGAGTGTTTGAACCAGGCGATCAAGTGCTTGTATTGCGTCCTATGGTATCTTCACCTTTTGAGGCTAAGTTTGACGGCCCATTCGTTGTAAAGCGGAGGTTAAGCGATGAAAATTAGGTTTCTATGCCATCCCAAAGAAAATCTGTAAAAACATGCCATGTTTTAAAACCGTTTTATCAGAATGAGGTTAAATCTGGGGAAAGCCTTACTATTTTGCACCCGGCTCTTTCTGTGGCTCCTGTTAATACGGTTAATGTGAGTTTGGTGGGAGACGAAGAGGAGACCATTTCTCCAGATGATTGAAAAATTTTGAGTCGTTGCAGAATTTGGAGTTCGCGCTCCGTCACTTATCTCCTGTAAAATGTCAGGAGCTATGTGAATTATTGCGTAGTTTTCCTGAATTATTAACTTGTACTGATTGGGTGGAACACGATATTGATGTGGGGGATGTAAAACCAATTAAACAACGCTTCTATCGTGTTTCACCTGAGAAACGTGATTTGATGGAGAGTGAAATTCGGTATATGCAGGATCATAATATTGCTGTTCCTTTGTTCTCAGATTGGGCTTCTCCGTGTCTTTTGGTGGGAAAATCGGACGGTGCCGTTAGATTTTGCACAGATTTTCGTAAGGTAAATAGTTTGACTAAACCAGACTGTTTTCATTTACCTCGCATAGAGGATTGTATAGACCAGGTGGGGTCTGCCAAGTTTGTCAGCAAGTTTGACTTGCTGAAGGGCTATTGGCAGGTTCCACTAACTAAGAGAGCAAAGGAAATATCTTCTTTTATTACACCGTTTGGATTATATTCTTATCAGGTAATGAGTTTTGGCGAAACGCGAAACGCTCCCGCTACTTTTCAGCGCCTTATGAATCGAGTGGTGTCTGGTCTCGAGGGTTGTGCCGTCTATTTAGACGATTTAGTTGTTTTCAGTGACAGTTGGGATTCTCATTTAAAGCGACTTCGCCTGGTGTTGAAACGTCTGTCAGAAGCACGGCTTACTGTGAATTTAGGAAAATGTGAGTTCGCCAAGGCTACCGTGACATATCTTGGTAAGGTGGTAGGAAATGGTTAAGTGCGCTTGGTACAGGCTAAAGTACAGGCAATTAAAAACTTTCCTCCTCCGATGACAAAGAGCTAATGAGATTTTTAGGGTTGGTAGGTTATTATCGCTCTTTTTGTCGTAATTTCTCTACGGTAGTAGCCCCACTTACAGACTTATTAAAGGGTAAGGCGAATTTTTTTGGTCTTCTAGCTGCGAGTCTGCTTTTGAGAATGTTAAGTCCCTGCTGTGTTCCTCGCCAGTACTTTTGGCTCCACGTTTTGATGAACCTTTCACTTTGCACGTTGATGCTAGTAACGTGGGAGCCGGAGCTGTTCTTCAGCAGTGTGATGCAGATGGGGTAGATCATCCTGTTTGTTTCTTTTCGAGGAAGTTCAATGTTCATCAGTGTCATTTATTCTGTTGTTGAGAAGGAAGCGTTGGCCCTTATTTGGGCACTACAGCACTTTGCTGTTTATGTTAATTCTAGTGTACCCATTGTGATATACACTGATCATAATCCTCTAACTTTTTTAAATTCTTTACAGTGTTCGAATCAGAGACTGGTCTGGTGGTCTCTATTTCTGCAGTCCTTCTGCTTCCGACATGTACGAGGTTCTCAGAACGTTGTAGCTGATGTGCTGTCACGCTGTTCAGATGTGACGTAACAGGTTCCTGGTGGGATTCCCTGTCTTAAGGGGACAAGGTGTGTCTGTCCTTGGAGATGCAGGTCGTCTGCGGCATATTGGCGACACCTGAGTCCAATTAGACTGTCCTTTTAAAAGAGGTCTTCTAATGATCAAAAGCTCTCTCTTCCTCTGGATCTTTGGATTTTGACATTTGTTTTGGATTCTGGTTTATTTTCACATTTTACACCTCAACAGCACATTACACTTTCAGTCATGCACCCTTCACTACATACTGACATTACTGATTATTACAGAGACTTATTTGTTTGTTCTTGATTGCTTATATTTCTTTTCTGCAATTAATAAATGTTTTTTTTTTAGTCTTAAGCTTTGGTTTGCGTGCGTCCCTTGTTTTGTTGCTTCCCCTGAGCCACGGGTCGTAACACTAGGCCACGACTACCTCTACCAGTCCACACAATAAAAAAACTCCAAAGGTGACGAGTCCGATAATGCTGATAACGGTGGTATTTCTATTAAGTATTTTTTCAGAGGTACTGTAAATGGGTCCAGTTCGGTTTTTAAACATTCTTCTGACATGCTGTGTAGTAGGGCCATGTTCTAAAATATTGTTTTAATAGATCTCTTTGCCCTTTTTGATGCAGCATCCTTTGTCGCCTCCTCGCGCTTATGTTTTACAACTGACGATTTCTTCTGAGTACATTTTGTTTTCTTCTGTGTTTGGCCACTCCTTCGTGCCCTTGGTGGTCTAGAAGCATACACCTTCCCAAAGCTAAAACATCTTGGTTCTGGTTGTCTTTCACTTGTATACTTATCTCGGTGATTTATTAACCGACATGTAATGTGGTCTGTTGTATCTAATACTAACATTCTTGTTACTTTCACCATCTATATGTACACTCCGCAGTAGTCGGACATGGTGATCACCAACTGATTGATATTCTCCTACCTTATAGATTGATAAGGTTAATTATATGCACCTGACCCTCCCGAACTTTAATTAAACATCATTTCATGAGTTCACATTTACATATAATTAAGAAGAGTAGAGGTTTAATAAGATTTGGCATGCTGTCCAGGGGGAGGGCTCCAAGCTCGGAAGTATGGCCCGAATCCAGAGTACTCCCTCAAAAAGTAGGAAAGCAAAGGACAGCCACCAGATTGAGCAGCTCACGATGCTGGGGCGGACGGGACCTACTGGCTGGCAAATGAAGAGCAGAAAAATGTTTGGAATGACCAATCGGGAGAGCTCTCGTATCGTCTGATAGGAGACCAATGCTCACTGCATCAGACTTGTGAGTGCGTGATTTGGAGCACCCAATCGGGAGGGCTCTGGCAACATCCAACAGGAGACCAATGCTCAGTGTTGAAAGGTTGAGCCCTACCGACCAAAGGGTGAGGGCTGGCGTGTTTTAGGAATGACTGACCGAAGGGGCCCACTTAGCTTCCGAAGGAAGCAACTCCCGGCGACGGATGAGTGGGTCCTATTGGCCGCTGGCGTTGCGAAAGAATTAGAACACCCTACCAGGAAAGAGCTTGCGGTGACCGATGGGAGAGCAATGCTCACCACATCTGACGGGTAAACCTTCTCGAACAAGGGAGAAAAAGACATAGATGCCCGATAAGGAAAGTTGATATACCTCTAATGTATGCACCAGTTTTGATGGATACTTGAGGTCGAGCGCATAGGTAAGTCCAAACAGGAGGCAGCATGCTTTCGACAGGTTTGGCACACCTCTGACCACGGGCTGTCCGTCTATGATAATCCCAATCGTGCCGGGCTGATGGCATATTTCAATTTTCAGGGGGCAACTGCCTAGCTCAGCGTGCACCTCTGTTTCATCACAACTCTACTGGTGGAGACAAAAAAGTACCAAGAGTTTGGTCAGACAAACAGTAAATAAGATAGAAGGTAGAATACAGATAAGACACAAAGTCAAAGTGGTGGATACTAGACGGAAACTGACTAGAGCATGTGACCAGAGTGAAGTCTACCATGACAATGCCATAAAGTGTGGGTACAAAACTATATTGATCTACTGTAGCATGAGTGTTGTCTTTTTCTGGTTCAAAGGATGCATTGCAATAAAACAATGCAATCGTCCTTGCCTGTACCTGATTGGTCATCAAATTACTGTGGATTAGTCCACTTTCAAATGAAAAGTTGCTGATAATTTACTCACCCCCACGTCATCCAAGATGTCGATGTCCGTCTTTCTTCAGTCGAAAAGAAATTAAGGATTATTCTATAGTGGACTTCAATTGGCCCCTAACTGTTGAAGGTCAAAATTACAGTTTCAGTGCAGCTTCAAAGGGCTTTAAACGATACCAGACGAGGAATAAGGGTCTTATCTAGAGAAACGATCTGTCATTTTCTCTGTCAAAAAAAAAAGAAAAAGAAAATGTATATGCTTTATAGACACAAATGATCGCATGGACAAATGCTTCTTCCAGAACACATACCAATTCGGTATTCTTCAAAAAGCTTACGGCATGAACATCTTGGATGACATGGGGTGAGTAAATGATATGGAGTCTATAATGTTTCAAAATGTCACTTCTAGTAGGTAATTGGTCACTGCATCTTTTGCATTGCTAACTCATTTTTACCTGTGCCTACATAAATTAGAGTGGAAATAAAAGGCAAAGTAATGACATCTTAGGTTGCCATGTTTTGGTCACCAGTCAATTATAGCATCCCCTACGTGCAGGAGTCAGTGTTGTGGTTGTCTGCTGAAGCTACATTTAATAGACTTTTTCTCCAATTTATTATTTTTTATGATACACTTTTTAAAGCCTGGTAGTTTTTAGTTGTACTGTATATTTAACTTGATTAAGGATTTAAGTCATCACATGTCAGGATCTAAAACAATTACATAAAAAAGTTAGTGGTAACTGACAGCTTACCAAACTGCCTCAGAGAAAGACTGACTGATAATAAGAAACTGTTTTATTTGTTGATTTTTACTGTTTGTTGTGGGGAGGAAGAGACAGAAAGGTGATCATATCTGCCTTCTATTGATGGTTGGTATGTAAAAACGTTTTCAGAAATGTAACTGTATGGAGCACACACTATTGTTTGCAATTTTACCTATGTTTTACTTACCTGGGAATAGCTGTAATTGTATCTATTCTGAAGTTTTTCTTACCTGGATGTGAAGCTTGAAGACCCCAGGTAAGAAAAGCGCTTGGGTCTCTAAAGACCAGGAAAATGCATGTTAGAAAGACTACTAAGCATACATCTCTACAGTCTGTGCATCTGCTTTAGTAATGCAAAAGTATACAAAAACGATCTCTGATTGATTCCAGAGTCCTGTCAAAGACACACAGCTAGTCCATAAAACACCACAGCTTACTTTCCCTTATTTGGCCTGCAGGCTCGAAATTGCGACGTTTCGATCGCATATGATCCCCTTAATTTAATCTGTGCATTTGTAAGAGTAATTATTACCTAGGTATCTGCGTTTTTAACACGTCCATCCTAAATGTTGAAACAGTGGCGATGATGCAAGTAACAGGTGATCCAGTGCTATTAAATGCACTAGCATCTCTGCTGCTGATAACGCGAGCACCCCCACCGCAGACCGTGTTGTTAATATGAAATTAAACAAGTGCTGTAGTCATGCCTACTATGTTTTAAGGCTACTTTGGCTTTAATTTGTAGTTATTTTAATCATTAGTTAGCGTTAACTTAAACTAGCGTAGTACTAATGTTAACTTGTTTTTACTAGGACTTTTACCTTCCCGTTTAATGTCAAATATTAGTTTAAGTTAACGCTAACTAACGATTAAAAGTGATATTATTGGTAAAATTAAAGCCAACGCAGCCTTAAAACATATAGTAGGCATGACTACAGCACTTAATTAATTTCATATTAACAACACTGTCTCAACCGCCGTTGTCTGCCGATCGTTGCCTACAAGACCACACTACTTACTGTGCAGTCATCTTAGCTTGCCATGTTTGCAGGATAGCTACCTAAGACAACCTAACCTCAGCTCCCTAGTGGAGTAAGCGATTTCGCGTGACTTTACATCACCAATCATTCAGCTTAATTTGCTTAACTTACCGTGTTAATCAGTCTCTGAAACTCAGATCGGCTGCAGCGAACAAACAGTTGAAGCGCCGAGGAAGATGCTGCATAAGTCCCGCCAGTGAAAAAGGGATAATGCCAACTTATAAAAAATATAAACTGATATATTTTAAGTAAAGAAGTATATTGATGTTCTTTAGTGTAAAACAAATAAAATAAAGTAGATTTTAACTATTTAAAGTATATTAAAACTACTTTGTGGGTGTAGCACTTTTTACAGTGCAATTATCATGCAAAAGCTGGTTGTAAGTATGTAAGCTGCATAACATCATTTATGTAAAGAAGGTCGCTAAAGATGTGCTACTTGCCAAACTAAGTGTTGTAGTATAACCTGCAGGAGAGCAGTGATGTTTTAACTGAATTTGGTTTGTATCATTGAAGTTATTTATGACTATTTTTGTAGATATTATTTTCTAATTTTGAACTTGTCAGACAGTCCCTTCGGACTTGTCTCACCGCCGCCTGTTAATGGAGACCAATTTATTAATTATAAAACTTGTTTTAGGAAAATCGGGTTGTTGTAGCTGCACGTGTGTTATAACAACGCTTAGCTCATGAGTATTTCACCCTTCGGAAAACCCGCCCCACCTGTTGCAATGTACACACAATATTTCAAGTTAACCAAAGTTGTAGGCGACTCCCTGACGGCTTTGTTGGATAAGATAGCGGATTCAGCGTTATCACTGGTTAGATCCCCTGCCAATCAAACTGTTTGCGAAGGGTCAATTGATTTGGGAAGTTCGAATATGTGAATATATTGCCAACTTTACTGAACTCCTTAAGCACTGACCTTATATTTGAGTCAAACTCAAACTGAGTTCAAACTCTAAATGAGCCACGCATTATTTGTGTGTATTAATGCACGGAGCTGACTTAATAAACACTACTGCCTGCCAGAGGGACATTAAATAGGAAGGTTTTGTCCGAACAGGTTTTGCAAGGGAACGATAATATCTTTGCGTGGGAACCAAAAAGATTTTTTTTTTTTTTTTTTTTTTAATTCCTCCCATGCCAAATTTTTTCCTCCACCACGTCCCTTTAGGAGCTCTGTACATTCGAAATTCACCAACCGCTTCTCACACTCAATCGGCAAATGCCCACGCATGCGCACACACGAGAGAGAGAGAGCGAGAGAGATTTATGGTTTTGAAAAAAACTTTATTTACAATTATCCAAAATACATTATTTTACAAAATCACTTTTTTTTGAGTCACAAAAATTTAAAACAAAAAAAAATTATGCATCATCAACAACTGTACACAAAACAACACAATTACACCACTTAAAATCAAAAGTAGAAAGATCACAAATAGCTTTGTAAAATCTAAAATCAATCAAGATTCTTGTTCTAAGTTACGACTTAAAAACAACAACATCAGCATTGTTTTTTTTTTTTCTGTTTTCCTCTTTCTGCTCATGTAGATTGCCAGTTTAGCTTGCCCAAGAATAAAATTCAATAACTGAAACTTAATACGCTTTTTTTGTACATATTTAAAACCTAAAATAAAAGTTTCAGGATACAAACATTCATTAAACTTATTACGCAATTCTTTCACTATTGTGAACAAAGGTTTAAGTCTAAGGCGTTGCATAAAAGCATGAAACACAGTCTCCTTTTAAGAACAAAAAGGACAACTTGAATTATTCTTAGGATCTAAAACTGAAACAAAAGAATTCACTGCAATGGCTCCATGAAGGATTCTCCACTGCAAATCCCCCGTTCTTTTTGATAATGGTGACTTGTTCAAAACTCTCCATTCAGGTCTTACCGCATCACCTACTTTTAAAACAGATCGCCAAGGGGTATCAAGTCTCTTATTGTTATGTTATGTTTTGGTCATGTTCATGTTTCATGTTCCCGTTCATTGTTATTGTGCATTGTTCATGTTTCATGTCATGTTTTATAGTCAGTGTCATGTGTCTTGTTTTTTTATCCATGTGCTCCAGCTGTCATGTCATGTTATGTCATGTGATCCTGTCATGTGTTTTCCCCGTTTCATGTCGTGTTTGTCATTAGTCTCTGTATTTAAATCCTCATGTTTCTATTGTCTCTTGTCGATGTATGTTGGATCTAATCCCTGTTACCACTGTGGTGAGTTCGTCAAGTCTTATTTTTATTTAATGTACTTTAAAAAAAGCTGCACTTGGGTTCTCACAACAACTCGCCTCCGGCGGATTCGTTACAGATACATCGACCAGCCATGAACCCAGCAGAATATCGTATTTTGGACATCTGTCAAGGTAAGCAGACATTAGAGGACTATGTTCAGGACTTCTGTGATCTCAGCCACTTGGGGCTTCGATGATGTTGCCCTAAAGGACTTGGGACTGAACGAACCCGTGTCATCATTACTTCCTGGGGGAAAAATTCACTGGTCACTGGAAAGATACATTGATTATGCTCTTTTGCTGTCTGGTTCACAATTTACTGTGGGTGTTGTGGATGAGGGACCCCACAATCCCACAGTGCACACCACAGCCATCCCTCCAAGGAATCTCCACACCACGACTGCATTATCTGGAATTGTTCGCATCATGCCAGACCACGCCATGCCTGCTCAACCACGGACTACCCATGCCAGGCCTGCTCAGCCACGGATGTTTCCAGCCATGTCTGCCCAGCCACAATCGGTTCAAGCCATGCCTGCCCAGCAGTCCACGGTTCAAGCCACGCCTGCCCAGCAGTCCACGGTTCAAGCCACGCCTGCCCAGCCTTAGACTGTTCACGTCACGCCTGCTTTTCCAGAGCTGGCAGAGAATGCACACATCATTATGATGGGCACGGCCATTTTGTGTGTGTGGGCTATACACACAGCGGCTTCAACCCCTGAGCCTCCAGAAGGGATTATAACCCCTGACCTGTCTCCAGAGGCGACTCAAGCCCCTGACCCGTCTCCAGAGGCGACTCTAGCCCCTGACCCGTCTCCAGAGGCGACTCTAGCCCCTGACCTGTCTCCAGAGGCGACTCTAGCCCCTGACCTGTCTCCAGAGGCGACTCTAGCCCCTGACCTGTCTCCAGAGGCGACTCTAGCCCCTGACCTGTCTCCAGAGGCGACTCTAGCCCCTGACCTGTCTCCAGAGGCGACTCTAGCCCCTGACCTGTCTCCAGAGGCGACTCTAGCCCCTGACCTGTCTCCAGAGGCGACTCTAGCCCCTGACCTGTCTCCAGAGGCGACTCTAGCCCCTGACCTGTCTCCAGAGGCGACTCTAGCCCAGGACCTTGCTCCCCTGCCAGGTCCGCCCCAGCTCCACGGCCCAGGTCCATCCACGCCCCACGGCTCAGGTCCGTCTATGCCCTATGACCCGCCGTGTTCATGTCCTGTTCCCTTGCACGGGCCTGGCCTACCATCCCTCCCCCAAGACCGCCTCCTTTCCACCACCCTCCATTGGACTTTCTTGTTTTGGGCATCAGGAGCCACCCTTAAGGTTGTTATATGTTTTGGTCATGTTCATGTTCCCGTTCATTGTTAATGTGCATTGTTCATGTTTCATAGTCAGTGTCATGTGTCTTGTTTGTTTATCCATGTGCTCCAGCTGTCATGTTATGTCATGTGATCTTGCCATGTGATCCTGTCATGTGTTTTCCCCGTTTCATGTCGTGTTTTCATTGGTTCACAGGTTAATCATTGTTTCACTGGTGTTCATTGTTAGTCAGTCTCTGTATTTAAACCCTCATGTTTCCATTGTCTCTTGTCGATGTATGTTGGATCTAATCCCTGTTACCACTGTGGTGAGTTTGTCAATTCTTATGTTTGTTTTATGTACTTTAAATAAAGCTGCACTTGGGTTCTCCCAACAACTCGCCTCCAGTGGATTCATTACACTTATCAAGTGTCTTTTTGTTAAGAATAAGCACACACATTTTATACAGATCCTTCCTCGCACATTTTTTTTAACAAAAAAAAAATCAACGAATAACTTTTTTTTGTTAAAAAAAACAAAAAGTGAAAGTCGTGATGTGTTGTCAAGTATGGTGATCCATACTCGAAATTGGTGCTCTGCATTTAACCCATTCCAAGTGCACACACACACACCCGGAGCAGTGGGCAGCTATTGCGACAGCAATTAGGGGTTAGGTGCCTTGCTCAAAGGCACTTTAGTTGTGGTATCAAAGGTGGAGAGAGTGTTGTTTATTCACAATCCCCAAATTCAATTCCTGCTGGCATGGGAATCGAACCGGCAACCTTCACATTACAAGCCCAACTCCCTCACCATTAGGCCACGACTACCCCAACTTGAACATTCTTAAAAATTTGGTTGAATTAACCAACATGGAAAAGGATCTTCACTGTCAGGTATATTGGTACTCCATTAATTTGGGTCCATTAAAAAAGGGATTTATCCAATTCAAGGTTTCCAACAGTTCAAAGTAAAACACAGCTGATCGCCCTCCAACTTTCATAGGCCCATCAAAAGTCTTTGTAAAAAAAGCAGCCGGAAAGCTGCAATCCTGCTCTGGAGATGAACCAATCCTTGGCCCCCTTCTTCTTTGGGTAAAAATACTGTATAAAATACTCTGCATTATCCAATGAAGTTTGTCCCAAAAGAAATCAACAAAAACTGCTTGAATCTCTGCCATCAACTTAACAGGAGGATCAATACAAACTATTCTGTGCCATAAAAGTGAAGAGACCAAATTATTTATAATAAGTGTTCTTCCCCTATAAGACAGGTTGGGTAAAATCCACTTCCATTTGTCTAAACGACCTTTAACTTTTTGTAATAAACCATCCCAATTCTTTCGTAAAATATTATCATCTCCTAAAAATAAAGATATTTCAAGCCCTACCTGTTCCAACACAAACCTTCAGGAAGAATTGGTCTTAGAGCTGCAGGTTTGACAGGTCGAGTGGCAGTAAGAAAGCCATTGCTAAAATGGTAAAATAGGAAAAAGAGGCTTGCCTGGGCCATGAAGCACCGCCAGTGGACTACTGAAGACTGGAAGAAGGTGTTATGGACTGATGAATCGAAATTTGAAATCTTCGGTTCATCACGCAGGGTTTTTGTACGCCGTCGAGTAGGCGAAAGGATGGTTCCTCGGTGTGTGACACCAACTGTCAAACATGGAGGAGGAAGCGTGATGGTCTGGAGCTCTTTTGCTGGATCCAGAGTCGGCAACTTGCACAGAGTGAGTGGCACCCTGAACCAAAACTGCTACCACAGCATTTTGCAGCGCCATGGAAAGGTATACGCCTAGTTGGTCAGGGGTTCATCCTACAGCAAGACCTAAAACATACCTCCAGGTTATGTCAGAACTACCTTAGAAGAAAAGAACTAGACGGTAGGCTTCAAATCATGGAATGGCCAGCACAGTCTCCAGACTTAAACCCCATCGAGCTGGTTTGGGATGAACTGGACAGAAGGGTGAAAGCAAAATAACCTACAAGTGCAACACATTTGTGGGAACTTCTGCAACAGTGTTGGGAAGAACTTTCCGAACAATATTTGATTTCCATTGTAGAAAGAATGCCACGAGTGTGTTTGGCTGTTATATCTGCAAAACGTGGCTACTTTGATGAGTCAAAAATTTAGATTAAATTTTTTTAAACAAAATGATTCCATGATTTCTTTTTTATCTCCAAATGTTTATTTGTTCTATGCTTTAATTTCAGAGTACATTGAGACATTAAACTGCGTAAATAAATAAAAACCGGAAAATGGAGGCGTTCTAAAACTTTTGACCGGTAGTGTATGTCACTTTGTTTATTAATCATTATTACAATATCATTGGCATATGGTGATAAACTAATATTTACACCACAAAGTGGTACCCCAAAACCATCTAGATTCTTCCTGATTGCTTGTAGAAGTGGTTCGATAACAAATAAAGAAAATAACATTACTGATAATGAACTTCCTTGTGTAATACCTATATTGACCGTGAATGGAGCACATAAGCCACAATTAATCTTAATAACACTCTCAATGTCACTATAAAGAATTTTAATCATGTTTAAAAATTTCTTATTAAAAACAAATGCTTCTTAAACATTCCACAAATAAGCATGCTCAACCCGATCAAATGCTTTCTCCTGGTCTAAACAACAATCCACAATTGATATTAAAAATTTTGGAAACCTGTATGATATCTCTAATTAAAGAAACATTGACAAAGATTGACCTGCTAGGTACACAATAAGATTGATCTGGATGGATCACCTGTCCCATTACTTTAGTCAATCTATTTAGCCAAAATTTTATGGGTAGTCGTGGCCTAATGGTGAGGGAGTTGGGCTTGTAATCAGAAGGTTGCCGGTTCGATTCCCACACCAGCAGGAATTGAAGGTGGGGATTGTGAATTAAACAGCACTCTCTCCACCTTTGATATCACGACTAAGGTGCCCTTGAGCAAGGCACCTAACCCTAAAATGCTCCCCAGGCGCTGTAGCAATAGCTGCCCACTGCTCTGGGTGTGTATATGTGTGTGTTCACTACTCACTGCTGTGTGTGTGCACTTGGATGGGATAAATGCAGAGCACAAATTTCAAGTATGGGTCACCATACCTTCACTTTCACTTTTAGAAAGCAATTTATAATCACTGCACAGAAGTGATACTGGCCTCCATTTCTAAGGGTTTGTTCACACTTGTCATGTTTGGTTCGATTAAAACAAACCCTGGTGCGATTGCTCAGTTAGTGCGGTTCTTTTGAACATATGTGAACGCTGCCATCAGAACCCTGGTGCGGACCGGGACCGCTAAAAAGATGGGTCTCGGTCCGCTTCCAAACGAACTCTGGTGCGGTTTATGTGTAAACGTGTAAACGAACCAAAAACAGGACGTGATGTCACAAGATGCGACGGTAAAAGTCAGCTGATTTGACGATGCGGAAAGATCGCTGTATCCAAAATGAGTCGAGGGCAAACGTGGAGCAACGAGGAGGTGAAGTTTCTGTTTCTGTGTACAACGGAGGAAATCCTGCTGCTATTTTGAATGTTTTGAACATTTTATGAGCTCTTCATGAGTTTTTAGCTGGTAAATGTATTTGCATTTGTACACGCATAAAATGATGGTTTGCTCGTTGCGCCACATTTGCCCTCAACTCATTTTGGACACACCAATCTTTCCGCATCGTCAAATCAGCGGACTTGTAGCGTCGCATCTTGAGGCATCACGTCCTGTTTTTGGTTTGTTTACATGTCTTTGGTCCGTGTTGCGTTCATATATCAGTCGAACCGCACCAGAGTTCGTTTGGAAGCGGACCGAGACCCATCTTTTTAGCGGTCTCGGTCCGCACCAGGGTTCGGATGGCAGCGTTCACGCAGACAGCCGAAAGCTCCGAACCGAAGCAGACAGCTGACAACAACCCACAATCAGAGGGGATCAGTGGGAATGAGACATTAAATGATCAAGGTAAATTATTGTACTAAGATGTGTAACCAGCATTATTATTCATTGTTATTAATAATTATTAATTGTTACAAATGTTGACCAGAAAACTTGTATGTTTTTAAAAACATTGTAAAAAAAGATTATTTCACAACAATTCACATAATTCATATTAACTAAAAATCACTCTGTATAATTGGACGAGAGAACAATTTGCATAATTCATATTATGAATTAACTAATGCTCCCCACTGATATGTTGCAGGCTATGTAGATGCCGGATGCCAGACTGAGCTAACAATGGATGACATTGAGAAGATGGAGGATGTTCTGAGACAAAACGCAACAGAGCTGGGAGATCTTCGAGCCAAAGCACTGAACACACAGTTCAACAAGGAGTCCTTTGAAAAAAACGAAGGCAAGGGATAGAGATAATAATTAGTCAGTCCTGTACCTGAGCCATCACACATGTGTCCAATGCCTGATCCCTGCTTCTTGGCTCTGATGATGATAAGTAAGAGGACAGGGAGTAGTAGCACCTGAGCCCCAACTGTCATGGTTGGAAGGCAGGAGACGAGGGTAATATAATAAACAGAATGGTTTAATAACAGGAACGAAGAACATACGTGCAGCGTGCTACAAGCACAAACAATTACAGACAATGAGGGAGACAAAGGGAGGAACTTAAATACACACACAGATGACGAGGGCTAAATAGAAACAGGTCATTACATTTAAACTAATTAGACATGGTGAAGACTAGAACTAGAGATGACAAGACAGAACTAGATGACATACATGTGACATAACGCCCCCCTCGGAAAGGCGCGTCCTCGTGCCGTAAGAGGAAGAAGGCGGAGGCTTCGGAGGAGGGCGTGGAGCTGGGACAGGCAGCGCACCGGAGAAGATGGCCACCGCTGCCATGGTGGAGCTGACGGTGGGAGGAGCCAGGGAGGAGTCGAGACTGTTGGATGGGATGACGCTCTGGGGCCGATCGATGCCGGCGGAACCATGGCGGTAGGTGGAGGAACCGGCGGAGCTTCTCGGCCGACGGACCCGGAAGTTTGGCGCCGAGCCGCTGACACGTGGGACCGAGGAGCCAACACTGGTCTGGCAGACCGGGGTGAAGCTGTGGTGATCGAGGACGACAGGGAGGTTGACGGGAGGGAGGAGCTTGCTGACGGCGTAGGGGTGACGGGTGGAGGTGTAGCCGTCAACCCGGAAGTCCGTGGCGGAAGCTGTGCTTCGACCCCCGGAGGCCAAACTGGAGGACCGAGGGAGCCCAGCGGAACTTCCGGGCTGACAGGCCGAGGAGGTGATGAGGGAGCTGTGGGTCGAGGTGCAGGTGACAGGCTTAAGGGTCTAGGTGGTGATGCGGGCCTGGAGGCCTGAAGGGAAGCCGGGGACTCCGCCTCTAGCCTTGCTGGTGGAAGGACAGCCCGAGGTGCTGGTGAGGAGCCGCATGGGGCGAGCCGAGGAGCTGGACGTCAGCAGCGGTGGCCACGGATCCAGGGGGCTGACTGGGATCAGCGAGGGAAACGGGAGGAGATCTCTGGATGGGACGAGGAATGAAGACACAAGGGCGGGGATTTGGGTGGGGAAAGGATCCGCAGCCCACTGATTGATGATATCGTAGACTGCTCCTGGCTCTGCGATGGACTGTTCTGATCGCTTCGCCACCGGGGCCCGAAGTCGTCAATGTCCGCTCCGACCTCGGAGTGCACCCCGAGCTGCCAAGCGGAGGCAGAGCGTTCGCCGTTCTTGCACCTCCAGACCCAGTAGTCCAGGTGAGGTCAAGCCTCTGGGCTTAGCAGAAACTGCAGCGAGGGTGAGTCCATACTATCCATCTTTTTCTCATGTTGAGAGGTCTGTAATTCTGTCAGGGTTGGAAGGCAGGAGACGAGGGTAATATAATTAACAGAATGGTTTAATAACAGGAATGAAGAACATACGTGCAGCGTGCTACAAGCACAAACAATTACAGACAATGAGGGAGACAAAGGGAAGAACTTAAATACACACATAGATGACGAGGGCTAAATAGAAACAGGCGATGACATTTAAACTAATTAGACATGGTGAAGACTAGAACTAGAGATGACAAGACTGAAACTAGATGACATACATGTGACACCAACATGTATCAGTCTGTTAATATGTTTTCAACAAATGTAATATTTTTATCCACTAGTCCCAGTTGTACTGGCTATATGTATTTATATGTAATGAAATGGATTCTAATCTGTAATTGCACACCATGGTCTTGTTATTTTAACAATAGTTGAAAAATCTAATCTTGTAAATAAACCACCATGTATAATTCTATCTTCTCAGTGGCATTTAAATTATACAACAGCCAGAACTCACAAAGACCACACTCATAACAATAGTCAAAATGTAATCTTGTATCATACAACAGTACTGATATTACAGCAATATCACACAGACCACTTTCAAGAGTGCCTGGATCCATGTGAGTTTGTAACTTGCTGTCCCAGTATTTCTGGAAGTATACCGTTTCTAAAAAAGCACTCAACTTTAGGGATAACATCATCCCAAAGTTCAAGATCGGGCAAAATTCTTTCAACAAAAATGTCATTGAGCTTTCCACACAACAAAATCACAGCACTCAGCGTCTACAATGTGAAGCTGTCCCTGAACTTGATAGTAGTAGTCATGAGTCCGGTCCAGCATGATATTGTCCCAATCATTGATGAGGCAGAAGCCCTTTTCCCCAGCACACAAGCGCAGATTGGCTTCATCTTGGTAAGAGTGTGGACACTAAAACCACAGAGAAAAGGAAGAAGAGAATATATTTTCTGCCTTTTCGCTCAGTTTAGGACTTGAGACACGACTCAGACTCGAGAGTTAGGGACTTTACTACAACAGAGACTGTAATATTACCTTAATCTCGCAGATGCCAGTTCCGAAGGACCAGATAGTTAATGTCAACAGCCTCCACTGTCAGCAAATCTTCAAGTTCATCCTAAAACTCACTCATCTTCATGAGGAATGGGTCACGTCCAACACATCTGTTTAGTAATTCTTTGTATCTATTTCTTGAAACTGGTTCTAAATTCGTAGAATACAGACTCTCCACAACGGTTTCCTCCATAGACGTATTCGCCATGTTTACTTCCTGCCCTCTATCTAAAATCGCCCCGCCTTCACGTGTCATCATAATCACGTGACTGAAACCCAGCTATTCAGAATTAAATGCCCTGTATTGCCACATCCAAAGTATTTCACTTTTCCAGTAGTGACAAAGCATATGACGATAGTGACGATAGCATAACTAAAGTCATAAACTCGACATTTTTTTCGTAAGATCTAAATCAGCGTCGTCTGGAATAATCATGTACACAAACCGCAGTAAAAAAACAATGTGTTTCAATAAAGATGACTCGCTGCTGATTGGAATTTTTTTATCAAAGACGCAACTTTCCATACTGAGACAAAGCTTGCATTAGTATTCCATCACTAATATGCACAAAACGTGGCACATTGTAAAGAATAACCTTTTTCGCTGGTAAGGAGAGCGGAAGAACTGAAATAAATTCCCTATCAATAACAATTCCCCATTTCACCAGCTCATTCGTCTTGTCTACACAATCCAGAAAGACTGCTGTCACATTGTTCATTCTAGAAGCGGACAAAACACTGGCGCACCACCACATCAAAAACGGCCAAACAACAATCTTCAACACTTACCGCAGACACCACCTTAATCGTATGGCGTCTCGTGAGTGAACCCAACCCATGCACTTGTTGGGCCAACATGCTTCCAGATCATGGAAAGCACACGGCCCCAAAACTAAACTTACAACAACTAATAACAATAAAGCAATCACCACTAAAAAAATCAAAAAAGGTAATCAAAGAGAGAGAGAAGAAAAACCTTCACTCACACCACTCGCACACCCTCGCTCAACAATCACATCGGAAGTGTGTGTGAGAGAGAGAGAGAGAGAGAGAGAGAGAGAGAGAGAGAGAGAGAGAGAGAGAGAGATAGAGGACGACATCTGTTGTGTAAACGATATAAAACTAGTCAGCTGAACAAAGTGAACAATCTACTTTGTACAAATTGTGCATAAGTCACATCACAGGGTGATGCTGTACAGAGGTCTAAAAAGCATAGATTCAAAGAACATAGCCAAATGCTTTCACTGTCAAAACCTATTATAACTTTTAAACTTTTATTAGACAAATGAAAAAATTGTAGGCTTGGCAGCAGTGTCGAGGGACAGCAAGCGAGAGAGAGAAGTTACACATGGTGCTTAAGGTAAGAACAGAATGTCATCAGCTGTTGATGGTTTAAGCTGACTCCTCCACTCCTGAATTACAAACCCAGCACAGGAGAAGTCTCTCTCACTGCCGGGCCTTGATGCTGGGATGGTTAAGACAGATCTTGCGATGTGAGACAAGTTGAAGCCAAGCTGCGTGCTCCTTCCACCAAGACAGCACATCAAAAGAGTCATCCTACGTCCTGGCACTGAGAGGGGGCCGCCTCATTACTCGAGTCTTCCACATCTGAAAAAGTATCTGCTGATACTCCTTTGAAGCCTCTTCTCAGGACTTCCGTGCTTCTCCTTCAGTTCTATACAAAAGAAAAAACTGAAAAAGAAAAGTTGCAAGTCCATAGTGAGAAATGAGATTTCATGTTCATCAGCTCATCTGTGTCTATTACACAAATACTGGTAGGCTGTTGAGCTTATTAACAATCATTTTGTCTGCCTCAACCCAAAACTGATTCATTAAAAGTAAACAGCACAGACAGATGGGTGAGCGCTAGTCCACATTAGTCCCACCCAATGCATAGACAACCAGCAACCAGCTGGCAGAGGCTACTGGTTGCCTGACCTTACAAATTTTTTTTAACTTAATTACTCACCGTTCACAAGACATCGCACATCGATGTGCACAATTGTCACTTCACTTTCTGTCTTCTAGTAGCTTCAGACTTTTCAGTTTGCGATGACCAGTTTGTGTAGGGCATGAATTTCGAATTTTGTATGCAAAATGTTGAGGCATTTTTCCTTCAGTGCAGAAACTGTCATGCTATAAGTGGAAGAGTCTTGTAAGTGGCGTTTGATACACTGAACTAAACAATGGTCAAGTAAAGAGTCTTTTCGATGCTTCCAAGGCTTTGGTGGCTTCCATGAATCATTTCAGAAATGCAACGATGCCATTCACTGCTTCTTCGTTCAACTTTGACAGACGGGCTACTTCCCCCCATTCTTCCAGAAGCCTGCGAATGTCAAGTCAAGTCATCTTTATTTATATAGTACTTTTTACAATGCAAATTGTGGCAAAGCAGCTTTACATTAATAAGAAAATGGTGTCATTGTGCAGCTTATTCTATATAATATTGATTCATTCCGTTGCGAATATCAATAGTTATTAGTCTAGTTAATTTAGGTATATCAGCACTGCAGAAAAGAGTGACGTAATCGTCCGGCTCAGCTCAGTTTGTATACAACGGTGCCAATGCAGGCATATCAAAAACACTGCTGATTATCAAGCAAGTGTCCCCAACTTAAGCAAGCCAAAGGCAACAGCGGCAAGGAACCAAAACTCCAACAAATGGAGAAAAAAACCTCGGGAGAAACCAGGCTTAGTTGGGGGGCCTGTTCTCCTCTGGCCAACAGTGAACACTTGTCCGATACTCAGGCAGAGTTACGGGTCATTAAACCGATTTGGAATCGCAACAGTCAAAATATTTAATCTAGTTCCATCTAGTTTAAGATCTTTTTGATCACGCCGGTATGGGACGGTTTGTTGGGATATGTCATGCTCACCATGTAATAAATCCTCAGCGACTCATCTCATTGCTCTAACCTCAGCAGCAGGAGACATCCTGCTTGTCATCCTGACAAATTTACTAACACGGCCTCAACAACAGACACCAATGCCGGCATGCAAATCTGTACAGACTCTGCCTTACGCTGAAATTCTTTGATCATTGCTCCAGCTCTGTTTTCATGCAGCCTCAGAATCTGAGTCAGGGGTGGGCTTTGGCTTTTTTGGAGCGGGCATAGCTGATGGCTAGCTGGCTGGGCTCCGGGTCTGGAGTGGGGCTGGCACAGTCCTTATACATGATGGAAATAGTAAATGGAGAATCGTTTTAAAACCACATCCACACTGTGAACTTGGTGAAAGTCCCTTGAGGACCGTCCAAGCCATCCAAGTTTGCCTTCAATTGATAGTGAGTGAGGCACGCCAGATCAAGAAAATCCCTCATGTGATCCTCTAGGGAGTTTTTCCCATGCTCCAACAGGAGACAATGTACAGTGATGATATTCTATTAATTTGCCGTTTAAATCGAAACTTTTGGTGTTGTGTTCTGTTACGAGTTGGCTTTGTAGAGAATCTAAAAAAGATGTGTGATGCAGGATGAACGAATGACAAAGAATTTTAATAAACACGATGAGAACTCAGTTCTTTGTCTTGAGAGAACTCATGTTACTTGTGTAGTGCCTGAGGAAAAACTTAAATACATAAAAGACTTAAAAGACTTAAATACACAGAGTATGATGATTATCAGAACAGAGAACGTGTGAGGACTAATCAGAAAACATAGTTGAAAAACTAATGAAAAACTAGAGTAAACAAGACAGTGAACACTAAACATGACCATGACACTTAAGTTATAGAGACCTCCTTGTTTTAATCTGTCAGTCATCTACAGTGGGCATGGAAAGTATTCAGACCCCCTTAAATTTGTCACTCTGTTATATTGCAGCCATTTGCTAAAATCATTTAAGTTCATTTTTTTCCTCATTAATGTATACACACTACCCCATTTTGACAGAAAAACACAGAATTCTTGACATTCAAAATCAATAAGAAAAACTGAAATATCACATGGTCTATAGTACTTAGCAATGGATCAAGTGTCTTTGTATTGAGAGAGCATGTTTAATCCCAAATGCATGTTGTGCTGTGTGTAAAAGCATGATCAAGACTTACACATTAAATTCTTCATGCATCCTTCTGTGCCAAACACTTACTGAAGTGTAAGAGAGAGGAACTTTTATTTCTAACCCATTCTATCTCAGATCTCTCACTTTCTCTCTTATGGTCTCTCTCTTTGTTTCTCCACCTCCGTCCTGTGAGAATATGAAAACTCTCAGCAAATGTTCCTCCCACACACAGAATTCCAGGGGCAGTGAAAGCAGTTCTACACACTGATGGAAGTCTGAACAGTAGATGCATACCTGGACACACCTCCTGACAAATCTGCCACTTAATTCTACTCTTCATCCCTACATTTCCTCAAGGAAGATCAATCATATTTTTGTGACAAATTTATAGTGCAGAAATAAATATATAATGAATCCATGTGTAACTGTGAATTGAATTATATAACTGTAAAATAAGGTTGTGGCACATACAGTATCTATATCATTTTTGTCTACAGAGAGTTTCTTTCTTGTCCTCCATGCAAAACATTATACTGCACGTTTTAAGCTAAAAACCTAAATTAAATGTGTAAATTTCAGCTATACATTGAATTTATTCAGGATAGAGCCGCAAATTCATTTGTGACATGTTAGATTTGGGGAAGAAGGCAACATTACAACTTTACTCTGTCACTTTGTGAATTGTTTGTATCCTCAACATTTGCAAAATGGTACACATTACTGTATGTGGGATACTGATTGGACAGAATTCTCATTTATGCTTTTACTTTTGGTCTATCAACAAATTACAGTACAATGTCAGTGTTATACAGAAAAGAAAAAGAAACCTCCTGATGTTCTAGTCTGTCTGGCCACAGGCTCTCATCAGCATCACAATAGATATCTTGCCTTGAAATGCAGAGTGGAAGCAAGAAAGTCTTTTTATTCTCTTTCATTAGTGAAAGTCAAGATTCAGGTGCCAATAGATGTGTTTGGGGTAAGAGTATTGAACAGAGAACCAGTATAATGTACAGTGGGTACGGAAAGTATTCAAACCCCCTTAAATTTTTCACTCTTTGTTATATTTCGGCCATTTGCTAAAATCATTTAAGTTCATTTTTTCCCCTCATTAATGTAGCACCCCATATTGACAGAAAAACAGAATCCTTGACATTTTTGCAGATTTATTAAAAAGAAAAACTGAAATATCACATGGTCCTAAGTATTCAGACCATTTGCTGTGACACTCATATATTTAACTCAGGTGCTGTCCATTTCTTCTGTTCATCCTTGAGATGGTTCTACACCTTCATTTGAGTCCAGCTGTGTTTGATTATACTTATTGGACTTTATTAGGAAAGCCACACACCTGTCTATATAAGACCTTACAGCTCACAGTGCATGTCAGAGAAAATGAGAATCATGAGGTCAAAGGAACTGACTGATGAGCTCAGAGACAGAATTGTGGCAAGGCACAGATCTGGCCAAGGTTACAAAAAAAAATTCTGCTGCACTTAAGGTTCCTAAGAGCACAGTGGCCTCCATAATCCTTAAATGGAAGACGTTTGGTATGACCAAGACCCTTCCTAGAGTTGAGCTATTGGGGGAGAAGAGCCTTGGAGAGAGAGGCAAAGAAGAACCCAAAGATCACTGTGGCTCAGCTCCAGAGATGCAGTCGGCAGATGGGAGAAAGTTGTAGAAAGTCAACCATCATTGCAGCCCTCCACCATTCAGGGCTTTATGGCAGAGTGGCCCAACGGAAGCCTTTCCTCATTTCAAGACACATTGCCTGAAGGACTCCAAGATGGTGAGATATAAGATTCTTCGGTCTGATGACACCAAGATAGAAATTTTTGGCCCTAATTCTAAGCGGTATTTATGGAGAAAACAAGGCACTGCTCATCACCTGTCCAATACAGTCCCAACAGTGAAGCATGGTGGTGGCAGCATCATGCTGTGGGGATGTTTTTCAGCTGCAGGGACAGGACGACTGGTTTTCATTTCATTTTCATTTTTTCATTTTTCATCATTTAGCAGACGCTTTTATCCAAAGCGACTTACAAGGGGAGAAATTAGGGGTTAGGTGCCTCGCTCAAGGGCACTTTAGTCATGGTATCGAAGGTGGAGAGAGTGCTGTTTATTCACAATCCCTGCCTTCAATTCCTGCCGGCGTGGGAATCCGGCAACCTTCAGATTACAAGCCCAACTCCCTCACCACTAGACCACGACTACCCTATAATGATTCCTGGTTGCAATCAAGGGAAAGATGAATGAGGCCAAGTACAGGGATATCCTGGACGAAAACCTTCTCCTGAGAGCTCAGGACCTCAGACTGGGCTGAAGCTTTTCCTTCCAACAAGACAATGACCCTAAGCACACAGCTAAAATAACAAAGGAGTGGTTTCACAACAACTCTGTGACTGTTCTTGAATGGCCCAGCCAGAGCCCTGACTTAAACCCAATTGAGCATCTCTGGAGAGACCTAAAAATGGCTGTCCACCAACGTTTACCATCTATCCTGACAGAACTGGAGAGGATATGCAAGGAGGAATGTCAGAGGATCCCCAAATCCAGGTGTGAAAAACTTGCATCTTTCCCAAAAAGACTCATGGCTGTATTAGATCAAAAGGTGCTTCTACTAAATACTGAGCAAAGGGTCTGAATACTTAGAACCATGTGATATTTCAGTTTTTCTTTTTTAATAAATCTGCAAAAATGTCAAGAATTTTGTGTTTTTCTGTCAATATGGGGTGCTGTGTGTACATTAATGAGGAAAAAAATAAACTTAAATATTTTAACAAATGGCTGCAATATAACAAAGAGTGAAAAATTTAAGGGGTTCTGAATCCTTTCCGTAACACTGTACAATGCGGATGCAATAATAAACAATAACTACTCTACAGATATTCTTGAGTTAAAGTATGACTCATGTATTATGATATTATGAATATGTTCCCAATTATGGCCACGGAAGCAGCATTTGATTTCTCCATGCTTCTTGTCACAGCCATGGAGGCAGCCGTTGAACTTTTTGTGATTCCTGTCATGGCAAAGAAGGCTGTCTCTGAAAACTCTACTGGGGATGATACACAGGCGATGTTGCTTGGGCACTTTCAACAAATTTCTATCTGGATACTTTTTTAGTTTGTTACATGTTACATGTTAGTTTTGTACTGTTCCTGTGTTCACAGTCATTGTTAGTTTCTATTGATGTTAATTAGTTGCAAACCTGTTCATTGTCTTGTGATAAAGTTATGTGAATTGTTGCCTGTCTTCGAGATTCTTTGTTTAAGAAATATATTCTAGTTGTTCATTTTGCATCATGCATCATCTTCATTTGGATTATAGAAGTGACAATTACTGATGTGCATTATTTTATCTTTTGAATTAACTGTTGGTTATATTTTACCATTTGACCTTTTTACTTTATTCAAAATTTCAGAGGACAATGCTGGTCCATCAGCTAGACCACTATCCATACTAACCAACATAGACCAACCCAGAACTACAGATTAATTTTTATTTATGCTAGGTTTTTCAGCATTTTACATGCACATTCTTAACCCAATTATGCTTTATAATCTGACAATGCCTGTGATCATGTATGCGTGAACTTGTTTTCCTTCATCCCAGTAAGGTCATACACAGGGGAGGGTCAGTTTTAAAATGTATTTCACTACAGATTACAAAATACATGCTTTAAAAAGTCATTTGTAACGTATTTCGTTACATTACTCAAGTTTAGTAACTTAATCTAAATACTTTAGAATACTTTGGAATACTACAAAAAGTGTGGAACAAACACAAAAAAGGTAATTGTGAGTTTTTATCTCACAATTCTGACTTTTTCCCTCAGAATTGTGTGATATAAAGTTGCAATTGTGAGTTATAAAGTCAGAATTATGAGATATAAACTCGCAAAATTGAGAAAAGTCAAAATTATGAGATATAAACTCGCAATATTGAGAAAAGTCAGAATTATGAGATATAAACTCACACACTAAATTCACAATTGCAAGAGAAAAAGTCAGTATTGCAAGTTTATATGTCCCAATTCTGACTTTATAACTTGCTATTGTGAGTTTAAATCTCGCAATTCTGAGAAAAACAAGTAATAATTGTGAAATGCAAAAACAAAAAAAAACTAAATTCTGAGAAAAAGTCACAGTGACGAGTGAATTATAAAATGACTCACAAAACATGAAAACAGTCGTGGATCATCAGGTCATGACAGAACAGTTCAGTTAAATGTTATAAATTCAGTCATTTTGTCTTGTTCAGGACAGAATTAAATAAAAATTACAGCATTTTTATGATCCCTCTTAAAAGTATTAAAATGTTGATGAAACTTAACTCCGCTTTTTCAGACGGTCAGAGTCAGAGATTCACCAATCGCTGTTTAAATGACATTAAAATTCAAAGTAATCACTTTGGTAATCTAAAACACTTTTCAGATGTAACTGATACTAAATACAGTTACTCAAATTTTGTATTTTAAATACGTAACTAAGTATTTCGCTACTCCCCAAACCTGGTCATAAACAGCTTAAGCTTAAACCGATTGACAGCTACATTTTTGCCCCTTACCCCGATTTCTCCTGACATGTAAACACATAAACCTGCATTAGGTTGGCTTATTGAAGTGTGCATGTGTGATATGTAACTGAAAAGTGTCCTTACAGCATATTTAAGCACATCCAGACAAAGCGAGCTTTTCATGGTAAGGGAGGAGGAAATATATTGCAAACTCTGACTCTTTGGAATACTCTGAGTCTGATACACGAATGATTACGTCTTGATGTAGCTACCAGGAAATAACGCCGTTTACTTGTGTTGTCGAGTTATTGGTTTGCATATGTGACAATGGATTATTTTAAAGACAGCCTGTTGGTGTGCATGTAAACGTAATTATTGGCAATCTGTTCAAAAGAATGAGCAACTGACTAGATGATGAGGTTGATCAAGCAGTTATGTGAATTTTAGCTGTGAGTGATCGGAGAAATGTAACCACAGCAATTAACTGTAAAAGTTCTCTGTTCACATCACAAGAATGATTAGATCAATAAATGCTTTCCTTTTTTGCCAAGATTAAATAATTGATGCCAAATCTTACTTCAAATACTGTTTGTTTCATAATATATATTATGAATATATATTATTGTTATTTCATAACAATATGTGGGGAACTTGTACATGTTTGGAATTTTGAGAAAATATTGTTTATGTGTGTAACATTTATGAATAAAGTATTCGCTGAGTTTTGTTTCATTTTTGTGACGTGCGGCAAAAAAAAAACATTCACTGAGGCTGAGACAGCAGAAAAAACACCCTTTTTTATTTTTATTTTACAAAAGCACATATTTAAATGTTTTGTTTTGATTGTAAGTGTACGTATATAAAAGCAAACCCTTTACAGTTTTGAATGATGTATTGCTTTTAGCTGATACGATGGACTATTTTAAAATGTGGTTGTACTTTAAAAAAATGGTAATTTTTTGTTTTATTTGATCAATTGTGAAAAAATGGAAAGTGTACTGATGAGAGGAGGCACTGATGCACTAAGTATGTGTATGTGTATGAGAAGATGAATCAAGTTACGTATTGAAAACACACATCAGATGGCTTGGGAATTGTTCCTGATTCTGGTTGATCCAATTAATGCAGTCTAATCCTTAATGGATTTGAATTATAGAAATGTGATATGCTAGGTTAAAGAGATGGGTCTTTATTCTTGAAACTGACAGAGTGTGTCTGCCACCTGGACAAGACTGTCCCAGAGCTTGGACACTAAATAAGAAAAGCACCTACCAGCCACAGTTGATTTTGATATTCTAGGTATTATCAGCCGGGCAGAATTTTGAGGCAGCAATGAACGTAAAGGACTATAATGCGATGAGTGCTTGCTTAGGTACTGAGGAGCTAAACCATTTAGAACTTTATCAGTAATCAGCCAGATGTTAAAATGTATACAGTGCTCAAAGAGTTAGTTCACGCAAAAATGAAAATTCTGCCATTAATTACTCACCCTCATGTCGTCCCACATCCGTAAGACCTTTGTTCACCTTTGGAACACAAATTAAGATATTTTTGATGAAATCTGGGAGGTATAATGACTCGTCCGTAGACAGCAATTAAACCACCACTTTCAAGGTCCAGAAAGGTACTAAAGACATTGTTAAAAAGTAGCCTACTAAAGACATTGTTAGTCCATGTGACTGCAGTAGTTCAACCTTAATTTTATGAAGCAAAGAAAATACTTTTTGTGCTCAAAAAGAATGACTTTATTCAAAAATATCTTCTCTTCTGTGTCATTCTCATACACTGTTTACGTTCAGCGCTTCCAGGGAGAATTGGACAGCTCTTGCGTCAGCATCACACGCATGCGTTGTGCTGCTCACGTGAACAGCCTCTTCCAAAACTGAGACTGTGATCTGACGTAGAACCTGGAAGCGCAACAGAATGAGAATGATACAGAAGAGAAGATATTGTTGAATTAAGTTGTTTTCGAGCACAAAAAGTATTCTTGGTGCTTCATAAAATCAAGCTTGAACCACCGTCATGCCAACAATTTAAAAATGTCTTTAGTACCTTTCTGGACCTTGAACGTGGTGGTTAAATTGCTGTCTATGGATGAGTCATATAACTCATGGATTGATGAAAAATAGCTTAATTTGTGTTCAGAGGATGAACGAAGGTCTTGCAGATGTGGGACGACATGAGGGTGAGGAATTAATTGACAGAATTTACACCTCCTCATTTACTGCTACAAATTGATAATAGTCAGATAAATTTGAGCCATGCAAATGGATCTCCACTAATGTCCACTAACATCATTTTTGAGTCTATCCAAGAGGTCGATAGTATCAAATGCAGGATTAAGGTCTAGTAACACTAATAGAGAGATGCAACCAAAATCATTTGTAACTCTGTAGTCTGATACAGTCTAAACCTTAACCATAATTCCTGACAGATACCATTTCTCTCCAAACATTGTAGTGTTTTTCGACAAAAAGAGAAATTTTAGTTTGATTTTTTTTAACAAGACACTCAATGACAGCTAGCTTGAAAGTTTTGGGGACACAAAGTCATTATTGCTGTGCTGTTTGGAAATGTCGAAACTGTTTATGCTTTATGCTTCTTGTTCATTTTGCCACTGTATCAAATAAGAACCTAGGACTGTGTTGAGAGTCGCATGCAAAACATGTAGTATGCAAAAAAATATGCAAACGTGTTTCACTTTCAGATGCAGTTAGTAAAGATTTCTAATCTAAAGTATGTTTGAGAGTGAAATGAGACTCCTGTGCCTTTATTTAATGCACTTGAGTCACGTCTGTTCTCTCTTAAAAGTTCCTCCTCAAACTATCTGGCCAACACAAGAGGAAATGAGAGTTTAACAGAGAAAAACAAGTCTTCCTAAAGCCACCCACTTCCCATCTGCTCATTAATTATCAGTTTTATTATTATCATCACTGTTGTCACGATTATGAGCTGAAGTTTCGTTAATTGCCATACTGGTCATCAGGCTGTATTTCCGTTAAACTGTACAGTATGGAGAAGGGGAAAAAAACTCCACCCGTGTGCATGTAATCATCCATTCACATCCCCCTAATGACTGTCAGTTTGCCTGCCCTTCCATTTTCTGTCCAATTAATTCTTTTCTTACTTCCCGGAGAAAGAGAGACAATAGAGCCCTCTACTACATAATAGAACAGATCATTAAAATTCAGCAGTTCTTTGCAGTGGCACCGTGCTTCCTCCCTGACTGCTTGGCATGAATGCCAGACCTCACTTTGAAATTCTACCCAGGAGACCACATGCAGCCCCAGACACTTCTCACCCCCTTCTGTACTCACAGAATTAACTCTAAATCTACCCCACACCAGAGGTTTTTGACCAGCTGACATGTATTTCCATGGTTTTGCCATTTTCACACTGTAAAGATGAACTGAATGTGGTACATGTTACATTTGTGTGCGATTAAAATATGAAATATCTATATGAAACATGAATGTGATTTACCTTGACAGGGAATGGACAGATGTGTAATTCTCTTAAATCAAATCCTTAAACAAGGAAGCAGGGTTGGGGAGTAACGAAATACAAGTAACTTGGTTACGTATTTAAAATACAACATTTGAGTAACTGTATTTCATTTGAAATGGGTGGTGATCAGATCACAGTTCCATCTGAAAAGTGTTTTAGATTACCAAAGTGATTACTTTGAGTTTTAATGTCATTTAAACAGCGATTGGTGATTCTCTGACTCTGACCGTCTGAAAAATCTATATTTTAATACTTTTAAGTGGGATCATAAAAATGTTGTTATTTTTATTTAGTTCTGTTCTGAACAAGACAAAATGACTGAATTTATAAAAGAAATTGCCCAACAGTCAACTGAACTGTCCTGTTATGACCTGATGATCCACGACTGTTTTCATGTTTTGTGAGTCATTTTATTCATAATTCACTCGAGATTTAAACTGCCAATTGCAAGTTATAAAGTCAGAATTGGGAGATATAAACACGCAATGACCTTTTTTGTGTTTGTTTCACACTTATTAGTATTCCAAAGTATTCTAAAGTATTTAGATTAAGTCACTAAACTTGAGTAATGTAACGAAATACGTTACAAATGACTTTTTAAAGCATGTATTTTGTAATCTGTAGTGAAATACATTTTAAAAGTAACCCACCCAGCCCTGTTGATAACTCTTACGCGCTTAGAATCACACTGCATGTTCACAGATGAGAAATGCTTGCAAGGACAACAAGTTTCCTCTCGTATCTATTCATTCACTCGAAATAAATCACAATAAAATAATCTCAATGCCTAAATGTTCTTTAACTATCCATCCATTTTCCAAATCCATTGTTCTATATAGGGTTGCGGTAAACCTGTTTTATGTATTATTAAATCTTAACTGAAATGTTATCATAATTAGTTACGGTAAGAAAACGACAAAACCTTTTGTTTATCAAGGCAGCCGCTCTTGACACTGACAGCTGTTGCTTTAGTTGCAGATGTAATACAAACTGCAGCAGCTGCTAGGAACAGAGAGTTATTATTTCCCAAAGCAAAAACTACGATTTAATATCTTTTGGTGATGGTATATATAATTTGTCTGTAAAACCTCATTATTTAGCTAAATAATATTTCAGTACTTTTGGAGAATTATGATATTTTTTAACAATGCAATTAAAATAGCACAACAGTATCCATCAGCTCAGATAGTCAAAGTTTAGACAGTTAGCTTTAAGAGAAAATTTTATTTTTTTCCACAAAGATTACTGTTAGACAATGTTAGAACAATGTAGAAACACTGTTTTGTGTGTTTGTGTTTCACAGCCTAAAAAATGTCATCAAACTTTGCTGTATAATTAAAGAACTTGATTTAATTCAAGACGGTCAATGACAAAAAGCATGTAATATCAATGACTGGTGATGTTAAAAATGCAATTATTAACGAGCTTTCGACATGTTAAAGTGCTCACTAATCTTATGAATACATTAAAAGACAAACACAATTTTCATTGTTAACCATTTATGTCAACGATTATTTTCAAATGATTTGATTCAATTTAGAGTTAGCTGGTGACTGCTGAGCTGAACACAAAACTATGTTTTGCTGCATATATAAATCACAGATATTTGTCCCACAGGAATGCTCCCAAAAATAATGTTTCGACTAACTATTCACGTAACGATCCAGCAATACGGCTGCGCCCTCCATCCTTTCAGCTGTTCAAGAAACTCTTGTAGGTCCTGTAACAGAGGATTTCTGCGGGCTGTGCAGGCACAAATTCATCATATTTAGCACCAACAGTCAGTGTTTTGATGTGTGTGAGCAATGAAATGATGTCGAGAAATCAGCAGGCACTTATTTCATTGTTAGTTGGCACAACCCCCCTCAGCTGATGCTGTTCTTCGCGATAATAACGGACACAGTGCAACAACGTGGCTGGGTCCTATGGCCGGGATAACGTGGTGTAAATCGGCTGATCCCAGTTGTTGGTGGGACTGTGGGAGGGTGGAATGGACAAGCTGTTGAGTATGGGGCTTCCGTACGGTCTCCGCGAGGGGTGGAAGTATGGGTACTGGTAAAGGCCAGATGGGTAGCTGGTATAAGGGCTGTAATAGTTGGAGCTTTGAAGGTCTGTATAATCACACTGAGTGCTGGCAAATGAGGCGGCGACTGAGTTGGAGCATGCATGTGGGCCGTAAATGCTGTACTCGGAATGTGAGGGCGAGTGCTCGCTGTAATGATTCGGGCTCAACTGCTCCGTTTTAATGTGAGCTCGGTGCTGATTCACTTCACACGTGCCAGGTGACGAGGATGCCACGGGCGCTTTGCGACTCCAGGAAGCCCCGTGGCTGTAAGATGAAGCGTAACCACCAGAGCTGGCGTTCTGCCCGTGACCGTGCTCTGAGGTCGAAACAGCTCCGGAATGGCCGCCGAGAGGCAAGTATTGGTCAAACTCATGCACATCAAAGGTTTCTATGTTGCCGATGACGTCTGTGCTGAGCTCAGAAATGTCAACATTGCTGAAGTCGATATTCTGTCGACTGCTGTCAAGCAAACGTCTACCTTCATGCCTTGAATCTTGCTTTCCTCCATGATGGAGGTCTGTTTTGGGTGTTGCTGGGGGTGTCGGAGGTCCGTGAGACTGACCTAAGGATAATCACCACAAAATGATGCTTCGGGTTATACATTTTGTTTCGCACGCATAACATAAATTACTCCACATGAAGATAGTGTACCTCACCTGTATGATCAGAGATAGGATCTGAGGAACTGGCCAATCGCCCCATTCCAGGTTCAGCTTTATACATGTGATGGGTTAGATCAATGCCGGCATCAGACTCACTCTGTCCTGGCTTCACACTCTTTCGTCTCCTTGGCTGGTATTTATAATCCGGGTGATCTTTCTTGTGCTGAACTCTCAATCTTTCGGCTTCTTCCACGAACGGTCTCTTTTCATTCTCTGTCAGCAGTCTGTCGAGCGACACAATTATCATTCACAATTAACTTTCACTTTGAACTTTTCAGTATTTATCAACAATGCTTTCAGGAATCGACTAGAGAGCAGAATGGGGTCGAGTCGGGACTTGGGTGGCCTGAAGCGCTGCATGTCGGAGACTGCATTTCTGACAGCCTTCACTATTCACACACAAAATCTGTATGAACTGAATAAGCAGCTTAGACCAAAAGATACTGAATTAGAACATGCATCTTTCATTACTTAATCTTAAGTCTGAAGTAAATATGTAATAATAATAATAATGCACAATAATAAAAAAGCTCCGACTTAGAGAGTATGAGTGTATACTGTGTAGCAAATAAAAATAGTACTAGAAGTTTAAAATAGAATAAGAAAGTTTATATCTGGAGATTTAAAATTTTTCAAGGCTTCACTGCACAAGGGTGTATACTGGTTATATATATATATATATATATATATTTATATACACACACACACATACTGTATATACTATCCAGTATATTTAAGTTAGATTTAAATGAAACACATGAGATATTTTCATAAAAGTAAGTAACTCTTACCTCCAGAGTTTCCCGAGGGTTTTGCTGAGCTCGGCGTTGTGTAGGTGCGGATACTGATCCGCCAGTTTCCTGCGCGCGGCTTGAGCCCAAACCATGAACGCGTTCATGGGTCTCTTCACGTGCGGTTTGTTCTTGAGCGCGCCGCTGCCTCGCGCTGGCATGGGCACTAAAGACCAGTCATAACCCTTCAGAACCTGCGACACCGCGTCTCTGATACACGCCGGGAACCTGTCATCGTCATCCTCCAGTTTTTTACCCATTCTCGTTATCATGAGTGAAGTGTGGCAAGTAGATCCAGAAGGAGAAGGAGATGAAGATGCGTCAGAGTCCGACTCATCCTGAGACATCGAACTGGATGAACCGGCCGGGCTGCACGGCGGCTCTGCGCTCGACTGATCCGGCTCCTCTGTCATGATTCCACTTCTGATGTTCAAATCCTACTTCTTTAGTATTTTTCCTTGGTCCAGAACGTTTCAGACACTGTCACAGTCCATCCGAGATGTTTCAAGCACAATGATAGTGCTCATCACTGTTAATCTGACTTTGAAGCTCCTTTACACGAGGACTGTGTCACTCCTCCTGCGCCTCTCGTTGGTGGACTGTGTGGCCACAATCAATTCCGATTGGTTAACCACATTTTACATGAGGTAATTTGATATGTTTCACTCAAATTTGTTTATTTATCTATCTGTCTATCTTTTTCTTCTACATTTTCATTACCAGTAACTTTGCAAAACATTACAAAACAAAATTGTATGAACTGGGTGTGAGATATATTTGAAAATGTAAGATGCGTAAATTGGCCCACGTTTATTTGTTAGTATTCACTTAGCCGTTTGGCATTCAAATGTAAATTCAGTATCAGACAGGGATGTCATATTTTCAGTCAATAAAAGTGTAAAAATGATCAGGAATATTTTATGGCAATATGACTCCAATTAATATGAGCAATTCTTCATTTATATGTATAAAATATACAGCAGGGATGGGGGAAAGGGTTGATTTATAGAACTTAAAGCATGTATGGTGACTTTTTTTTTTGGTGATGCACCGGTTTTTCAGAGCTATTTTTGATTTTGATCTTGATCTTGATGTCTTCGTCTTTATTTAATTACCCTACTTTCTGGCATCGTAAGCTTTCTGTGATTTCAGATCTGTGGAAGAAAATTTTATTTGAAAAATGAAGGTAGGCCATGTAAAAGTATAGTATATTCAAGAGACAGCTGAAAACTCACCTCTTCCGTGAACACTTGATCCCCTCATAAAAAAAAACAAAAAAACAAACAAACAAAAAAAACCCCTTTCCTTCCCTTTTCCCTTCCTACTCCAGCTTATGGTACTGAGCAATGTATGAAACTTGTACTGTGAGCACTTCCTGTGTTATTTGCCAATTCATGAAGAATCGCTTGTTTGTTTTCCTCACTTGTAAGTCGCTTTGGATAAAAGCGTCTGCTAAATGACTAAATGTAAATGTAAATGTAAATATAAAAGTAGACTCATATAAAAGTAGACTGGTGTGAGTCAGGAAATTTGGAAGTGTTATAGCTATATGAATAGCTTTATGTAGATGCTTCATTAGCCACTGTTTCTATGGGCCTCTATATACAGGTGCTGGTCATATAATTAGAATATCATCAAAAAAGTTGATTTATTTCACTAATTCCATTCAAAAAGTGAAACGTGTATATTATATTGATTCATTACACACAGACTGATATATTTCAAATGTTTATTTCTTTTCATTTTGATGATTATTACTGACAACTAAGGAAAATCCCAAATTCATCTCAGAAAATTAGAATATTACTTAAGATAAGAAGGATTTTTAGAAATCTTGGCCAAATGAAAAGTATGAACATGAAAAGTATGAGCATGTCCAGCACTCAACACTTAGTTGGGGCTCCTTTTGCCTGAATTACTGCAGCAATGCGGCGTGGCGTGGCGTGGAGTCGATCAGTCTGTGGCACTGCTCAGGTGTTATGAGAGCCCAGGTTGCTCTGATAGTGGCCTTCAGCTCTTCCCAACAAACACATTTACGTTGTGGCAACGTCGCTGCCACGTTCCATTTTTACTGTGGCAACGTTGACTGTCTACGTGCTCGTGACATTGTAGCAACGTTGAATTGTAAGACGCTAAAGGGCTGGAGAAACGATGTTGCGCGACATTCACCAACTGCAGGACGACGTTCCCACCACATTTATTTTTATATCAGATTATAAATATTACATTACCTTTTCTGCGTCTTATTTTTTTATGTATTTATTTTTTTGTGGTCAATCTCTTAATAATCATACACAAGATGAACATGTAACACTTTTTTAAATGTTAATCATTAATTGTTATTTTTAATATAAAACCAGCTATGAAACTTTAAAGAGGAAAAATGCCACACAAGTTCATATTATCCAACTTTATTAAAACATTGCATACATATAATTACACTAACAAAACATACATTTGACGGGAAAAAACGTTAATATAGAGTATATTAATTATATTAAGCTCAAATATAATAGACTTACCTAACTTAGCATTAACTTACACCAAACCCGATCGCAAATGACTCGGTATGTGAATGATCAGCTATTCTGTCCACTCCGTTTATTAACAGAACAAATAAATCTCACATTAGACATGAAAATTGTAGGTTTTGTTTGGATATTTGCATATCTTGTTTATCTAAAAGAGAAATCATGAGCAATACTCGCGTATCCTGGCTTGAAGAAGAATAACGGCCCAACGGTCTGTTCAAATTTAAAATGCGCTTCGGAACAGTGACGAGTACATGTCGTACAATGGTTGTCCAGACAGCCTAAGCACAACCTTCAGCAATGGTCCTGAACCGCGGTTGAATGGCAACATTGTGGCAGCACAGTAACAACCTTAACGACACAATATGGAACCAACAACCTTTTAGCCATGTTGTTACAACGTTGCTAAAAGGTTGGCTACGTTGTGGCAACGTTCTGTGTTTGTTGGGTTCTGCATTGTTGAGTCTGGTACATCGCATCTTCCTCTTCACAGTACCCCATAGATTATCTATGGGGTTAAGGTCAGGTGAGTTTGCTGACCAATGAAGAACAGGGATGCCATGGTCCTCACAATCCTCACAACACATGCAAACACAAAAATGCGCTACATTTACAAAAAGCGCTGCAAATAGCACAAACCTCCACGGAAATGTTTCAAGGGGGACCCCAAAAAGTGACGGACCCTACTTGGACGTGCATCCAAAACCAGTTCAACTCACCCTTCACTCGTTCACTGATCCCTATATAATGTGTGGCATTTGAGTGCACAATGTGTTCACAATCATGAAATACTATAAAAACTGCAAACAAAAATAAACAAGTGTACATTATTTCATGTATTTATTATTTTTAATAAAGTGTTTTTCAGTTTGCTAGAAGCTCACGCTCACAGATGACGTGGTCGTCGAGCGCCTCAGGCGGCCGTTACGATGATGTCACATTAGCATGATTAATGAATATTTTTAAATCATCCACTAAATGATCATCTCTTAAAGTTTAATGAGTGAAAATCAATGCCACATATTAAAACACTTTTCTGTTAGTGAAACACATTACATTGAGTTCATGCCTACATAATATATTTTAATATTTTTTAGTTTGTGCTGTTGTCAAGTAGGGTCTGTCACTTTTTGGGGTCCCCCTCGAAACATTTCCGTTGTGGTTTGTGCTTTTTGCAGCGCTTTTAGTGTTTGCATGTGTTGTGAGGATTTGCAGCACATGTGTTGTCAAACTGATGATCACGTTTTTTTCATTTGCAGCGCTTTGAGCTCTCTCGGCCACCGAACTGAACGCACTTTGAACGGTGTAACTTGAAATCAGTTCAGGAGGCTGTATAACAAAAGAATTGTTATGTGCTGCTTTTTCCTCTTGTGAGGTGTCTAATTGTTTATCAGTCATATGTTGGTAAAGGGTGAGAGAACTGGCGAGCCACACGATTTTATATCAAAAAGCCAGGAGTGGCTCGTGAGCCATATGTACCCGACAGTTGGTTTAATGTATGATAGAAGTGCTGAACATCTTGCAACCGCAGGTGACTATCACCATTTGATTATGCACTCTAGAAAATCTGTAAAAAACAGGTCTTCCTAAAGGTGTTCTACTGAGCATAACTTTGCAACTCCATATCAACTTATTCTATATCTATGTCTAAAGTGGACCATTTGAAATGACACTGTTTAATATAAGGAAATACACACAGATCACTTTAAATGAAATAGATGCTTACAACTAAACTTATTCAAAGAGAGATAAGAGGGGAGGCTGAATCACTGTATTCATGCCAGTGTTTAGCAAATGATTTTATCAAACAGCTTTCCCGTGCAAAGACAATGTCTCGCTGCTCAGACTTTTGAGTGTGCTCAGAGCTGCAAAGAGTGCTCGAAAATGGAAGCATAATCAGACTTTTGGATGTATTTGTTTACAAACATGAATTGGAGATTGCTTTAAATCGTAAGTATGTTAGATATTTTTGGGGGGTTGTGAGTTAATTAATAGAAATTTGGTGAATACTGACAATGAAAGTATTGTTTTTTATTACTGTGAATCTTATATCATTGCAAATGATATAGAAGTAAAGGAATATTTTCTTATGGCAATGTTGAACATACGAATTAATGTAAGGAATGAACCATCTACGTTTTGTTTATTTAGGTCTTGGGTGAGAGCAGGGTGTTTGATGGCATTTGTCTCATGTTTTCTGTGATCTGGAGAGTGTTTGGCACATATGTCTGTGCCACTCTTTTATGAATGAATACATTTAATTATAAAACTCCTACACTTAAGGTTTCTGCAAGGGTTATATTACCGTTGAGCTTTATAAACAAACCTTGACATAACATAACATTTTTTAAAAAATATAATTGTGGAAAAAAGTTAAGTTATTATTTTCATACTGTTATCTTATAGAACAGCATATTTTCATTTCATTTTCTTTTAGTCATTTAGCAGACACTTTCCTCCAAAGTGATTTACAAAAGAAAACAATATTCCTAATATACAATTCCAGGTTCATTTAACAGCTAGATTAAGAAAGTAAATTGTAGAAAAGAAGAAGAAAAAAATGTAGTAAATGATTTGGTTTTTAAGGTTGTTGAGTAGTTAAGTGCTTGCTTAAGAAGTGTGTCTTCAGTGAAGTGGACTAAGACCAGGAGAGGTGTGACATGGGTTTGATTAAAGACCAGAAATTCTGTATCATCTGCCGAAGTTTAGTTGCACCAGTCCATAGAGCATTGCAGTAGTTCGGTCTTTAAATAACAAGAGCTTAGATGAGGTTTAAAATACACTTAATGTTCAGTAATATTATCAACACTTTTGTACGAGAACAAAACTTGAACTGAATTGAGATGGATGATGACACCCCTGTTTTCTGCAGAGCTGCTTTATAGCTGACATCAACACTGTTATTGAACTGAATTGACTCAACATTGAACTGACTTGAACTGAATAATGACACTATTGTCTTCTATAGAGTTGCTTATCGCTGAATTGAACTTGTATCATAACAGTTATTGAACGAAACAGAATTAACACTGAACTGACTTGAGCTAAATGATGACGGTAATGTCTTATGTTGAACTGCTTTAGGGCAGAATTTGAATTTGTATCATATTTGATGACGTTTGGATCGATCAGTTATAATTTTATAACTGTGATTCTCAAGTCAAGTCACCTTCATTTATATAGCGCTTTTTACAATGAAAATTGTGTCCAAGCTGCAGTAATAATTGGCAAATAATTTTTGGCTGCTCAGCAAATGGATAAACAGAAAATGGTGTCGTTGTCCAGCTTAAATAAATGTAGTATCGATTCATTCCGTTGTAAAAATCAATAGTTATTAATTTATCTGTATCTCAAAACTGGAGAAAATAGTGATGTGGTCGTCCAGCTCAGTTCAGTTCGCATACAATGGTGTCAATGCAGGCAGATCAAAACATTGTTGAGTATCAGTGCACAATTCTGTATTGTATAAAGTGCTGTATAAATGAAGATGACTTTACTTGATTGTAATTGACCTGTTAGAGTCAGGAACATCTGTGATCAACAAATCAATAGCAATGTGAGACCAGGGTTGTTGTGGAATGGGCAATAGCTGCAAGAGACCAGGAGGTAACATCAGGATTTAGTCCATCAAAAACAGCTATGCTCCATTGCCCAGATGGCTGGAGCTTGGAGAGGTGTGAATCCACTGAATGGCTCGCTGCCTGATTTTCTGAAGCACATACTGTGTATTGGTGATCATTCAGGGGATGAAGGGTGTTCCTTTTGAGAGTGTTGGATTTATTCCATGATATCCCTCTGTATTGGGCCAATGACAACTGATGGGGGCAGGATAAGTTCGACCTCTGATGCAGACACATCACATTTAGACAGTTATAGACGTGCCTCTCTCCTACCATTGATATCGAAAACACTTGAACGAGTTGTGTTCAACCAGGTGCAATCTTTCCTGACACAGAACAACCATCTGGACGTCAACCAATCTGGTTTCAAGAGCGGCCATTCAACCGAGGCTGCGCTACTGTCGGTCACGGAATCCCTGCGGATTGCAAAGGCTGGTTCCAAATCATCTGTTCTCATTCTTCTGGACCTATCTGCTGCCTTCGACACCGTAAACCATCAAATTCTTCTGTCCACCCTCTCGTTACTTGGCATCTCAAGTACTGTGCTTCAATGGTTTTAGTTCCCTCATCAACTGATCACTGGGGTTCCTCGGGGTTCAGTTCTTGGTCCCATCCTGTTCTCCATTTACACTACATCACTGGGTCCCATCATACAGGCACATGGTTTCTCCTACCACTGCTATGCTGATGACCCACAACTCTACCTGTCCTTCCAACCAGATGATTCCACAGTAGCTGCACGGATCTCAAGCTGTCTGGCGGACATCTCGACGTGAATGGAAGAACACCACCTGCAGCTCAACCTGGCAAAGACTGAGCTTTTAGTCTTCCCTGCCACTCTAACTCTACAACATGATTTCAACATCCAGCTAGGTACATCTGCAATCGCCCCATGAAATTCGGCTAGAAACCTTAACCTTAACCTTTGTCTGCTTCCTGTGTTCTCCCTGTGGTATTCTCAGAGTTTTGTTATTTATGTTTGTTCCTTAAACTATTCCTCATTGTGCGAGTTTATATACAACCACATTACGTCACAGAAGAATGGATCTTACTGAAAATGGACTTGCCGGCTGTCCAGCTGCAGCAATACCTTGAGACCCACACCCGTGGAGTTCTAGATGTGGAGTTCTAGATCTGGAATGCCTCACCAACCTTCTAGAAGGAACACTGAATGTCTTTTGTTCACACAAGCCTCAGGGCGGACCCACACCTGCCTTGGGCACACATTCCTCGGGGGAATTTCACAGAGTACATGGAGTGGGTGCTGGTTAACTGCGATTCGCCATTGACTATCGGCCTCGCTGAGGAGGAATTCACCAGTCCCGCTCCTAAACCAGAGCCCAGCCTGCCATCACCCAGCTACATGGACAATGAGCCAGAGCCCAATGCAGACGAAAGAATTCAGCCTGCCGCGAAGAACGAGCCGGAGCTGATGAAAAGGAACAAGCTTTACATTGCCTCAGAGTCAGAGCCTCGATAAGGTATGTGAGCTGGCAACAGTGTGTGACTCGTTGAGTTCAAGGGAATGGAGTGGAGCACCGCCCACACTCCCGCCACAGAGGGTGAGGGATTGAACCCGGGTCTCTGGTGCATTAGAAGTGAGTGGTTACTCACCGAGCTAACTCCCCTATTCTTTCTGCCTCGTCGTTATGTAATAACGTAATCAAGTGAAAAAAGCCCATGTGACTTTCCTTTGATTCGGTCTCTTAACACTTTTTAAACAGGTTAAGATATACTTGCATGTGATTACATCTGTAATTAATTTCTGTAATATTTTGTAATTACACATACCACCAAACCTGTCCCTAACCTTACCCATATCCCACCTCATTACAAGCAAAAGTGTTTTGCAATACAATATGAACACAATAACTACATTGTATTTTTTTTTTTTTTTTTTTTTTTTTGATGTATGTACATAGTGGTTAAGGCCACCAGATATAAAGTGGGACCAAAATTACTTACCCCAGGAGGCTCTGTACCTGATAATTCATTATTTGTGAATGAGCTACTGATCTGTTATTATAAAATACAACCCAAATATGAGCAGAAATATTACTGCAGTAAAGTGTAAAGTGAATTCATGTTCACACATATTTATATTAATACTGCAAAAAGAAACAAAAGGATATTCTAACATTTGTGTCAGTAGAGGTTATGGTTGAGACAACAATGAATCTAGCCATCATCGTGCTCGACATTGAATTGAATATTCCTGCTCTATGTTTATAATAAAACAAAAAGAAAGAAAGAGTAACAGATGATGAGAAGAGAGAAGCATGTGAACTCTCCATGTCCTAGTGAGACAAAAGGATTTCATTTCTCATGGGAAATTCTTGGTTTGAGTCTGCCATCTACATATCTTTGTCCTGGCCATTTCCTGTCAGACACAGAGAATCAAAACATTTTTATTGAACGGATGGAAGTGATTTTACAATTACTTTTTTCCCCTGCATTTTGCATTCTGCAATTATGTTTTCTGCATCTTGTGATTTATACATTTTAATTATTAATTAACCTGAGTGGATTATGAGATCCAGAAAAGACTCCAGATAATTAGGATCAGACAGAATCTACAGACTTTTGTGCTGCGAGTATCACACTCGGATTGGTAGGTTATAACATCATTTGTAAATTAATGAAACACACAATCTAAACCAGTGCATGATAGTTAAACTAAAGAAGAAAGATGGCGTCTGAAAGTTGGGGTGGTTGGTCAGTTTGTGTGTAAATGTGCATTTTTGGCCATTGTTTTCCACTTCAGATGTCATTTCTAATGAGAAATTATTATTGTAGTAATTAAATATTTGCTTAGTTATCACCAAAGCTTCCTCTACTTTGCTGTAGATCATTAAACCGCTATGCTGCCCCAGAAGTCTCATGACGAAGTGTGAAGTCAATGCCTGATAGAGCAGTGAGGCAACAAGTCAGCTTCGTAAGTTTCTTTGAGTCAAGCCTTCAAGTTTAGCAAATAAGCATAACACTGGATGTTAATGGAGGTGATGCTTCACTGAATTAACTTTTTTGAGAAAATGGCGGATTACTGATTTTTGGCAAATCTTCAACATGTCTGCTGTTAAACATTAATTTGAAATTGGTCTACTTTTGGCATTGACACTGAAAAAAAGTCATGATTTTGCGACAGATACAGTATTCTGTTTACAGCACTTCTTATTCATTTCTATGGTATCAGCAAACAATTGACTGTAGTACAACTTTGACTGTAATTCAATGAGATCAAGGCTATAATGTGACTGATTATCAATGCACACGTGATCTGTTGACAAGATTCTCCATGTGTCTATTCATCTTGCATTTACTGAGTTTCGTCTGCTGCTCTGAGACTCAAGTCAATTAAGTAATGATGGAAGAAAAAAGAGCCACAGTTTCTTCGCTTATTGCAGCAACTACCATTTTTATTACAGAAATTCTGCACCAATTTATTTATTTATTTATTTTTTTGAAAGTTCCTAGTTACTTTATGCTTTCATTTCATGGCAAATAGTAGAGAGAACATTCCGCTGAAGTTTATTTAGGACATCTTTCTCATTGTCTTGGAGGACTTTTTTAATATACAGTGCAAGCATGCATCTCTGAAGACAACACTTACCCTAAGCTCACAATACACTACTGTGTCCTCAAACCTAAGAGTCAGGGCTGCATTGAATATATATATATATATATATATATATATATATATATACATTTCCCAGAAGCCCCGCACCTATCACTGATCCCTTCACCATCTGCAGCGTATTACCCAATCACTGATTACATCAACCAGCTTTAACACATTATCCAGACTATTTAAGCACCACAGACACACACACACTCTGTGAGGTCTTGATATTCTGTTATGTTGTCATTTCTGACAACATTTCATGGCGTTATGCCATGTTTTGTTTTCCTGGTTTCTGATCATTCCCTGCCTGCCTATTGGATTTATTGCCTTGGATTGTTGGACTGTTGATTGCTTGCTGCCTACCTCGATCTACTTTGACTGTTTAACATTTACGACTCTGCCTACCCTCTGACATTCCTGTTTGCTGTTGATTTGACCATTGCCTGTTTGACCACGTTGCTTTTGGATCTCATCCGCTGACTCGTCATTACATATATATATATAGCATATATATGTGTGTGTGTGTGTGTACTGTGCATGAACTGTGTTTTTTTTATTACCATCTCTTTCTTGACCTATAATTTAATTATACTACAGCTGATAAACACAAAAGACATTTTTTTCCAGTGCTGTTATACATAAATTCACTAGACTAATAACTATTGATCTTTGCAATGGAATGAATCAATAATATATAGAATAAGCTGCACAATGACACCATTTTCTTTGAGAGCTGCTGTGCAGCCAATTTTTTTTTTGCCAGTTATTAATGTAAAGCTGCTTTGCCATAATTTGCATTGTAAAAAGCGCTATATAAATAAAGATGACTTGACTTGACATTTTACTAACCAGACTTCCATAATATTTATTTTTCCATACTATGGAAGTCAATCTACATCAACTATCTGGTTACCAATATTATTAACAATATCCTCTTTTCTGCTCAACAAAAGAAAGAAACTCATACAGGTTTGAAAAACGCTTCAGGGGAACTATCCCTTTAAAGTGGTTGATCTTCTGACCTCTGGCCCTCCTATTGACCTCTGACCCCACATTAACCTAAATGTATTCAATGAAAGCATTGCAATGAAAGGCTTACTGCTCTAATTAGAGATTTATTTAAACTTATTAGTGGGAGACGTTGAAAGGAGCAGGAGGGGATTGAGGATTCAGACTGAATGAAACAATTAGTTTGAATGGCTCTGAATGAACTGGCGTGAAGCCATTTTTCAGAGCTGTGTGGAAGAGAGTTCAACTACTTCCAGATTTTATTGGTTGTATGTGTTTATTCCCAGATACTTCACTGTCTTGTTTGTTCAAGCTCATGCTGAAGGGATCATGTTCAGCCACAGATCAGATTATTCTAGCTTTTGTAACCATACAAGTGTTTCAACTGAGAGTCAACCAAACGACTAACAGTATATGTGCATATCTACAAACATGACAATTTTGTGCAAAGCAATGGAATCCAAACATCACTTTTCATTTGATTTTCTGATATCTGAAAGATGTTTGTTCTCTACTCTTTTTTTTATTTTACAGCGTTGACAGGTTAAGTTCTTGAAAGAGTGTTGTTAAATTCTACAATGGGACAGCTAAGGACACATATCACCACCCCCCCCATTCCCACTCCATATGGTCTGGATAAAAATTGTGGTATCCTTCGCCTTCCAACTCGTCTGTCTTTTTGATCCCGTATTCTCATAAATCAACTTCCTAATTTTCATGTTGAATTAGATTTGTATGGGATGCTTGTTTCCGAGCACTGCGATCCACCCCTGTGCTTTTTACGGGAAACGGGATGTCTCCACACAAACACACAATCACAGGGGACTCTTCTATTAGCCACAGGCTTGACTTATTCCATCGCAAGCACAGCATTCCCATCAACAGGGTTATCAGTGGCCTTATTCTAAAATATTTACACTCCATACCTCATAATGACAAAGCAAAATCTAAATTTGTGATAATTTTGCAAATTCATAAAAAAAAAAGAAATGAAAGATTACAGTGATATTAGTATTCAGACCCTTAACTCAGTGCTTAGTTGAAGTGCATTTAAAACCTTAATCTTTTTTGGGTATGATGCAACAAGTTTGGCACACCTGTGGATTTTCCCCCATCCCTTTCTACAGATCTACTCAAGGGGCCTCATTCATAAAGTGTATATATGCACAGATTTGATCTTTGCGTGTACGTACGCTTGATTCCACACCAACACTCATTTTTATAAAAGCAGTGTTTTACATGGAAAAGTGTTTAGCGCCACGTCAGGGTCTGAGAGATGTACGCACTTTTCCTTGTCAGAGTACTGCAGGTTTTTGGAAATCTAAGCTATTCTTGCAGCTCACCATTCTAAATTAAACGATTTGAACGATTATTGGTGATCTTTTATATGTAAATTACATCAATTAGGTGTCGTTTACAATGCTGAGAACTGAAACCCTTCAGCTGCGCAAGTTCAAGATCATTTGCGATTTATAGATTTCATATCTGAAAGAGAATCATTCTATGAATCCCACATACGCACATTTGATCATAAGATCAAATTTAGGATGGTTTCTGTGCAACATTTTAGAAATGAGCCCCCAACTCTGTCAGGAGAGTCATTTTTAAGTTCGATTGAGTTCAAGTCCGAGCTCTGGCTGTACTGAAAAAAAAAAACAATAAATAAAATTTACTCAATTTTTCTTTTGCAAGTTTTTATCAAGGCTAAAAGGTTAAGGTTGAGTAATTTCTACTTAGTTGACATTTCCTTTGCAATACATTTTACTCAAATAATATAGCACTGAATTAAACCATGCTTTTAAAGTGAATGTTTTACTTTGAAACATTTAAGTAAATAATAAAGTAGATTTTGTGTAAACAACATATCATGAAATAATGTGGCACCTTAACACAGAGACCTCAATACTTGGTACACAATGACGGTAACATTCGATGGATCGTGTTGTTTTTGTTCTTTTCTCCATTTTTTAGCTACTTAGACATTTTATTTTTGTATATTTTTTGTACATATCTTATTTAATACTCTACACTGCATAGCCTGCCACTTTTCTCGGATTTCGCTTTAGTTTTGGTCATTTTACGTGAATCACAATGCGCAGAGCCCATGCGCCCATTTTTTACAGCCCATTTTTTATTTTTAATGCTTCCTCGGGACAAACACGTGATTCCTGCTGAGCTGCTTCGAAAGACTCGCCAAGGACGCCGTGCGGGAAGGAAACTTCGGGAAAAGAAGAGACGCTTTAGACCTGCTCTAACCTCTGCCTCTCTTCCTCATCTCTGGGGACTTCAACCATGTACCCCCCTCCTCTGTGTTGCCAACTTTCACACATTACGTCACCTGTCCCAACAGAGACAATACAACACTGGACTTATTTTATACCAACTCCAAGGAGGCATACTCCCCAATCCCCCTTTCCCTCCCCTTGGCAGAGCTGATCACAACATTGTCCATCTACAGCCTGTGTATAAACCTGTAGTGCACAGGCAGCCTGTGAAGCCCCATGTGGTGAAGAGGTGGGCTACTGAGGAGGCTCTGAGGGACTGCTTCGACACCACTGTGTGGACTGAGCTCTGTGACCCACATGGGGAGGACATCAATGTAATAATACACATTATTAACGGACTATATCAACTTTTGTTTTGAAAACACTGTGCCCTCCAAAACGGTACAGTGTTTTGCAAACAATAAGCCATGGATTACCTCTGACATCAGAGCTCTACTGAAGGAGAAGAAGAGAGCTTTCAGGTCAGGGGACAGGGAGGAGCTCAGAGCTGTACAGAAGGAGCTGAGATGGAAGATCAGGAAAGGCAAGACCAGCTAGAGAAAGAGGAAGATGGAGGAGCAGCTGCAGCAGCAGAAGATCAGGTGGGTGTGGAGGAGCCTAAAAACCATCTAAGGCTTTAAAGCACCCTACTCTCACCTGTACACCTGTACTCTACTCTCTCTCTCGGCTGAGGGCGACCTGAACAATTCCACACTCCCCCAGCCCTTCACACCTCTGGCCCTACACATCTCACCACCTCCTCACTGTCCCATGGACTCATCCACCCCCTCAGCCCACCCCTGACCTTCACATCGGCCCAGGTGAGGAAACACCTGAGAAGGATTATTGCACGAAAGGCAGCTGGACCAGACGGCATCAGCTCCAGGCTGCTGAAATCCTGTGCGGATGAGCTGTGTGGGATCACTGGGCATGTCTTCAACCTGAGCCTCAAGATGAGGTTGGTACCACAGTTATGGAAGACCTCCTATGTAGTACCAATGCCCAAGACACCACAAGCTAGGGACCGTAGCAGCTTCAGGCCAGTGGCTTTCACGTCACATCTGATGAAGACACTGGAGAGACTGGTCCTGGGCCACCTCCACTCTGAGGTGACCTCAGCAATGGACCCGCTGCTGTTCGCCTACTGACCTGGGATTGGAGTGCAGGATGCTGTGATCTAACTACAACACCATCCTCTAACTCACCTGGAGAAGCTCGGCAGCTCTGTGAGGATTCTGTTCTTCGACTTCTCCAGCACATTCAACACCATTCAACCAGTGCTTTTGAAAGACAAGCTGGAGCGGGCTGGAGTGGACTTACATCTGGCTGAGTGGATCCCAGACTATCTGACAAATAGGTCCCAGTTTGTGAGACCCCGGGACTGTGTGTCTGACCCCCTGACCTGCAGCAACACTGACGGCTGTATCCTGCTCAAGTTCTCTGACGACTCCGCTGTCGTTGGCTTGATCAGCAATGACGATGACACAGAATATAGAAAACTGAAGCTGGACTTCGTGGGATGGTGTCGGCCAAACCACCCCCTGATCAACACAGGGAAGACCAAGGAGATGGTGGTGGATTTCTGCAGACAACGGTCTGCCCCCTCACCGGTGAACATCCAGGGTATGGACATTGAGAGACTGGACTCTAATTAGTACCTGGGTGTTCACCTGAACCATAAACTGGACTGGACTCTCAACACGGACGTATTGTGCAGGAAGGGTCAGAGCAGGCTCTTCCTCCTGAGGAGACTGTGATTTTTTGGAGTGCAGGGGGCGCTCCTGAAGACTTTCTATGACTCTGTGGTGGCTTCAGGTATCCTGTACGGAGTGGTCTGCTGGAGCAGCAGCATCACTGAGAGGGAGAGGAAGAAGTTGGACAAGATCATCAGGAAGGCCAGCTCTGTCATAGGCTGTCCTCTGGAGATGGGTGACAGAAGGGTTCTGGCAAAGCTGTCATCTATGCTGGACCATGAGTCACCCCCACCCCCCACCCCCCTGCAGGACACACTGTCAGCTTTGCAGACCAGCTTCAGTGACAGACTGCTCCACCTTTGGTCCGCAGGTCTTTTCTTCCTGCTGCAATCAGACTTCACAATGAACAATGCTAACATAAAACTCTTTTTACTGTGCAATATCTATACAAGAAATATACCATCTCGCTGTTTTCTTCAAACATTGTTTTGTTGAAACGTGCAATAGCGTTAGCATAATTCATAACCCACTTCTGTACAGTTGATTTTAGTTTATTTATTTATTTTTGGTTCTCTTTTTTTATCTTAATGAATGTGATACTGCTATTCTATCACTGTGCCCCTGCTGTTGCTAAATGCAATTTATCCACTTTAGACAAATAAAGGCTTTACTTACTTAAAGTTTGTCAATTGTATGTATTTAAAGGCTTGCCAGTTTGGACATTCAAGCGATTTTAGATCATTGGATGTGTATCATTACATTGAGCTACTGCGCTGATGCATTGTGGCACAAAAACACTCATACAGACAGTAGCTTGGGTGAAAGAGGCGCAACAAAGATGAGTGCAAAAACTTGTTGTCAACTCTGTCCTGTGATTTATCAATAAAGTAGCTTAGAAACTCAAAAGTTATAGGTATTCACGCATATAATCAATCTCTCATTAATGCATTCAAATAAATGTACTGGTACTGTGCTAATTTATCTGTATCTAATTTACAACAGGCAGAAATCTGAGGAAATGTTAGGAACCATAGATAAAATAATTGCTGAAAGTAAGCTATGTTGGAGCATTCTTTCATTAGGAAAATTTATCTCACCTTTAATTGTCAGTGAATTATGAGGACAAAAAATAACAATCGTTCATTAATCCTAATCGAGATAAAATTTTCAATCAGTTGAGATTTTGATTTTAGGTTTTATCATCTAGCCTTACTCCACAATGATCTCTGGAGCTCTACCGGAGTGACGATCAGACTCTTGGCACTTGGCACTACTCTGATTACTCTGTCTGGCCAGATGTCCAGCTCTATTAAGAGTCTTGGTTGTTACATGCTTCTTCTGTTTAAACAATTATGAAGGCCACTATGCTCATGGGAACCTTCAACATAGAATTTCCCCAGATCTGTGCCTTGACACAATTTTGTCTTTGAGCTCTGCATAAAGTCCTTTGATCTCATGGCTTTTCAGCTGTTAGACCTTGTTTTTGTCACAGCTCTGGTTGCAGAAGAGATGAGACTTGATATTGCCCTTTCTTGATAATATCCTCAAATGAACCAAAATATTCAGAATCTTCAAAACAAAAACAGAACAACAAGGCCTAAAGGCAATGACATTTACATATACATGTACATTTCGTCATTTAGCAGACGCTTTTATCCAAAGCGACTTACAAGTGTGGAATACAAACAAGTAATTCTTCATGAATTGGCAAAAAGACACAGCAAGTACCCACATTACAAGTTTCATAAATTGCTCAGTACCATAAGCTAGAGTAGGAAGGGAAAAGGGAAGAATAGGGTTTTTTTAATTTTTTTTATGAAGGGATTAAGTGTTCACAGAAGAGATGAGTTTTCAGCTGTCTCTTGAATATTGCCAGGGGTTCTGCATTCCTGATGAAAGTCGGGAGATCATTCTACCAGCAGGGAGCAGTGAACGAGAATGTTCTGGAGAGTGATTTTGTGCTTCTCTGTGACGGTACCACAAGCCTACGCTCCTTTAGTGATTACAGGCTTCTGGTGGGGACGTAGCGTTGTAGCAGTGTGTGGAGGTAGGAGGTGCAGAGCCTGTGGATCTGTAAGCATCAGCGCTTTGAACTTGATGCGAGCAGCGAAGGGTAGCCAGTGCCGAGAGATGAAGAGGGGCGTGACATGGGCTCTCTTAGGCTCGTTGAAGACAAGACGTGCAGCAGCGTTCTTAATCATTTGAAGAGGTTTGATTGCACTTGACGGCACTCCAGCCAGAAGAGCATTGCAGTAATCAAGCCTTGAAATGACCAGGGCCTGGACAAGAAGTTGTGTTGCATGGTCAATCACGAAGGGCCGGATTTTCCTGATGTTGTGAAGTGCAAATCTGCATGACCGCGCCGTCTTTGAGATGTGGTCTCTGAAGGTCAGTTAGTCATCGAAGATAACTCCAAGATATCCGGCCAACTTTGATGGGGTAATGGTGGTTGTACCAAGCTGTATGTTGATGTCGTGTTGTAGAGTAGGAGTGGCAGGGAAGACTAAAAGCTCAGTCTTTGAAAGTGAAAGTGAAAGTCATGACGTATTGTCAAGTATGGTGACCCATACTCGAAATTGGTGCTCTGCATTTAACCCATCCTAAGCGCACACACACAGTAGTGAGTAGTAAACACACACAAACACACACACAGTGAACACACACCCGGAGCAGTGGGCAGCTATTGCGACAGCGCCCGGGGAGCAATTAGGGGTTAGGTGCCTTAACATCCAAAGATGAGAATTGTGTGTGAGGGAAGGGAGGATGACACAACAGAGGAGAGATGAGAAGGGGAAAGAGAGTGCAGGTTTCTTCTGAAGGAAGCATGTGTAGTGGTTGGTGGTGCACAAATAAGTTGCAAATTGAAAGTGATGAAGAAATGGTCAGAGACGTGCAGAGGTGTGACCAGAATGTTGTCAGTGATACAGTTATGTGTGTAGATCAGGTCCAATTGGTTGCCAGATTTGTGGGTGCTTGTGGTGATGAGTCGGTTGAAATCAAATGAGGCTAGGAGAGAGAGGAAGTCGGAAGCATAAGGTTTATCAAGGTGAATGTTGAAATCGCCCAGTAGTACAAGTGGACTGCCATTGTCTGGGAATGAGGACAGCAGCATGTCCAATTCCTCAACAAAGGGACCCAATTGACCTTGGGGGCAATAGATGAGTACAAGATGAATTTTGACAGGGTTTTTAATTGTAATGGCATGAGATTCAAATGAATAGTTGTTGCATAGACAGAGTGAGTTAACTATTTCCAATTGTTAGAAATGAGGAAACCTGTGCCCCCTCCTCTTCCTGACTGTCGAGGGGTATGAGTAAAGGTGTAGTTGTTAGAAAGAGCAGCGGGGGTTTAGGAGTCCTCTGGACGAATCCATGTCTCAGTCAAGCCTAAGATATTGAGAAAAGAGTTAGTGGCAAAGGCTGGAATGAAGTCAGCTTTGTTAACAGCTGACTGACAATTCCATAGGCCTACAGAAACAGATAGAGGTTGGTTAGGAGAGGAGTAAATAGGACGCAGGTTAGTAGTGTTGCGCTGCCTTCTACGGGTGATAGTGGAGCGTATGCGAGTGACAACAGGAATATATTGAAAGCACATGTTGAGTATGGGAGCAAAGAAAAAGGGGGGAAGGGGGATACTTAAGTGTCCTGTCGGTGTCCGTAACAATTAGCTCAGCAAAAGAGTTTTGCCGTGAATGGGCCAAATCGAAACTACTGCAGGAAGTGCACGTACAGCACTACAGTTCTTCTAAATGGCAGCGAATACAATTACAAACAGATACAAGTCAAAGCACAAACATACAAATAAGCAGACAATCGAAATGAATCTAGGGATGGCTTACGCGAAACTAACATTTCGACACAGTGTCAAGATCCCGAAGCGTAGATGTTTCGAAACACTGCTCCGAACTGTGATTCAAAACACCCATGTCACGTGACTATGGCTAAACGAAGCTTCTGCACGTTTCGACAGGAGGCGTGCTCGCCGAGTCTGCATTTGATTGACAGGGGCGGGAACAAACCACACAATCGCACATCTGTCTCAACTCCCACAAAGTTTAAAAGAGGAGTTAATGCACCTTCACCTCGTGGGCTTTTGTAAGAGGAGAAAGATTTTGAGATAGCGTTTACGATATAGTGACATTTATAAAAAACAAACAAAAATGAGACCATTGTGGATTGATTTGTTTTATTAATTTTCATTTTCATGACAAAAATAACCTAGTTATTATTATTATATATTATAGTTATATAGTGAGGATGTTAAAAACTCACCACATTAACAAAAAAAAAACATTTTTATTTTTTTAAATGGCTTATTGTCAAAGTTGTTTCAGATAACGTGCAATTGACCACTAGGTGTCACCGTATACGGTGACGGTATAGTTTTGAAGCCTCGACACAATACGGCACATTTGCTTCAACTGTTTCAGTGTTTCATGAAGCCTCGCTCTGCCCACCACTAAATGAATCCTTCCTAGCAGCAAATAATAACTTAGCAATAGAGCAGAAACGGGTATCAAGTACAAATAAACACTAACACGCTCTCGCCGTCTTCAGTGACCTCATGCTTGTCCAATGATAACGACAGACAACTAAGCATGACAAAACACAGGGTTTAAATACTTAGGCAAACAGGGGAGCTAACAAGTTAATTAATCAGACACAGCTGGGACAAATGAATTCAATAATGGTAACCAAACAAAGGAGGGGTGGGAATCTGAACAAAGGAACTGATCGAAATACAAACAGAAAGTCCAAACACAAACTTAAATGTGACATGTATATGGAGGTACAGTGTGTGCCTTTCCAAATAATGTCTAATCAGTTGAATTTGCCAGAGAAATGGGATGCTCCTAAGTAAAAATTGGAAAAAAAAATTGTGTGTGCTCACGCCTTTCCACGGCTGAAACAACATTCCTTCTGATGTCCATTCATGTTTATTTGATGCTATAAATGAACTAGAATGAAGAGATGATCGGTTCACGAGCCGCTTGACCTGAGGAGCTGTCACGACACATAAAAGAGCTACAGTACGGTTTTTATTGTTTAAACTTCTTTAAAAAATTTTTAAATATGAAACTGTTTCATATCAAAGGTAACCTGTCTGTCGACGCGTTGTCAGAGTCCTCTTTGCTCCGCGATGAACATGATGTGTGGCGCGAGAGCGCATGGCTTGTCGGACATAGCAACGGACAAAGTAACTAAAGGGAGTCTTTGCGAAGGGTCAGTTGCATGCTGTGCACAACTTTTTAGTTCATTCCTTATACCTATTTGCGGTTTATTGTAGCTTCTAATTTAAAGAAGTTTTATTAACTTCCTGCTTCAATCATTATGTATTATTTGTTCCTCTTCTTTTTGCACCAGTTAGTTCAAACGGTATTCTGCTCTCACTTCACTATTTTGAACTGCTGACAGTCACTCTCACTCGATGCAAATTTCTACCTGTAAAAAGCAATAGTGTGTGTGTGTGTGTGTGTGAGTGTGTTCAGGTAATCACAAGGATAGTAATAGCTGAAATATGTGATCTTGTGGGGAAATCTTTTGGTCCCCATGAGGAAAACGGCTTCTTAATCGCACTAAGGATGTTTTTTGAAAATGTAAGGTTTAGGGGCAGGGTTAGTGTAGGGGGATAGAATGTCCAGTTTGTACTGTATAAAAATCATTATGTCTATGGAAAGTCCCCATAAAATATAAAAACCCAACATGTGTGCATGTGTGTGTATAAGAGGTCTTCTGTCCAATTATGAAATTCAATATCATTTACATTAAGTCATTTGGCAGAAGCTTTTATCCAAAGCGACTCACAAGTGAAGAAAACAAACAAGCGATTCTTCATAAAGAGGCAAATAGACACAGCAAATGCTCACAATACAAGTTTCAGACATTGCTCAGAGTAGCATAAGCTAGCATAGGGAGGGAAAAGAAAGGATATTTTTTTTAGGATTTTTTTATTACTTTTTTATATCATATAACTGTGAGCACATTAAAGAAAAAGTAATATTAAGGTCTTGTAATAGTGCGTGATATGTGCGCCTTTGATTGGCAGCAACCCAGCCCAGCTGACATGTGTGGGAGAGATGTCACTTCCTGTGCATTTCCTGTGAGTTACTAAGAGGTGAGATGAATAAGAGGCACAAACGACATGTGATGAATTATGTTCATTTCCTGTCCGTACTGTGATCCAGCTACATCTTCTTCACTATCATTTAATGTGCCTTTTAAATATCACCATTTTTAAGCACCACAGTTATCTTTCATATTGTGAATTATTTCGCACATTTATGTAGAGCAGTCCTTGTGCTGTCCATTAAACAGCATAGCCCTTCTAATAGCTATCGAGGGCTTGTGACCAGAAGTTACATTAGATTGACATAAACTGGACTTTGACTGGATTTATTTATATGATCACAAAACCAGGGTAAATTTTTTGAAATTGAGATGTATACACAGGGCTGGGTGGGTTACTTTTAAAATGTATTTCACTACAGATTACAAAATACATTCTTTAAAAAGTCATTTGTTACGTATTTCGTTACATTACTCAAGTTTAGTAACTTAATCTAAATACTTTAGAATACTTTGGAATACTAATAAGTGTGGAACAAACACAAAAAAGATCTTTGCAAGTTTTTATCTCACAATTCTGACTTTTTCCCTCAGAATTGTGTGATATAATGTTGCAATTGAGAGTTATAAAGTCAGAATTATGAGATATAAACTCACAATATTGAGAAAAGTCAGAATTATGAGATATAAACTCACAATATTGAGAAAAGTCAGAATTAGGATATAAACTCACAATATTGAGAAAAGTCAGAATTATGAGATATAAACTCACAATATTGAGAAAAGTCAGAATTATGAGATATAAACTCACAATATTGAGAAAAGTCAGAATTATGAGATATAAACTCACAATATTGAGAAAAGTCAGAATTATGAGATATAAACTCACAATATTGAGAAAAGTCAGAATTATGAGATGTAAACTCACAATATTGAGAAAAGTAAATTCACTAAATTAAAAATTAAAAACACTAAATTCACTATTGCAAGAAAAAAGTCAGTATTGCAAGTTTATATCTCCCAATTGCAATTGTGAGTTTAAATCTCGCAATTCTGAGAAAAAGAAGTCAGAATTGTGAAATGCAAACTCACAATTGTGAGGGAAAAAACTAATTGTGCGAAAAAGTTGCAGTGACGAGTGAATCATGAATAAAATGACTCACAAAACATGAAAACAGTGGAAAACATGAAACTGAACTCGTCTTTTTCAGACGGTCAGAGTCAGAGAATCACCAATCGCTGTTTAAATGACATTAAAACTCAAAGTAATCACTTTGGTAATCTAAAATACCTTTCAGATGGAACTGTAATCTGATTAATGAAATACAGTTACTCAAATGTTGCATTTTAAATACGTAACTAAGTTACTTGTATTTCGTTACTCCCCAACCCTGTGTACACATAATCTGAAAACTGAATAAATAAGCTTTCCATTGATGTTATTTTTTGTTAGGATATAGGCCGATATTTGGCCAAGATACAACTATTTGAAAATCTGAAATCTGAGGGTATAAAAAAATAAAAAGTTTGAGAAAATCTCCTTTAAAGTTGTCCAAATGAAATCCTAGCATATCCACTCTTACAAATACATGTTTGTTATATATTTACGTTAGGAAATTGACAAAATATCTTCATGGAACATGATCTTTACTTAATATCCTAATATTATTTTGACCCATACAATGTATTGTTTGCAATTGCAATATACCCATGCGACTTTTGACTGGTTTTGTGGTCCAGAGTCACATATTTTATATATATTTGTGTTCATGTTCATGTCCAGATGTCGCAATAGTGATTTCAGGTTCTACTGTTCTAAGAAGAGCAAAATGATGGCTGTCAAGCAAATTATAATAAAAGAATAATCAAATTGTATATGTCAATTAATTAACCAAACTAACAACTTTATTATTTGTTGAATGTTGAAATGACAGTGGCAGACACAGGCTTTGTATGTACATCAAAGAATACTGCATTTTTTGGTAAATATAAAATTTATTTTACGATCAAGTTTGTCAAAGAAAAATTTAGGGGATGTTCATACATGAATGCCATGCCAAACATTTGAGACCTAGCATTTTTGACACTCTGTCTACTCTCTCTGAACACAAAAAACATGTTCTTGACCCTTCTGTGCTGCCTGTTCGGTAAGTGTGATTTGGTGAGGTGCATTAAGGTCTTGAAACAAATATGTAGATACTGTAGCATGCTCTGCAGCACACCACATTCAGAAAATTTGACTAAAGTGCAGCAAACAGTCTGCTCCAGCTATTTCAGCCTCGGTCACATTTGCAAATATACTTTGCATGCTGCGGGAAGAACACAGGTTTGAATATTTTTCATCTGCATGTGAAATTATGTACTGTACTCATGTTTTCTTCAGTTAACTGGATTTGTCCGTTAGCTTTACCGTCTTGTAACAGGTGTGTGTGTGTGTGTGTTTGTCAGGCATGGAGGTATATGTTCATATGTTCTTGTAGCATGAAGGGCAGTCAATGTAAAATCACCAAAGAAGGCCAGATGAGCTGTTTCTGCCTCTCTGTTTCCTCTGCTCCTTGTGTCCATCCAGGGCGGATTACAAAGACGTGCTTTGTGAGGGGCTGCAGCTGCTGAAACGCGACAAGATCCAGCTGAAGAGAGATGGGAGCAGGTGGGTCAACAACATGACCCCTCCGCTCCCAGAATATCAGGCTGCACACACACACACACAAACATGCATAGTACAAACAGTGTAAAAAAGTTATTACTGAGTTATTAAGGGTGCGTTCACACTTGTAGTTCGGTTCGTTTGGACCGGACCAAAAAAAACAAAAACTAAACACATAGTCCTGGTCCTCTTAGCGTTCACACTGGCATTTTTAACAGCGAACCTAAAGTTCGAAAAGGCACAGGGATACGGTCACGACCTGATTGGTCGGCTTTTATGACGTATATTTCGACACGGAGCTCGCTTACCGAACATTCAAAACAACGCTGTGTTCTGGATTAAACGCTATCATTTTATACGTGTACAGATCGGTGTCCAAAATGAGTGGAGGGCAAACGTGGAGCAACGAGGAGGTGAAGTTTCTGTTTCCGTGTACAACGGAGGAAATCCTGTTGCTGTTTTGAATGTTTTGAACATTTTTTGAGCTCTTCGTGAGATCTCAGCCGGTAAAAATAAAGCATTTGACTAAATGTAAATGTAAATGTAAATGCATTTGTACACGCATTAAAATGATGCCGTTTAATCCAGATGCGTTTTGAATATTTGGGAAGTGAGCTCCGTCGCGAAATATACGTCATAAAAGCCGGCCAATCAGGTCGTGACCGTATCCGTACGCCTTTGGTTCGGTAACTTTAGGTTCGCTGTTAAAAATGGCAGTGTGAACGTTAAGCGGACCAGGACTATATGTTTTGTTTTTGTTTTCTGGTCCGGGCCAAACCAACCAAAACAACCGAACTACAAGTGTGAACGCACCCTTAAACAAATTCCTTTTTTTAAAAAAAAATTTTTAAATACTTTTAATCTAAAGTCTATATATGTCTAATTCCGAACATTCGAGTATAAAACAAATATAAACTGTGCCTACCTGTCACGTAGAGGTCCTGTCATTTGTCACATGTGTTCGTTGTTTTGAGTCAATCCTCCTGTGTATATCTACTCAATCATTGTCGGTTATTGTTTGGTGTAACGTGTTTTCCTTCTGTTGAATTAAAGACTGTATATCTTGCAACTATCCTCGTCGTACTCGTCATCCTCAACACAACCTGTCAAATTCTTTGTGTAATTAAAGAACAAAAAGCAGCCAGGACACATGGAATTAAATGATAATAGTATATAACACTTGCATTATTTATATTACTGTTGCATTACTACTTTTATTACTGTTAATCTCAACTGAGAATTCAATCAATCATTATAAAACAACAAGAACTGGATTCAAATGTCCACTCAGGAAAGCTGCAGTCACTGCTGTCTGTCTGCACTCGTATGCAGTAAGTAAATCCAAGCATATCACTCCAGCTCTCTGAATAGCAGTGAAAGGACAATCTTGGATGTTAACAGGTTACAGGGTTGCACAGAGATGACACACAGATGACACAACCTTCATCCGACTTTGGAAGGTATTACATTTTTTCTTCATATCTAAAATGACACATGACTACATTCGCCTGTTTTTCTTTTACAGTTTAAAACACCAGGAGAAACGTCAAAGGAATGGATGAAATAGTGTCAGTTGTTCCCTCTCTCTCTCTCTCTCACACACACACATTCTGTGCTTTGTAGTCATGTTTCATAAGCGGGTCTTTTGATAATTATAAAAGCCAATGGAAATGATGGATGGAGCAAAGAGTTGCGGGATGCTTAACAATTCACCAGTTACCAGTGTAAATGGTGTCTCCGCCGCTGGCCGTAAGCAATCGCCCGCAGTGTATTCATGGCTCTGCCTTTTTTGTGGCATCTGTGATGAGAACGGGCTTCTGTCATCACGTCTGCATGCTTGCATTATGGCAGATCGAGGTCCCTCAGGGTCCTGAAAGACTCCAGTGTTTTCAGCACACTTAGTATTCTTACAGGAGTTTGTAGGCCACAACCTTAACACCCACCCACACACACACACACACACAGTAGACATATATGGACATTATAGACGTAATGGTTTTTATAATGCACAAACTGGATATTCTTAGCACCTTACCCTAATCCTTCCCATCACAGAAAACTTTCTGTATTTTTACATTTTCAAAAAAATGTCCCCACACGGTCAAAAATATCTTTGTGGGGTCCTCATAACGTAAGACACACACACTTTATTGATATAACCACACAGAAACGGCTTCTTTAGACCGGCAGGTTGAAAAGGTAGTTTTTGCTATGGGCAGACATAAAACTGGATAATGAATCAAAATCATTTTGAATCTAATGTTGAGACATGAGCAAAAAGGTACACACTTATTATAGGGCTACCAAAGGTTACATAGGGCTATATTTGCACACCTGGGTAGTGGCCTGTGGTGCGTTTTCATTTTTGTCATTACATTTCTGCTTCCTCTTTTTAGATGTCTGCAACTTTTGGATTCCCGTAGAACGGCAAAGTGAGCGGCTCAGATCATGAAATGACATGAAACTGTCACTGATGATAGAGTGTAATGATAATGCTTGTGACCAAGTGAAGACACTTTGCATGGTCAAATGATGGCTGCACAGGCCTGACTATGACTGTGTGATAAGCTCAAGTGAAAATAGGGCTCATTTGTTATTCAAAGCTGCTCCGTTTTCCCCACACCCAGGAGCCGTCTCTGGGGAAGTTATCCCAAGCCATCAAGGATGTTTTGGATGCAAAGTGACATGCAAAAGGTGCAACATTTGCATGTCCGCTCTCATCACACCTGTTAGTCATGCAGTGTTGTTATTACTGCTTTTATTACAGCCTTGTAAGATGTGTCATATAGAAAATAGTCTGCAGTTTGTTCATATTCAAGTGTTTAGAGTTGAACATATGTAGCCAGAGTTCAGTTTATGATGTCTTATCTTATTCAGGTGTAAATTAAGCTGCTTAAAAAAGATTTTACACTTGCTGTAATTCAATAGTAATTTCTTATTGTGAAATAATCAATAGAGTATATTTTCTCCCCAGCAAGTGTAATAGTGATGGACAACATGATTGTTTACACTTGAGTATCTTAATAACATGCATTGCAAACTTTAAAATGCAATGTTTTAATTTATAGAACATAAATAAAATTGCATTTTATAAACAATTAAGAGGAAATTGCAATGTTATTGTTCTGAGCTTGGGTGAACCCTGTTGAACCTTTAGTAAAAGCTGTCAGCCAGGAATGAACAGACACCAAGTGTTATTTTTATTCCTATTCGTGTTCTCCATGGGTCTCTGCTGAATAAACTCTTTTGTGAGGAAACCGCTTATCTTTTAATGAAGCGACTGCCTGTCCACTAATCTTCAACGTTTTACGCTAAACAATACACTGTTAACAATTTTCCTGTATTTTTGCAGTACAGTACTGGCAGCACGGTTGCCAGCAAGTTACTGTATTTTCATATACAGTAAGCAAACTGTAATTTAATTTACAGTACACAAGAAGAGTGCTGTAATTCTACAAAACAGTATTTTACTGTATTTTTACAGCATTTTCTAATTTTAGTCTGCTTCTGCTGTAATTAATAATACAGTATTGTACTGTAATATCTATATTGATACATTACTGCAACATATTACTATAATATTCAAAATAATTACTAATAATGTTAATATTATAATTTTATATATAGTTATTACAATATAACCATTTATAGGACATAATATTATAATGCTATGTCAGAATACCAGCAAATCAAAAGACAATCCAATCAATGTTCTTGTCAAAAAAAAAATGTTTTATTCAATCAATTAAAACCATTTTATTTACATGTTCAGTGAATCAGCAATTTACAGGTATTAAGGACTGTTAAAGGGATGGTTGATCATTTACATCATTTCAGTTGTGCTCTGACGTCAGTAGGGGGCGCTGTTTACAGCAATGCATAGCATATCACAGCCAAGTTACAGCTAGGTTACAGCAACACTAGAATGTACTGTAAAATGTTCCCGCTCAAACAAAATTACCCAGAATGCAATGCAAATTACAGTATTGTACTGTATTATAAAAATACAGTATTGTACTGTTGGTTTTTACAGTAATGTGCTGCTTAATCTACAGCGACATTTTACAGTGTACTTATAAAAAATTGTTATTTTAAAGCAGAGGGTAGAACTCATTTATGGCATTACCATAATATTTAATAGTAATACTGAGTGACATTGTGTATTGTCTAGAAAGTAAAATATACAGATGTTTTCTTTCTTTCGCTTTCAGGTTTTACCAGTGATAAGACTTTTTATAACTTCTTGTACGCATATGATGTTGATATTAAGCATTTTAATGGATGAAAAGAAAATGAATAATTTAATTATAAATATTATCTTATATTGTATGTTGTTCAATGAAAATACCAAAATGCAAATTTGTGAAAATGGTAGATGTGTATTACTTCTATAGGTATGTATAAGTATTTGGCAACCAAAACAACAATGGCAGACTGCAGGACTCAAGATACTGAGTTTGTTAACGCTTCTCCAGCAAATTGTAGATTTATTGCACCACTACAACGACCAGCAGAGAAGCATATGCCAAATTCTAACATTGGCAACTGATTCTGAGCTCGCCAACTACTGGCCTGGCATGCATAATAAAGTGTTTTCAGTCATTTTCATGGATACGTGTGAGCGGTGATTGTTTTAGCAATGTTGTTGAAATGTATGTGAAACTTTTCAATCTGTTTAGGCTTTCTTTTACTTGACATCCCCTCAACGGCCCTCTCCTGGTGTTGCATCATGAGTAAAACCTCTGGCTTTCTTCTCATTTCTGCCTACTCATTCTGTCCATCGTGACCCCAATCTGATGTCAGCTCCAGCATGTATGAAGGAAGCCTCGGATCTGAGCTATCATAAGGGAAGAGCTGGAAATCCCTGGAAGCAGCTTATGTTCTGTTGTTAAAGGGTGCGGTTCTTCACTGTTCTGGATGTGCGGACCACACAACCCGATAAAATCCTGCTGCAGGACCAAGCCCAGATGGAGTGGGTGTATAGGATGACACCCGGTTCAAACTAAACACCACCATAAAACAGAAAAATAAGGCTTCTTTCCTCTGCACTGCTCTGATCTTATGCTTGTGATAAAGCTTATGTTTTGTTCACACATTAGCATTAGCATTATGATGCTATATGTTACATCTTCTCATGTCGGAAAATTGCCAGAACTCATTTTTTATTTTTTAAAAAGGTCCAGTTCTCACATGGTCTTTAATAAAGCAATAAGCCCCAAGAAGCCGGCTTCACGGCTTTTATAAAATGGTTATTCCATATATACAAACATTAAAGGAAATATATCAATATAATATGTATATATCGACGTAACTTTCATGATGTAAAATCACTAAAAGCCTTCTTTCCACATGAAAAAATTTCCCTGACCGTGAACAGCAATATGATGTGTCATCTCATGGAGATCAACTAAAAGCAGAAAGGGAAAATTCAGATAGTGACAAAGACAGTTTGAGTGGGTCAGTCAGTAGTGACTGCTCTGGTGATCGATTGCTCCTGTCTGCTCCTGTCTGCCTCGCTGCTGAATTGTTTGAGTCTGTTGCTCCGTATAGCTTTGTTTTGAATCTATTTACTGTCATTGTTTGCTGTCTAATTATTTACACTATATATCATTGATCTGACATCACTAGTTTTTAATCTTTTCATCAAAATCACTGTCACAACGTGTAAGCATTTCGCTAGTTTGTGTTATCGGTGCCCACCGTCGCGCTCTCCTTTTTCCACAAGTTCATCAAACAACTGGTAAGTCGGGTCGGTCTACGAACACGGTAAGATATGTCATCTTCTCGTTTCATTGTTACTTGCACTGCCTGTCACATGCATAGTTTAGCTTCCTCAGTCAGCGATGAGGGATTCACATGTCATAAATGTAGTAGGGAAATAGTCAGGCTGACAGAGAAAATCTTAGAATTAGAGACACGCATCCAAACTTTAATTGAGGATAGTAAGAATGCAAGGGCTTCAGATACACAGTAAAATCCCCAGAGTTAAATCAACTCTGCTCAGATAACATTTGGTCCCTCTCTAAATAGTGTTAAAGTAACACTGAAGCGGAGTTAAAGTCAATGAGATAATTAAGCAATTAATTAAGTGATGATTGAACATTAATGATGAACACCTGCTGTTAACAAGCAGAATCACTAAAGAATAGAGAAACACAAGAACTACAACTGACTTCAGCCACAGTCTTAGATTCAATCAACTGAAGATAAAAGACCTTAAATCTCTGAAGATCTGATTAATCAACTCCACAAACAGCATTACCAGATTCACTCATTACTGACAGGACTGACTTTATTTTCACATGCCTACAGAAGCTCTTATTGAGAATTAACAGAGGTTTAGATGTTTTATTGGTCAAGAAAAATAACATAAAATAAAAAATGACACCACCATCATGGAGATCAGAGTTTGCTTTAGTTGGGCTCTTGGCCCTTCTTTTATTGTGTTAGATTTCTCTCTGTAATAATGCATGTCTCGTTGTGGAGTAGTGAGATCACTATTTTAACAGGTGCAGATATTAGCTGTTTTTATATGATGGTTTAGTCATTGTGAAGTTCCATCCAAAGCTATTAATTACACATTTATTTATACATGTTGGTTTTGCATTACTAACCCTGTAAAACCACAATATGAGTAGAAAGTGTTACAGCAAAAAGATTTTTTTTAAAACCATACCACACATTTCATTTTTATTAACTACTGCATCACTTCGACACACACAAATCAAGAATCAGCATATGAATCTCAACAATGGTGATAAAAAAAAAAAAACGCTTCACGCTGCAATTTATGCTGGATATCACCATAGGACAAAACTCCCATCATGCACTGCAGCATAAATAAATATTGTCTCCACTGTTGAGGATTGTATGTTATATGTTCATATATAAGACTGAGTGTTCATAATGGCTCTTTTTTTTTTTTTAGCATTGAAGCATTATGGTGGCATTTGTGTTATGTATCTTTTTTTTTATTTCTGCAATAACTAAACACCAAAGAGATAAAAACCTTTTTATAATGTTCAATTGAAACAAATTGCAAGCAAAGCATTCAAGCTAATCTGTTCCTTCAGTCTCGATCAGTTCCTAATCAGTTCGACTTCGCCAGTCGGAGATCACCAAAATTAACATTAAAGAGGTGTGTGAACTCGCACGTACAATGTCAGACACTGTAATTTGTTCTGGACCCCCTTCCTGCTGGACCCCTTCCTTCCTGAGTGATGAGATAATTAGCAGACTATCATCACTCAATGGCTGACTGTCTAAGTGGTGTCCACAAAATAATATAGGTTTCATAGACAATTGAGCAGAACCCGGAAAATGGAGCGCAGCTGGAAGAATTCAAAACTATACGTTTTTCATAAAGAGAGAAAATGTTAGAGTAAAGAAAGGCTTTAAAAACCGCGAGATCTGCTTATTTTTCAAATCTTTTAGAAGAAAATAAACACAACCCTAAGTATTTATTTAATACAGTGGCTAAATTAACGAGAAATACAGCCTCAAATTCTGATGTTTCCAAACAGCACAGTAGTAATGACTTTATGAACTTCTGTACTTGCAAGATTGACAGCATTAGAGAGAAAATTATAGCCATGCAACTGTCTACTACAGTATCACATCAGACAGTGGATTGTAGTATCCCTGAGGAAAAATTCCATTCATTCGCTGCTATAGGAAAGGAAGAATTGTCTAAACTTGCTAAATCATCAAAATCAACAATATGTATGTTAGACCCTATACCGACTAAGCTATTGAAAGAGATGCTTCCAGAGGTCATAGATCCTCTTCTTAAGATCATTAATTCATCTTTATCACTAGGTTACGTACCGAAAAATTTCTTATTAAAACCTCTTATTAAAAAAACACAACTTGATCCTAGAGAATTAGTCAATTACAGACCGATCTCCAATCTACCTTTTCTGTCAAAAATACTAGAAAAGGCCGTCTCATCTCAACTGTGTTCCTACTTGGAAAGAAATGGTATCTGTGAGGATTTCCAGTCAGGATTTAGACTGTCCCATAGTACTGAGACTGCTCTCATTAGAGTTACAAATCATTTGCTCTTATCATCAGATCGTTGTTGTATCTCTCTATTAGTGTTACTAGACCTCAGCGCTGCTTTTGACACTATCGACCACAATATTCTTTTGAATAGACTAGAAAATTATGCTGGAATTAGTGGAATTGCATTGGCATGGTTCAAATCATACTTATCTGACCGTTATCATTTTGTAGTAGTAAACGAAAAGATGTAATTTCGATCACAAATTAAATATGGAGTACCACAAGGCTCAGTTCTAGGACCGTTGCTTTTCACTCTGTACATGCTACCCTTGGGAGATGTCATTAGGAAGCATGGTGTTAGTTTTCACTGTTACACTGATGATACTCAGCTCTATATTTCCTCGCGCCCTGACGAAACCCACCAATTCTCACAATTAACAGAATGCGTAGTTGATATAAAAAATTTGATGATTAGTAATTTCCTTCTACTAAATTCAGAAAAAACAGAGATTCTAATTATTGGACCAAAAACTTCAGCACATAATAACCTAGAATACTGTCCAACACTTGATGGCTGCACTGTTAAGTCGTCTTTGTCAGTTAGGAACCTGGGTGTGCTCTTTGATACCAATCTTTCATTTGAAAGCCACATTTCTAGCATATGCAAAACCGCATTCTTTTATCTTAAAAATATACCTAAATTACGACATTACGACAAATGCCGAACAGCTAGTTCATGCGTTTATGACCTCGAGACTAGATTACTGTAACACTCTACTGGGTGGTTGCCCTGCTCGCGTGATAAACAAATTACAGCTGGTCCAAAATGCCCGCTTCTGTCAAAACTGCACTGGCTCCCTATTAAACATCATACAGATTTTAAAATCTTTCTAATTACTTACAAAGCACTAAATGGCTTAGCTCCCTAGTATCTGAGTGAGCTCTTAATGCATTATAGTCCTTCGCGTCTATTACGATCTCAGAATTCTGGCCAGTTGTTAATACCTAGAATATCAAAATCAACCGCTGGCGGTAGATCCTTTTCCTATTTGGCACCTAAACTCTGGAACAATCTTCCTAGCATTGGTCGGGAAGCAGACACACTCTGTCAGTTTAAATCTAGACTAAAAACGCATCTATTTAACCTGGCATACACATGACACACTATAAACTTTTGTCTTCATATCCGTTAAAGGATTGTTAGGCTGCATAGATCAGGTCAGCCGGAACCGGGAACACTTCCTATAACACCAGATGTACTCGTTACATCAGAAGAAGAATGGCGTCTACGCTAATTTTTTGTCTCTCTGCTTATCCCGAGGTTTACCAATTAACGTGATTGGCTGGATCTGGGCCGTGTCCGGGTCGGACGGGGAACCTGTGCCTGTGTGCGGCAGCAATGTGGCCCTGTGGTGTCGGCGGAGACTGTGTTAACTAGCTCATCCTTTGTTAAGACCTTACCGACTCATCAGCCAGTGGCACATATCCAAACAAACCGTCCCATACTGGTGTGATCATAAGATCTTAAACTAGATGGAACTAGATTAAATATTTTGACTGTTACGATTCCAAATCGGTTTAATGACCTGTAACTCTGCCTGAGTATCGGACAAGTGTTCACTGTTGGCCAGAGGAGAACTGGCCCCCCGACTAAGCCTGGTTTCTCCCGAGGTTTTTGGTTCTGGTTTCTGGTTTTGGTTCTTTGCCGCTGTTGCCTTTGGCTTGCTTACGTTGGGGACACTTGCTTGATATTCAGCAGTGTTTTTGATATGCCTGCATTGGCGCCGTTGTATGCGAACTGAGCTGAGCCGGACGGTCACGTCACTGTTTTCTGCAGTGCTGATATACATAAATTAACTAGACTAATAACTACTGATATTTGGAATGGAATGAATCAATAATATATAGAATAAGCTGCACAATAAGAGCATTTTCTTATTAATGTAAAGCTGCTTTGCCACAATCTGCATTGTAAAAAGCGCTATATAAATAAAGATGACTTGACTTGACTCATTCAAACAGTCAGACTCGGCTACACGATTCAGTTTGCCAGGCGTCCTCCCAGGTTCAGTGGCATCCTACCCACCTCAGTAGTGGGCAGAGATGCCTCTGTCTTGTGGGAGGAGATTGCAGTCCTGTTGGCGAAGGACGCAATAGAGCCGGTCCCACTAGCCGAGATGAAGTTAGGGTTTTACAGCTCGTACTTCATAGTACCCAAGAAAGGCGGAGGGTTACGGCTAATCTTGGACTTACGTGTCTTGAATCGGGCCCTGCACAAGCTCCCGTTCAAGATACTTACTGTGAAGATTGGTTTGCAGCTATCGACCAGAAGGATGCGTACTTCCATGTCTCGATCCTCCTTCAACACAGACCGTTCCTACGCTTTACGTTCGAGCGTCGGGCATACCAGTACAAGGTCCTACCCTTCGGGCTGTCGCTGTCCCTGTCCCCCCGTGTCTTTACCAAATTCGCAGAAGGGGCCCTTGCCCCTCTCAGGGAAGTGGGTGTTCGCATTCTCAACTACCTCGACGACTGGCTCATTCTGGCCCAGTCCCGAGAACAGTTGTGCGAACACAGGGACCTGGTGCTCACGCACCTCAGCCGGTTGGGGCTTCGGGTCAACTGGGAAAAGAGCAAACTTTGTCCAGTACAGAGTATCTCTTTTCTCGGTGTGGAGCTGGACTCGGTCAACATGACGGCACGTCTGCACAGTCGGTGCTGAGCTGCCTGAACTCGTTCTTGTGGAAAACAGTGGTCCCACTGAAACATTTTCAGAGGCTCCTGGGGCATATGGCATCTGCAGCCGTGGTCACGCTGCTCGGATTACTCCATATGAGACCACTTCAGCACTGGCTACACGGCCGAGTCCCGAGGTGGGCATGGCACCATGGCACGTTCCATTCTCCATTCCCATTTTCTACGGGCCGGGGTGCCCCTAGGACAAGTGTCCAGGCATGTTGTTGTCACAACAGATGCCTCCACCACCGGCAGGGGTGCTGTTTGCAATGGGCATGCTGCGTCGGACGGACAACACATCGGCAGTAGCGTACATCAACCATCAGGGTGGTCTACGCTCGCGCCGCATGTCGCAACTCGCCCGCCACCTTCTCCTCTGGAGTCAGCGCCATGTATATCCCGGGCGAGCTCAATCGTGCGGCCGACACGCTCTCACGACAGCTTACGCTCCCAGGGGAATGGAGACTCCACCCCCAGGTGGTCCAACTGATCTGGAGCAGATTCTGGGATGCACAGGTAAACCTGTTTGCCTCTCAGGAGTCTGCTCACTGCCAGTTGTTTTATTCCCTGACCGAGGGGACCCTCGGCACATATGCACTGGCACACAGCTGGCCCCGGGGCCTACGCAAGTATGCGTTTCCCCCAGTGAGCCTTCTTGCACAGCTACTGTGCAAGGTCAGGGAGGACGAGGAGCAGGTCTTGCTAGTTGCGCTGTACTGGCCCAAACGGACCTGGTTCCCGGAACTCATGCTCCTCACGACAATCCCTCCCTGGCGAATTCCCCTGAGGAAGGACCTGCTTTCTCAGGGACGGGACACCATATGGCACCCACGTCCGGACCTCTGGAACCTCCACGTGTGGTTCTTGGACGGGACGCGGAGGACTTAAGCTCTGCTTCTGCTAGAGGTGGGGTGCTGGGGTGTTGCTTCCTCCTGGGCGTTGGCGCACGGCGCCTCTCTGGCAGACATCTGCAGAGCTGTGGGCTGGGCACATTCGCCAGGTTTTATAACCTCCGAGTGGACCCGGTGTCCTCTCGTGTGCTGTCTACAGCTAGATAGCTACGGGAGTCCGCTTGCTGTGCCATTCTCCTTTCACGAGGAGATGCGAGCGCTTGTCTACTACTCAGTTCAGTTCCCCAGTTGGTGAACCCTGTGGAGTTCCTCCTGCATCCTTCGGCAGTTAGACGCGGCGGAGGCATCAGATGCCAGGTCCAGTACTCGTGTACATGCCCTAGTGGTCAGTCCTTGTACTGGGCTAGATGCCCATATGGTTGTGGTTCACTGCGGGTAATCCCATATGTGTATGGTCCATGGTACGATTTCCCCGATGGTAAACCCGTGTCTTCCCTGGGCAGCCAGCCCTGCCCCTGAGGTGTAGCGTTCCTCCCCAGACTGTGTAAGACCTTCCTCAGGGAGCTCTCCATATGCAGATACTGCCCAGCAGGTCAGTGCATATGTGCTCCACACGTTACCTCCCTTCGGGCAGGGTGTGGTCTCCATAGCTTCCCCAAGAGGGACGCTTTCCTGGTGTTTTTGGTCATAGCTGAAAAAAACGTGGGAATTGAGTCCCGAAGCACTCTTCCCCTGTGGTAAGGAACAGCTTCGACCACCTCCTGAGTAAGATCCTGTCCTCTCCATCCCTCTGGTATGGAAGACATTGTAGGGCTTACTCTGGGCGCTGGAGGGTCACGACATTTGTGGTAGCACTTGCAGGTGGCACACCTAGGCCTGCCAGCATCTGCTTCTCCGACGCTCGTAGCGTGGCTCGGTTGCTATGGTGTTTTCCATGGGACCCCATGACGTCAGTCCGACGTAACGTCAAACGTGACTGACTGATAGGGAACGTCTAGGTTACCAATGTAACCCCCGTTCCCTGAAGGAGGGAACAGAGACGTTGCGTCCCCTTACCATAGCACTGAGTCACCGCTGAGCTTCCGAGATCAGTTTTTCGACTCCTCAGCAAAGTATGAATGAAGTGAGTATGCTCTATTTATACCCGATCATATTTATATGATTGCCACAGATCTGCCAGGCTCTGCCTCTCACCAATCACAACGCAAACCGTCACCAGAATACTGATCACACCCACCTGCACTTCATCAGCTTATCCCATGGAATTTCTCTGAAGACACAGGCTGCGTCCGAAATCGCCTACTTCTCTACTATTGAGTAGGCAAAAAGCAGTAGGCGAGCAAATAAGTATGTCTGAAATATTAGTACTCATAAAAGAGTAGGCGAGAATTACCTCTGTGACGTACTATTTCTCGCAAGATTCGGACGTACGTCTACTTAAAGTGCATCCGAAATCGCCTACTTCTCTACTATATAGTAGGGGGAAAGCAGTAGGTGAGCGAATAAGTATGTCCGAAATCTTAGTAGTCATAAAAGAGTAGGCGAGAAGTTCCCGGATGGCCTACTGCTTCCGCCCAGATTCTTGAGCGCTTTCCGAAAAGTACTTTTCTATCCCAGGAGGCCACGGGAGAGGATACGTCATAATCAAACACGGAGGAGAAAGAGGCGTTTTCAAATGTGAGTATTGAAAACATTCCTTGTGTTAAAATCGCATTTGTTGAACTACTGTAAACTGTTGAAGTGTTGAAGGTGTGAAGACGCTAGGCAGTATAGTTCTCATTTTGCTGTAAAAACACGTTTTATTTCGTACAGCTAACAGGAGCTCTAGTAAGCTCACGTATGTCACCAAAGTGGATTTACATGACTTCTGAACCATATACATCATAAACACGATTACTAAATGTTTATTTAACATCTGACAGGGAAATATTCAATAAGTATTGCAGATGATGAGCACATCACAACATGAAGTGGACATTTGAGTGTGTGATATTATGTAAAATTCATCACTGCTTACATTACATGAATGTAAGTAATATAAATAAACAAATGTACAAGTAACTCGACATTAGTTATCAGTTTTATTTGACCGTTTGTACTGTTGATAAATGAAGGAACATTTGTATTGTATAAGAAGTCCGTTAACAGGAGTGACTTGCTCAAGGACGCATTGGTGGTGACGCTGCAGAGATCGAATCAGCAACCTTCTGCTTATTTCAGTGGTTCAGTCCACTACACCACAAAAGTAGTAAAACTACGTCATAATTTTGCATGAAAAAATGGCAAGAAACGGAATGCTGACATGGATTGTAATTCTAATCATTAAATGTTTTTTTAAGAGGTAGTCATGTTCTTGGAGAACAGGCACACAAATGTTTGAAGCAGACACAGCGCCAGCCAGATTGTCTCGCACATCTTCTCTGACTCTTGCTTCAAGGTTGTGGGGTTCATGGGTCCATCATCATGGTCTTCCTCATCCTCTGGATCAGTTATGTCCCCATTGAGAAGAGCAGTAATGAGGGACATGATCGACGGCAAAGACGTGTGAAGATGTTCATGGTGATCAGCTGCTTCATCAAAATAAAGCTGCAGAATTGGCACAGCTGTGTTGAGATGGCAGAAGGATGGACAGTAGGAGGGTTCAACGCCTGTAAATATGTGACTATTAGTACAATAAGTTTGAATAAAGCTTTGTTTCATGTGTTGTTGACTTGTACATGTGTTTATTTATTGTGCTTACTTTTAATCATTCTTTTACTCATTTGTTTCCTATTGTTGTCAGTAAATAAAATATAATTATTTTATTAAGTCATGCTTTAATTCATTGCTTGACATCGAGATGTATTCACCTTGACTGCACTTATGTGTTCATGCATAACTGTCATATGACGAAACAAATGACATTTTGCTTGTTTTACTAAAACATCATTTTCAGTAAGAAGATTTATCATTATTATTGTGTGTAAGTGTTGGGGTGAGCTAGCAATGCAATTCATTCTGGGGTAATCTTATTTTTAGTAGTAATACTTACATTTTTTGACTACAAAATCAACATTCTTCTCCAAAGACGGGATCTTCGAGCAGCTGTGAAAAACCGTACGAGGTAGAGTTGAGTTACTGAGGCTGTGAGGTGTTAGTGCAGCTGTGATTCATGTCTTTTTTATTATTATCTATTGCAGAACTTAGAATTACATACAAGATCAGGGAAAATACCATGGTTGTATCTTTAACAATAAACAATCATAAACAAAAAAGACATAAAAAGTTGATTTGTGTATGTCATAATATGAGATTAATTGCAGAGCACAAAAAAGCACAATTATAAGGTTAAATATCTGAATAATTCATCATAATATATATATATATATATATATATATATATATATATATATATATATATTGTTATTTATAAGCCTGATGAATGAAACGAATTCTTAAATTCAAGAAAAAGAGGGAAACAAAGAAGATTTAATTCACTTTTGTTTGTGGATGAAAATGTTTGCATATAAAATAAATTAATATATTCAAGAGATTGCGATTTGGGGTTTTTATAATAATAAAAAATATCTTTAAGGATAAAACTGAGTCACATTAGGGTTGAAAATATAAGAACTGAAATTTACCCCAAATTTATTGCTACAATCACAAAATAAATGGCGAGCCGTTTTTTCAACTAGGCCAGAAAATTAGCAAGTTTAATCAATATCAAGATATTTAAAGATAGATGAATTAAACCTGTCACTCATATCTTTAAAGTTGTTGTGCTTGCGATAACGTTGTAGGTCACATGATAACGTCAACTAAGTATGTCCGAAATCTTAGTAGTCATAAAAGAGTAGGCGAGAAGTTCCCGGATGGCCTACTGCTTCCGCCCAGATTCTTGAGCGCTTTCCGAAAAGTACTTTTCTATCCCAGGAGGCCACGGGAGAGGATACGTCATAATCAAACACGGAGGAGAAAGAGGCGTTTTCAAATGTGAGTATTAAAATCGCATTTGTTGAACTACTGTAAACTGTTGAAGTGTTGAAGGTGTAAAGACGCCAGGCAGTATAGTTCTGATTTTGCTGTAAAAACACGTTTTATTTCGTACAGCTAACAGGAGCTCTAGTAAGCTCACGTATGTCACCAAAGTGGATTTACATGACTTCTGAACCATATACATCATAAACACGATTACTAAATGATTATTTAACATCTGACATGGAAATATTCAACAAGTATTGCAGATGATGAGCACATTTGAGTGTGTACTGTTATGTAGAATTTAACACTGCTTACATTACATGAATGTAAGTAATATAAATAAACAAATGTACAAGTAACTCGACATTAGTTATCTGTTTTATTTGACGTTTGTACTGTTGATAAATGAAGGAACATTTGTATTGTATAAGAAGTCAGTTAACACGAGTGACTTGCTCAAGGACGCATTGGTGGTGATCGAACCAGCAACCTTCTGCTCACCAGGTCAGTGGTTCAGCCCACTACACCAGAAAAGTAGTAAAAATACATCAAAAAAACATATATATATGTTTTCTAAGCCTGATGAATGAAACAAATTCTTAAATTCAAGAAAAAGAGGGAAACAGAAGATTTAATTCACTTTTGCTTGTGGATGAAAATGTTTGCATATAAAATAAATTAGCATATTCAAGAGATTGCGATTTTGGGTTTTTATGATAATAAAAAAATATCTTTAAGGATAAAACTGGGTCACATTAGGGTTGAAAATATAAGAACTGAAATTAACCGCAAATTTATTGCTACAATCACAAAATAAATTGGTAGCCGTTTTTTCAACAACAACAACTGTCATCAATATAATATAACAATAAACATTATACGCCAGAGTCCAACAGTCATTCAGTCCAGATTAAGTGCCAAGTCATTAAACACAGCTACTGTTCTCATAGCTTTCAGGTTTTTAGAAGACTCAATAGATTCAAAATACATTTCCATCTCATTTTTAAATCTTAACAAAAAGAGGTTTGCATTTAGAAAATTTACATTTATGAATGTGATATTTGGCTAACAGAAAAATAAGATTTATAAAGTAAATATCATTTTTCTTTTCACATTCATGAAAACCAAAAATTACATTTCTGTATGTAAATTTAAAACAAGGATTCATGTTACATTTAATAAAATCACAAATGTCACACCAAAATGTCAGTGTGTGAGAACAACTCCAAAATAAATGTAAAGTAGTTTCAGGTTTTTCTGAGCAGAAAGAACAGAGGGTATTAATATCATTCTTGATTCTTTTGAGAGAGCACTTATCTGGGTAAAACCTATGAATTAACTTAAAGCTTATTTCTCTCATTTGGTTAGTTATCAGATATTTGTGAGGTAGTGTCCAAACTTTTTTCCAGGGAATGTCACTTACAAGCCCATTCCAGTAAGAAATTACATATGGCAGGAAACAGATTCCTCCTGAAACAAGATTCTAATTTTCTTATTGTTTTTTGATTTAAATGAAGAAAGGCATTGTTTACCTACAAATGTTTTACAGAGATCCACTGAATGACAAAAAGATGAAAAGGAAAAGTCTTTAAAAAGCATTAGAACTCCTTGCCTCACTGCATCTGCTACAATCGCAAATTCTTTTGGAGTAACAGGAATTCCATGCTTTACCAAAAACTCAGAATAATTACAAATCGAACCATTCTGATTGAAAAGTTGAGATACAAAATTAATTCCATTTTTAAACCATCTATCAAAGAAAAGAGATTTATGTTTATACAGTAGGTCCTTATTATTCCAAATTATATATGAGTGAGGTGTGAAGTTGTGTTTAAAAATGAGGGACCAAGCTAATAACATTTGCCTATGAAAAAGGGATAATTTGATAGGGATTTTCATTATGCTATAATTACAGGTTAATAAGAATTTTAAGCCACCTAGTTTTGAAAAAACAAAAACATTCGGGATCACATTCCAGATCGATGTGGGCTTATTAATACAGTTCTTTATCCAATTTATTTTAAAGGTGTTGTTTAAAGTGGTAAAGACAAGGAAGTTTAAACCCCCCTTCTCAACGGAGTTCATAAGTACAGACTTCCTGACAAAATGAGTTTTATTCTTCCAAACAAAGTTGAGGAGCATTGTATCAGTTTTTTTAAGAATAGCAGTGTCGACACTCAAAGAAAGAGCAGCGTATGTTAATCTTGACAAGCCCTCTGCTTTGGCTAGTAAAATTTTGCCCTTTAACGACAGATCTCGCTGGAGCCATATACAAAGTTTTTCTGTGCACTCTCAATCAGTGGATTAAAATTTATTGAGCATCTTCCCAATCCCTTTTTTGCTATAATAATACCTAAATATGACTACCTGATCTCTAACTTTAATATTACAAATTTCTGATAAATTACACTCTTTGATCTCATCAATTGACTGATGAGAATCTGTTTGTTAGCAATAGAGATACCACGAAGACTACTATTGGAAATATAAGATGCAAATATCTAGGAAACTAGTAAAAACAAATAAGGGGATATTGGACACCCTTGTCTAATTCCACGTGACAAGTTAAACCTAGGAGAAGTACCATATTTTAATTTGATTGTACTATTACAATTACTGTAATAAAGAGTTCTTACCGCCTTACAAAAATATTCACCAAAGCCAAATTTTTGCAATGATTTAAAAATAAAATGATGTTCTACTGAATCAAAGGCTTTATAAAAATCCAGGAAAAGAATAAAACTATTATCATGTTCCACCAAATCGCTATAATCAAGTAAGTCCAAAACTAATCTAACGTTATTCATTATGTGCCAGCCCCTCATAAATCCAGACTGAGTCTCATCTATAATTCTATCCAAGCATTCTTTAAGTCTTCTAGCAAAAACTATGGCAAAAATTTTATAATCGTTGTTAAGGAGTGTGATGGGTCGCCAGTTGTCCAAATTGGTAAGATCTTTCTTTGGTTTAGGAATTAGAGTGATGATACCTTGTGTCAACGTAGGGGGTAAAGCCTCTTTATCAATACTCTCTTTAAGAACATTACTTAAAAAAGGAGAAAGCTCATCAACAAATAATTTGTACAGGTCAGCTGTAAGCCCATCGCATCCTGGGGATTTATTGTTTTTCAAGCTCTTAATTGCGCTTTGTACTTCTTCATGAGTAACAATGTCATCACAACACACACTGTCACTTTCAGAGATAACTTTAACATTCTTTACTGAATCCAGAAACAAAGTTGTTTTCTGCTCTGAACATTTTGAACTATAAAGATTTTTATAAAAATTGGCAATTTTGCCATCAATACATAGTTGCTCGATTGTCGAAAGGGTAAAATTCAGTTTTTCAAGCTTAAAGAAATATGCAGAATTAAGTTCTCCTTCTTCAAGCCATCTTTTCCTGGATCTCACATAAGCACCCTTAGCTTTCGATAAGTATAAATCATCTAATTTAGTTTGCAAAGTTGCAATTTCAGATTTTTCCTCCAAAGACATACAAGTTAAGTTACGGGTTTGAGATAATTTCATGATCACCATTTGTAATCATCTTTCGTAGAATGACATTCCTGAAGGAAACAAAAATCTGACTTGTGTTTTTTGGCAAACAAAAAAAGAGCTTTCCGTTTGACACTATCCCTGAGCCCCCTGGCGTTAAAAGATATCAATGACAATGACATGGACAACGAAACGAATAAACAACAATAACAAATACAACTAAGTAACTGAGTGAACTAAGAGTACACCCGTACAACTCACTTTCTTCAAAAAGATCAAAGAACAACCACAAAAAAAAAAGGCCCACCCGGTACTAAAGTGCTCAGAATTAAGTTCAGAAAATAAAGACCAAATTTAAAATGTATGTATTCAAGTAGTAACCATTATATAAATAATAATGTATATAAGTAAATAAAAGAAGAGTAACCATTAAATCAACATTTAATCACAAAAGTGTCACGCTCGTGGAAGTGCTATGAAGCACGGAGACCGAAGACCGATGAACATTAACTACTTTATTGACACTAGACAGGACACGAAGACCGAATAACACAAGCATGTAACGTTAACGAAGAACAAGGATGGGACAGACACAGAGGGAATTTATTCAGACTGGCACAAGAGGATAATGAGGGTTACACAGGTGAATGACATGACTAATTAACGGGCACAGGTGGAGACGATGAACTAATAATGACGATGACGAAAACAAAGCACACATGATCAAACTGACAGGACAATAACAAAAGAACATGTGAACGATGACAGAACTAAATGAAAACAAGGAACATGTGACAGAGACAGGACCGGAGAACAGAATAAACAAATAAACAGATAGACATGATAACAGACATGATTATGACATTACTCCCAGGGGTGGGCACCCTGGAGGCCGTGGTCAGGCAGTTCGGGTGGCCTCCAGGGTGTCTCCTGGACCTCCTGGAGGTCAGGCGGCCATGGAGGAGTCCGAGGACGAGTCACTGCTGCGGCTGTGAGGTCTGGCGGCCATGGAGGAGTCCAGGGACGAGTCACTGCTGCGGCCGTGAGGTCTGGTGGCCATGGAAGAGTCTGGGGCAGAGTCCCAGCGGGTGCCAGGAGGTCAGGCGGCCATGGAGGAGTCCGGGGCATGGTCCCAGCGGGTGCCAGGAGGTCAGGCGGCCATGGAGGAATCCAGGGCATGGCCTCCTTCCCTCTGACCGCCGTGGACGGAATCACTGGGCCCCCCCAAAAAATTTTCAGGGGAGGAGTCCCCCGTTTCTGTGAGCCGGATGGTGCAGGCTCTGGCGGTGGCAGGTCAGGTGGCGCAGGCTCTGGAAGGTCTGGGAGGTCCGAGTGCTCAAGCGGCTCTGGCGGGTCAGGGAGCCCCGGAGGCTCTGGCGGGTCAGGGAGCCCAGGAGGCTCTGGCGGGTCAGGGAGCCCAGGAGGCTCTGGGAGCTCTGGGAAGGCATGGAGCTCTGGGAAGGCCTGGAGCTTTGGGAAGGCATGGAGCCCGGGGAAGTCAGGGAGCTCTGGGAGGTCAGGGACCTCGGGGAAGTCCGGGAGCTCGGGGAAGTCCGGGGAAGTCAGGGAGCTCGGGGAAGTCAGGGAGCTCGGGGAAGTCAGGGAGCTCGGGGAAGTCAGGGAGCTCGGGGAAGTCAGGGAGCTCGGGGAAGTCAGGGAGCTCGGGGAAGTCAGGGAGCTCCGGGAAGGCATGGAGCCCGGGGAAGTCCGGGAGCTCTGGGAGGTTAGGGAGCTCGGGGAAGTCAGGGAGCTCGGGGAAGGCGAGCGCTGGGGACGGCTCCGGGACGGCGAGCACTGGAGACGGCTCTGGGACGACGAGCACAGGAGACGGCTCAGGGATGGCGAGCACAGTAGACGGCTCAGGGATGGCGAGCACAGAAGATGGCTCTCGGATCCACTCTTCCCGGGTCGGCGGAGACATCGCGGCCGGAAGAGGGCGTGGTCTGAGCGCGGCGGGCTGTGTCTGGAGAACGCCGACTGGACCGACAGCAGCGGGGGTTCCAACACCCTGGACCCCCTAATCGCACTGCTCACCCCTCCGCGGTGATTGCGGGACCAGCTGGTAGAACAGCCAGAGATCGTACCGTTAGAGGGGCATGTGAGGGTAGTCGGCGTTCGGTGGGCTGGCGGTGCGGGTGTTTTGATCGAGGCTGGACACGGAACGCACTCTCCGACCTCGAAATCTGACCCATTTAAGTCCAGAACTAAATTAATTAATTCAGCTATGGTGTACAGACTCATGGGTTCGTCGGGACGAATGGTGTTCTCGTCCAACCCCAGCCAAAACACCGCATTCAATGACGCATCCGATCAGCCCACCAGATGGGAGAGCTCGACAAACTCCCCCACATACCTCTCCAGCGGCCGTCCCCGCTGTCAGATGCCCCACAGTCTATCTTCTGCTTCGTTTGCCCACATCGCAGAAATAGATGTTAGTTTTTGTGCAGGTTCTTCGTTCTGTCATGCTCGTGGAAGTGCTATGAAGCACGGAGACTGAAGACCGATGAACATTAACTACTTTATTGACACTAGACAGGACACGAAGACCGAATAACACAAGCATGTAACGTTAACGAAGAACAAGGACGGGACAGACACAGAGGGAATTTATACAGACTGGCACAAGAGGATAATGAGGGTTACACAGGTGAATGACATGACTAATTAACGGGCACAGGTGGAGACGATGAACTAATAATGACGATGACGAAAACAAAGCGCACATGATCAAACTGACAGGACAATAACAAAAGAACATGTGACAGATGACAGAACTAAATGAAAACAAGGAACATGTGACAGAGACAGGACCGGGGAACAGAATAAACAAATAAACAGATAGACATGATAACAGACATGATTATGACAAAAGCCTTTCAGTAAAAATAATATTATCTATAAAACTAGCTAGTGATATGAAATAAATGGCTTAATACCAATAAAATATTTAAGGATGTATTGTATAAAGTAATAATAATAATAATTAAAATTCTTTACACAGAACCTAAGCAGAACGCACTCAGAAAGACACTTACTTATGAATAAACGTTACTAGCGAACTAAGTAACGCTAGGTCTGTTGGCTACATCTTTAGCGGTCAGTCTTTTACCCTCAATGACAGCGAAGGGACCTTGAAAGCCAGCCCTCTTCCCTTCCCTTCTCGCCTTCTCTACCGTCGGCCACAGAAGAGTCCTTGCCAGTCCTTGCATCCTTCACTTTCTGCGAAAGATCCTCGAAGACCTTCATTTTCTTCTCCCTGAGGAAGTCGGAGGTTTTGCCGTCTTTCCAAACTCTGTCCCGCTGGGAACGCGATGAAAACAGGACTATTATGCGACGAGAGGATTTTTCCATAGCAGAACGAGGCCCCAGCCGATGAGCGATGTCAACTCCGTGGTGCAGATCAGCAGCGATGCTTGGGGAAACCTGGCTAAAGAGGTCGGTGATCATCTGCTTCACGTTCTCTCCTGATTTCTCCGGAACACCAGCGACACGCAGATTCCACCTTCTCTTGTAAGCATCCAAATCGTCACATCTGTCACGAAGTTCGACGTTTTCTTTCTCCAGTTTTACGATTTTTTTCTCCATTTCATCAATTTTTCTTTCAAACACTTAACCTGTTCACTGTGGAATTCGAGAGAGCTGATTATCTGTTTAATAGAGTTTGAGTTCTCAATGACCGTCTTTTCAACTCCATGAATTCGGCGCAAAGTTTCTTCGTGCATGGCCTCCATTCTTTCCATGAATCTCATTAGCATAGTTTCACTCACCGCTGGACTATCAGAACTCGGTCTGCTTTTTTTGGCAGGATTGGGTTCAGATGTATCGGGTAAGGGCATGAAACCAGCAGACTGACCAGCAACAGTCTCCATGTCAGAGCTTACGTTCTCCTTAGCTGTGCATAGCTGTGCATAGCAAGATGTGTTTCTTCTCTTTCATCCATATTCTCAAGTCAGCACATCAGCTTGTGATAAAAGCACTTGGTTTTTAGCTAGCAAAAAAGTGCGTGTCTACAGAACTTAACAAAATGTTCAGAAAAAAAAAAGTCTAAGAGCAGCTATTTGACATAAACAGCACCTTCGAATTAGTTCTGAACATGAAAATAGTAAAAATGAAACCGGGATTTGAGCAAAGTTGTAAGAGCTACAGCAAAACCGTCTTCTCACGACGCCATCTTGGCCTCGCCCCATGTGCTTCATGATGCACTCACGCAGAGCGTTCCCATTGCGTCAAACTATAAGGATGTTAAAATGCATAACAGGAAAAAGACTATTTACTTTATTGAGGAAATTTAAATTTCAAGACCTTGCTGTGTAATTTTTTTTCTTGTTTTATTTTAATTTTACTGTTGTTGTTGTGCTCTTTTCTATTGGATTCTTTTATATTTCAGTACTGCCTTTTTGTACTTGTTTCTTTTTGTAATAATAATTAAAAAAAACTACTCGATCGGTACCGGAAACGCGATTTGTACTGCGCATGTTTTCACGACAACAATGTCACTGTCACGATTTGTACTGTGCGCATGTGCACGATTTATAGTGATGTGCTGGAGAGTGACAGATGATAGAAATATGGATTCTTTTGCGTTTTATGTACAAGAGAACTGATTACCAACATTTTTCAAAATATCTGCTTTTGTGTTCAACAGAAGAAATAATCTCATACAGTGGTGAAACAACATGAGGGTGTGTAAATGATGACAGAATTTTCATTTTTGGGTGAACTATCCCTTTAACTACTTTCTCAGCTCCCTTATATGCTTATTGATATACATGTGACTGTAATGTACTGTAGTGTAATGATAGTAATGTAGAGTATTGTCAGGTAGTAATATAATCTTTTTATTTTTTACTTTGAACTTTAACGTTTTTGGACGTTTTCTTTTCTCCTCTTAAAACAGACATCGGCCCCAATAGGAAATACATAGCTGTCCTGTCAGAGGAAGAGAAGAGGTCTGTTCTTACAGAGTGCCACAATAACCCTGGGACTGGCAATCACAGTGGTGTCAGAGGCACTCAAAACAGGGTTATTGCTGGCTACTATTGGTCTACAATTATCCAGGATGTGAAAGAATGGGTAATGCACTGTAGAGGTGTTACTTTTCTTTTGCCTGTTTTTATTATACAAGTATCTAGACTTTAAAATGTGTCTACTTTTGCCACCTCTGATTGTTAGATACCTCCTTGATTTAGAAGTTATATTTGTCATCACCAACTGGCCAACTGCTTATTTTTCTAGACATTTTGTTCAACGAACTTTCATTGCTTTTTAGTATAACCGTTACCTTGATATCACAAAAGTATTAGTTATATATCTGTTTTTAAAGGGAGGGAATACTAACTATACTTTTGACACATGTAAAACAGAAAATCAATAACTTTGTCAATACTTGCTAAGTTAACAAATGTAATCTGTCATCTGTAATGATCTGTGATCAAAAAAAAAAAAAAACTTCAGTCATTTATATCCCTTTTATCTTTCACACTTTACATTAACCCAATACAGAAACATACATTTTTCAGCAACCAGCAGCATAGAGATGGAAGATGATGATGATGATGTTAATGACAATAAATGTTTCTTCACCAAAGCAAATGAGAAAATGTCCATGAAAACACATGTCCAAGAACATCTTCCAAAAGTGTGACCTGTACTCCTTAGTGCGAAATCAGTCCAAGCCTCAAGTGGCAAAGTGTAGTTTAAGGATCCACCGCAGTTGACTCAATTCATAGCCTCTAACCCCACTTTACGGTCATCTTTCTGACATGGGTTAAAAACAACAGGCATACAAACACAAGGACATATTCCACAGAATGTGGAGTCCTTTTCCAATTGAACATAAAACTCACAGTTTCTAAATTAGGACCAGAGATTGTTTGGAGCATAAGCCATGCCTAGGCCCTCCATTACAAATCTGACTTCTTCTACTTTTCCCCCTCATTTTATACCTGAGAAGATAGCTCCTTGTTTGCCCCCTCGTGGAGAGTAGTACAATTACAACAAAACAAAAAACAAAACATGTTAACAGGTTTATAACTGTTATATTAGGTCAGATCTTGTCACCGCTGCCAGTTAAATGACCCAATCAAGAATGTTGTGCCAGTCTTACATTCCATTAAGGTACTCCTTACAATGTTTTAGTATACTGATGAGACTAACCAGCTAGTCTCAAGCTTGTGTACAGTTTTAACAGCATTTGGTTGATGCAGATTTTGTGTCATGCAGGTAAAAGAAGCTTGGGAGGTGCTTGGTTTGGATTTGATTGGACCACTGCCAAAGACAGCACACAACAATAAGTATGTCCTCACCATAACAGACCCGTACTCCAAGTGAGAGCCCATGCAATCTAGACAGCAGCTGAGGTGTCTGCAATAATAACCACGGTTGTACTTGTTCGGCATGGTTTAGAAAATCATTACAGACCCAGGGAAGGAGTCTGTCAACAAGGTGAAGTTTTGTAAAGGTTTCATTATGTCTTTCCCCCTACTCTTGTCTCAACATATACAGTGGGGCAAAAAAGTTTTTAGTCAGCCAACAACTGTGCAAGTTCTCCCACTTAAAAAGATGAGAGGCCTGTAATTTTCATCATAGGTACACTTCAACTATGTCACATTGTCTGATTTTTAAATAATTTATTTGCAAATTATGGTGGAAATGAAGTATTTGGTCAATAACAAAAGTTAATCTCAATACTTTGTCCTTTATTGGCAATGATAGAGGTCAAACGTTTTCTGTAAGTCTCAAAAAGGTTTTTACACACTGATGCTAGTAGCTTGGCCCATTCCTCCATGCAGATCTCCTCTAGAGCAATGATGTTTTGGGGCTGTCATACCTCTTCACAGTAGGTATGGTGTTTTTTGAATGCAACTCAGCATTCTTTCTCCTCCAAACACGACGAGTTGAGTTTTTACCAAAAAGTTATATTTTGGTTTCATCTGACCATATATTCTCCCATTCCTCTTGTGGATCATCCAAATGCTCTTTAGCAAACATCAGACGGGCCCGGACATGTACTGGCATTAAGCAGGGGTACACATCTGGCACTGCAGTCCCTGGCGGCGTAGTATGTTACTGATGGTAGCCTTTGTTACTTTGGTCCCAGCTCTCTACAGGTCATTCACTAGGTCCCCCCATGTGGTTCTGGGATTTTTGCTCACCGTTCTTGTGATCATTTTGAGCCCATGAGGTGAAATCTTGCGTGGAGCCCCAGATCGAGGGATCAGTTGTCTTGTATGTCTTACATTTTCTAATAATTGCTCCCACAGTTGATTTCTTCACACCAAGCTGCTTACCTATTGCAGAATCAGTCTTCCCAGCCTGATGCAGGTCTACAATTTTGGTTCTGGTGTCCTTTGACAGCTCTTTGGTCCTGGCCATAGTGGAGTTTGGAGTCTGACTGTTTGAGGTTGTGGAAAGGTGTCTTTTATACTGATAACGAGTTCAAAACAGGTTCCATTAATACAGGTAACGAGTAGAGGACAGAGGAGCCTCTTAAAGAAGTTACAGGTCGGTGAGAGCCAGAAATCGTGCTTTTTTGTAGGTGACCAATTACTTATTTTCCACCATAATTTTCTGGATTTTTTTTTTCATTCTTTCCCTCATAGTTGAAGTGTAACTTTGATGACAATTTCAGGCCTCTCTCATCTTTTTAAGTGGGAGAACTTGCACAATTTGTGGCTGACTAAACACTTTTTTGCCCCACTGTATATTGTCTACAATTGTCTCTTGCAAATTTAACCGGTGATCCCTCTGCAGCTGAACTACAGCATTTTCAGTATGCTAAAAAAATCAAACATGCTGTCTCCAGTGCTTACCATCCCCAGACCAACGGACAGGTAACTCTTTACATATCTGTCCTGTAAGAACTATTGTTGTCTAATGATTATTCATCAACTTTATAAATGCATTGATATGTACAGGATGAAAGAACCAATCAGAATATCAAGCGTACGCTCAGGAAGTATATGATTGGCAACCACTGCTGTGGTATATGGAGCAAAGCAGGTGGTCTTAACACGCTTACTTATTTTATTTATAATATCTATTGTTAGTTGTTAGTGGTATAACTGAATTAATGTATTTATTTAATATTTAATGTCAAGGGTGGGGTTTTTCCCCTTATTACAAATTTAAAAGTTAATGGGAAGCTTCCTATGTGATCAGTACTGCACTAGACACAGTCCCTACTTCCTCCTCTTCCATCGACAGCCACGTCTGCCTGAGGTCACTCTGAGTAGATAGGATCACCAGGAAAAGAATTGATGATGGAGGCCCAGTAATTCCAACTCCATGTTACTTATGTAAACAGGGATGGGTTACTTCCACCCTCTCCTGTCAGGGATGGGATACTTAAAAAACATGTGCGTGGCCTTTCGAGTTAGAGAAGCAATTGAATCTTCATGTGAAGCCATGCTCATCTCTCTTTGGTACATTGTAATGAATAAACCTTGTTCCTTATTCTACATTGGCCTGACTGAAACTCCATTGATCTGTTGGTTTAAAAAAAATCCCATCAAGAGAAGAGACAAGAAAATTCTGTATTTGTTTTCAATAAGTTTTCTTTTTTTGGTTTTGTTCTTTTTTTGTAGGTTCTTGACAACATAGAGAGGGCAGAGTGTAATGACTAATCACACAGGTTGAGATCTACAAAGACGTAGACGAAAGGCAGGCAGGAGTCAGGTCAGGCAGAGATCGTTCATACAGTCCAGTAAACAGGCATATAAACACGATATATTCAAAGAGGTCGGTAACAATAGTCAAACACAGGGAAAAAACGCTCAGTAATGATTCGTAATGGAGACAAGACTTCGCACTGTCAGAGAGTCTGAGAGTCTCTTAAATATGGGCTGATGATGGGCATCAGCTGGCACCTTCATCGGTACCAAGGTTTCTGGGAAATGTAGTGAAGTAAGCGTGTGTGTGTGTGTGTGTGTGTGTGTGTGTGTGTCAGTACTCCGGTGAGGGCACTCTCTGCCGGTCAGAGGAGGGAATCACGGAGTTCGTCTCTGTGACACAGAGCATCCAACAAAAGTCATTCGCAAACGAAAGTTGGTGCAAGTATGTTCAGTTCAGGCCGGTGATTATTTTCTGCTCTCACGGGAGCCCAAGAAACAACGAACAGGAGACACATTTACAAGTCAGCACCAAGGACCATATACTGTGGCCAGCATCTCTGCCAAAGGGGTGGTTACTGTTGTGAAAGGGTCAACTTGCCAGAGGGTCAATGTGTCAAAGCTGAGGACATACTACAGATTGAAAAGTAAGTGTGTTCGACAAACTCTGTATGAAACAGTTTACAATTAAATGCTGAATTCAGAAATACTGGATATTTGTTTGCAATTCCTGTTGTTGCTAATTTTCACATATTTTTGTATCATTAGATGGATCAGCTGAGAGGAAGTTTCTCCAGGACCACTGTTAGTCAGCATTTAAACGGCAGATTGAGCATCCATAAGTTTGTTCCAGCGCAAAATTGGAGAAGGACTTGGGTTACGTTTACATATTTCAATGATAACCATTACTTAATCGTGTCAAACGTTCTTTATTATTAGTTGAAGTATGTGTCGGACAAAAATAGGCCATCACGAGAACTGATCGTGAAGGAAAGCAAATTTTGCTCACACGAGATGACTTCTAATGTGCATATGTTTAGTGTCTTGGTTTACTGCACCAAAAAACAAATTCCCAGATAATGCGTAATGTTCCACATGGCAGCGTTCACAGGGATGTAATCATTCTGCAATTCATTTCAGATTGGAAATTCTTGCCTCAAGATTGTGGAAGAAGCTGCACGAAGACTTTATACTATTACATCTTCTTTTAAAAGTATTTATTGTGATGCATGCATGTTTAATAACTTATGTTCTTTACAAAAAACAAAACAGTGGATTGTTTACCTGTAAGTTCTTTTCTTTTTCATATACCCATTAACTGAGAAACAACTCAATTGGGAATAGGCACAGAAGTATATGATTTTTGTGTTATCCACTTAATATATTTGCATCTTCTTAGCCTACTAAAGTGTTCCCTGCAACTGGAGTATTCTGTCTAGAGCGCACAACTGCATGAGTTTGTCTGGACAGAAGTACATGCCTGAGCTTGTATTTTGGGTTAAGTTGCGTTGCTTAGACATTGTGAAAAATAGAATAATAGAAACAAAATGTATTAGCCATTTTGCCCGTTATTATCAATCTAAATGAATCTGCAAAATATAAGGGCTTGTTAAAATTCAAACGCGAGATTTTACTGGGACGGCATGCTCTTTATTACAATTCATTAATTTATTATTCGTTCTTCTTTTATTTAGATAGCCTACCCTTTACTGTGTCAGTAATTACTAATTTCTGATTTGGGAGTGATCGGTTTGTCAGAAAAATGTCAGGCTACCTTATTAAAAGTATTGCTCTTAACAGACCTGTGTTTTTTATCAATAGTGCAGTGTCCGTTCACAGAGCATATAAGCCCTGCCCGCGTTTATTAAAAGTTCTGAACATGAGCACTCCTTTGGGTCCGCAGCAACTGTCCCTTGTAACTGATAGACCTAAATGTTATGCCTTAAAGCGTTACTTAAAGAAAATAAATTTAAATGAGAAAAAACAGAAATAACCCATACATGCAGTGCTCGAGTCACACATAAAATGCAGACAGTTAAACCGGGAGCATGCAGCTCTTAAAGTACCCACACCATATTTCTCCTTGTTACACTGTCTTTATTAGAGGGAAGAATATGTTCAGCCTCCTTCCTCCGAAGCTTCTGTAATGATGAGGGAGTCAGCGAATAGGATCCAACTGCGGCTTTATGTACAAACATGGTCAGACAGGCAAAGGTCAACTCAACAGCAAATAGAATGGCAAAGAACAGGCAGGCTCGTAGTGGTAATCCAGGCAAATTGTCAATAGGCAGGCAGATAAACATCAAAAACAAAGAAACAGGCAGGATCAGGAAACAAAACAAGGAAATGACGCTCAGAGTTGCAATACTAAGATGTACAGTACTTTGCAGTGTGGGTGTGTGAGTAGAGCTTTTATAGTGGTGAGACGTGAATGTAATTAGTAATTAGAAAAACCCTAGAAGGTAATGTGCAACAGCTGACTAGGGTGATCAGTGACTGGGTGAGTGGCTTGTGGGAAGTTCATGTAACAGAGTCCACGATGTGGAAAGGCGACCTCTGGTGGCAAGTGGGTGAAAAATAATGGAGCGGATTCATTACAGCTTCAAATATTCGATGTCAATTGTTATCGAAGTTTCGGAGCTCAAAAAATGGTATTCGGACCAGCCCTAATTTTTAGCCACTGTTAGCAAAGTGATACTAGAAAGATGTTATACAAAGAGTGCATATACATTTTCATATTTTCCAAAGACATGGATAGAGATTTGCATTCTGAACAGAAGCATAATCCCAACTCCTTCAGGGCACCCTCGCGCTGGTCTTTCGGATGTCTAAATCCACCTCCAAACTGTCTCTCAGCAAAAGACTAGATGAAGAGGACACTGATAAGGTAGATGATTTTGCATGCATGCTGGAAAAATAGTTCAACAACCAAAAATTGTGAGACCTTTATACCGCATGGTACTGGCCTCAAAATCACACAGACTTCTTTCGCGGGGAGGTGACAGAGCCTGCTTTTCTGAGGATGAACCCTGATGACCAACAAAATGCCCTCAGGAAGGTCCTGGGGTTGGGTGAATACTCTGAAGAACAGGACGACTTTTTGTTTATATTTCAGTGGCAAGAGGACATTGGAATTATTTTTGTCTCACTGTGCTGATGAAGAAGGCCTGAAAGTCAATGCCATGTTCTTCAATCAGGGAGTGTAATAACTTGAGAGAGACAGATCTGGTCAAGATGAGGAAATTTACTCAGGAGGAAGCAGCAGCAAACTATACACACACACACACACACACACACACATCACAGGATCACAGGTAGATTAAATCTTCTAATAAATCTTCTAATCATCTTCTTCTTCGCTGTGTTAAGCCAAGTCAAACAGCAATAGATTGCCCCCTACTGGTCAATCAACCAGAGCACAGTCTATAACATCTCCTTCACCCCCAAGTTTGCAATATTTCTTCATAAATCACAATAGAATAAACTTCATTCAACAATCATGTAACAATATTCAATTCATTTTTTTTTTAAACTTCACTTCATAATCTTTTAAATGACCAGGACATTTCCTGGTTCTCTGTGACCGTCTCACAACAGGGCTAAAGGATTTGTTCAGTGATTCAGTGGTTATCTCACCAGGTTGAGCAGAATCAAGGGGATTAGTCTCACTAGAAATGTCCTTAGTCTCTGTTTCATCAGTCTCTTTAGCCACTCCAGGAGCCGAGTTATCGGAGAAGTCCACATCAGGACATTTTCAGTCCATAACCTCCTCTGAAATGTTTACAAGCAATTTCTGTCGGCCATGAATTTGATCCACATGTCTTCGGACCACTCTCCAATCACCCAGCATCACCTTATAGAAAAAGTGGTCCAGTCACAGTCTAAATACGCCCCGGAATCCATTTTGGTCGATAAGTAAAATTCCGAACAAGTACTGGATCTCCAACACCAAAGCTACCTTCATGGGCCTTTTTGGCATGAAATAATTTTTTCTTTTGTTGTTGTTCCTGAATCTTCCCAGGATGTCTAAAGTCCAAAGAACATCGCAATTTCCGTCCATGCAACAGTTCAGCTGGAGAAATGTAACTGAATAACACTCGAGCCAACACATTTTTCTTTAACAATTTGTACAGCCCATTCTACTAACCCATTACTGGAAACATGATAGGGTGCAGAAGTGCCAGTCGTACTCCATTTTTTTTTTCTGGAACTCTTTGAATTCAGCACTCACAAAACAAGTAGCATTATTTGATACAATCAGTTTAGGTAGTCCATGGTTACTCAAGCTAGATGTAGCTGAGTTCACACATCCACATCCATCCATTTTGAATGTGCATCAATCAAGACCAAGAAGGGTCCTGCATAATCCATATTCAATCTTTACCATGGTTTTTCTGGCCAGTTCCAAGGATCCAGTGGAGCTACAGCGGGAACGTTTCTATGTTCTTGACAAATACAACAGGTTTTAACTAACATTTCCACATCCTGGTCCAATTTGGGCCACCACACATAACTTCGGGCTAACGCTTTCATCCTAGACACTCCGGGGTGACACTGATGCAGCTGGCTCAGGACTTCTGATCTACCCACCCTGGGAATGATTACGCGAGCCCCCCAAAGCACACAACCATCCTGTATACTTAATTCATCTTTCCTTGATGTGAATGAGTCAACCTTAGCAATCTCTGTCTCTTTCAAACTATGCACTGTAAAAATACCTTCTTCATCAGATTCACTTTTTTCATCTCTGCTGACAGTGATCTCGGTTCTCCTCTGGCCACAACTTTCTTGCGTCTTTCTCCCCCTTCAAAGCTTGTTTCTCTGATGGAACTTTTTGATCTACATACTTTCATTATATATCCTTGTTTCCCACATTTGTGACATTTCTCTGAAATAATTCTGCACTCACTGGCCAAATGTTGCAAATTCCCACATCTGTATCATGCTCTACCTTGACTATATTGTTTTATGCACTCATTGAAATTGATGTTTCTGAACGTTGAGCTTGCAAATCCTTTACATCTTTATTGGCTTGAGCTATTCTCAACGCCTTCTCAAACGTTAACTCTGATTCTGCCAGCAGTCTACGTTGAATACAGTCATCATTTATTCCACATACCCGCAGCATCTCTGTTAATTTTTCTCCATAATTACAGTCATGAGCCAATTTCCTCAATACTGCCACATACTCAAGAACACTTTCCCCCTCTTCTCTGGATCTTGAATTGAATTTAAACCATCATACAATCTCACTGGCTTTTGGATTGAAATGAGTCATACTCATGTTCCTGGTATGACTGGATGAATAAATAACAATACATTCCTCAACAGACTGTATGTTTGATTTCCTACAGTGCTCAACAGTACAGCTTTTTGCTTGGCTGCTTCTGTAATCTCATTTGCCTCCAAGAAATGTTGCAAGATTTCACAATACTCTTCCCAAGACTGCAATTGACTATCAAATGGTGTGACTGTTCCTACTTATGTCTTATGTTGGCCATCTTCTTTTCCAAAGCTCCCACTTGTATGGATCTAGCTTTTCACCTTTTCAAAACTTCCTTTTCCTTGCTTTCATCCTCGTCGCCAAGATGTAATAACTTGAGAGAGAAAGATCTGGTCACGATGAGGAAATTTACTCAGGAGGAACCAGCAACAAACTATACACACACGTCACAGGATCACAGGTGGTTTAAATCTACAACTAACATCTTCTTCTTTGCTGTATTTAAGCCAAGTCAAACGGCAATAGATTGCCCCCTACATGTCAATCAACCATAGCTCAGTCTATAACAGGGAGGGAGGGAGAGAGAACGAAAAAGTGAGGGAGGGAGTGAATGAATGAATGAATAAATAAATTAAATAAATATTGTCCTGTGTGTTTCTTAATTGCATACATTTGTTAAAGTATGCTGAAATAAGTAGAACAAATCATTAGAAAATGAAATATTAAATATAAACAAATACACATTAATATACACATCTGTATTTCCCAAATGAGGTCAAGCAAATGTAAACTATTTTTAGTTTATGTAATGTCTAGTTTTGGTTTTGTCCATGTTCATGTTTTCTGTTTCATGTCTTGTTCACTGTTATTGTTCATGTTTCATGTCTAGTTCATGTTTCTTTTCTAGGTCATTGTCATGTGTCATGTTTGTTTATCCATGTGCTCCTGATGTCATGTTATGTCATGCGATTCCCCAGTTTGTCATGTGCTCCTTGTCATGTGACTTCCGTTTCATGTCTTGTTTTGATTAGTTCACGGGTTTAATTATTGTTCACAGGTGTTCATTGTTTGTTATTAGTCTGTGTATTTAAACCCTCATGTTTGCCTTATTCCTGGTCAATGGCTGCGTCCGAAATCGCCTACTCAGTGAGTAGGTACTTAATTTCAATGAGTAGGTACTTAACGAGTGCTAAAAGAGTATGAATGAAATCTCGTTGAGTATGAATGCGATCTGGAAATCATCCGCCATGTTGACGTTATCATGTGACCTACAATGTTATCACAAGCGCAACAACTTTAAAGATATGAGTGACAGGTTTAATTCGGAAGGAGCATGGAGGCGGAAGTATCAAAACTTCTCCTCTCCACTCATCCCACCACCTGCCCTCTAGACCCCATCCCCTCACACCTTCTACAAGTCATCTCGCCCACTCTTTTAATAGCACTTACACACATTATTAACTCGTCTCTCCACACAGGCACTTTCACTACCACATTCAAGCAGGCTTGAGTAACCCCACTGCTTAAAAAAACCCACGTTAAACACATCACTCGTAGACCACTATAGACCTGTCTCTCTCATACCATTCACATCAAAAACACTTGAACAAGTTGTGTTCAACCAGGTGTCATCCTTCCTCACACAGAACAACCATCTGGACATCAACCAATCTGGTTTCAAGAGCGGCCATTCCACCGAGACTGCGCTACTGTCTGTCACGGAATCCCTGCGAATTGCAAAGGCTGGTTCCAAATCATCTGTTCTCATTCTGCTGGATCTATCTGCTGCCTTCGACACCGTAAGCCATCAAATTCTTCTGTCCACCCTCTCGTCACTGGGCATCTAAGGAACTGCACTTCAGTGGTTTGAATCCTATCTTACAGGTAGGTCTTTCAGAGTTGCCTGGGGAGGGGAGGTGTCCAAACCTCATCAACTGATCACTGGGGTTCCTCAGGGTTCTTAGTCCCCTTCTATTCTCCATTTATACAACATCACTGGGTCCCATCATACAGCCACATGGTTTCTCCTACCACTGCTATGCTGATGACACACAACTCTACCTGTCCTTCCAACCAGATGATTCCACAGTAGCTGCTCGGATCTCAAGCTGTCTGGCGGACATCTCGACGTGGATGGAAGAACACCACCTGCAGCTCAACCTGGCAAAGACTGAGCTTCTCTGCCACTCCAACTCTATAAAACGACATCAACATATAGATTGGTACAACCACCATTACCCCATCAAAGTCCGCCAGAATTCTTGGAGTTATCTTTGATGACCAACTGACCTTCAGAGACCACATCTCAAAGACAGCGCGGTCATGCAGATTTGCACTTTGCAGCATCAGGAAAATCCGTCCCTTCCTGACTGAGCATGCAACACAACTGCTTGTTCAGGCCCTGGTCATTTCAAATGAATGAAAATTAAATTGTTATGGATTGACTTTATTATTGAAATTAAAAACTCTAGTAGGTTACGTTCAGTCCATAACACCACAAATCTACGCTCAGGTTAGTAATGGACCAAAACTCAGTTTGTGGCGCATTGGGGCACATTAACTGAAGTTATAGACCTTCTATTAACACATTGGCATTAGTCATGTGTACTTAGACTATAGATGATAATAATGGGTTTTTCCATTCAGAACAACAGACCAATCTGAATAGGATCAGCCTCAACCTCTGCATAATGTAATATTATTCTACCTAAGTGTACGCGGGAAACCACGGCATGATTATGTAAAGTTACCATTAGAGGAAGTTATATTGGTCAGCTTGGTTCTATGGTAATGGTCATGACCTCTGGATGGATATAGTCTTTCTTTAATTAAGTGTTTACAGATCTATAGGGACTGAATAACATACATTTAGAAATAACCAAGCATGGTGCAGCATCTAAAAGTATCAGTCAATTGCCTCTGTCTAGATGACCAAGACTGACGAGATTGTGATCAAGAGATCGTTCCCATCGGTGCGAGACTCAAAAGGTTATAGGAATACGAACGAACGAGTATAATTCAAACTTTCAAGTGTCAATTTCAAAGGAATAATCAAACATTTATTCAAATGTATAAATAATCAAATATGATTTAAACCTTTATCATAATTGGAGTCAGATGAAAACGTCTCAGGTTACAACTGTAACCCTAATTCCCTGAGAGAGGGAACGAGACGCTGCGTCAGATGACGCTTTGGGAACGAAACAGCGTGAACACGTCTGATGCTGGAATGTCAACAAGCCAACAGCGAGAATGACGTCGCAGGCGGATGATAAGCACATCCGGGGCAATCACTCACTAGCTTAAGGTAGCTGAAGCAAACGATCACATTTATGCAGGAAGTATGGCAGGTCGATGCAGCATCTCGTTCCCTCTCTCAGGGAACTAGGGTTACAGTCATAACCTGAGACGTTTCCTTTCTGCGTCAGATGACGCTTTGGGAACGATATACCAAAACGCCATACTTGCGAGTGCAGTCTGTGTGAAACTGTGACACATCAGGACGAAAGCACTGAGGAACCTGGAGCTGCGTCCAGGTCGAGATTGTAGTATCTCACAAAGGTGAGCAGAGAGGACCAACCTGCCGCATCACAGACTTCTTTGAGGGAAACCCCTGATAATAAAGTCTTAGAGGCCGCCGCCAAACTCCTAGTAGACTGAGCCCTGACAGCCAGAGGTGATGATTTTTCAGAAGACTCATAAGCAATAAAAATAGCCTCGACTATCCAGTTGCTCAATGTTTGCTTGGACGCTGGGAGACCCCTCCCCTCTCCTCTTTTCCCAAAGCAAACAAACAGCTGATCACATTTTCTCCACAGGGCCGCTCTGTGGACATAAGTGTCTTGTGCTTGCACTAAACACACTAGATTCAGCTTCTCCTGGTCTGGGTTTAAGAATGGAGGAGGACAAAAAGCCTGAAGCACTACAGGCCACGGTTCATGGGTAGGAACCTTAGGGATATTCCCCACTTTTGGGTAAAGGAGCACTTTAACCATGCCAGGTGTAAATTCTAAACAGGTGGGAGATACCGAAAGGGACTGCAAGTCTCCTACTCTTTTAAGGGAACTCTAGCACTGAACTGATATGGCAGTTAACTGGATCTTGCTGTCTTGAAGCACACCATACTGTGAATAACCTGCACTTAAGTGCATAAAGTTTCTTCGTGGGGGCCAGACACACAGTGTGATGAAGTTCAATACAAGGAAGGAAGAAGACAGGGTCGGCGTGACTGGGACTCGGAGTTTTATTCTAACTTCACAAAAATCTTCGCTCCACGCGACTTCACATAACATTAAATCTTTTCCTGATCTTCGTTCAGCAGCCAGTCCTCTCAGAGCTCCCAGTCCGTCTCTCTCTCCCCCTCGTTTCCGCCGAGTGGTCCTTTTAAGCCGTCTTCCCACGCCAATTACTGCAAGAATTCATCCGGTCATCTTGATCCGCTTACTCTTACCCCCCAAGCTCAAAAGGGGAAAACCCTGTGGAGGCTTGCGGGACCTCCCGCACAGCAAATAAGAGGGGTTCAAGCCATTTATCCCAATTTTTGGCGTCTTCGTGAACGTACTTTCGAATCATGGTTTTTAATGTCAAGTCAAGTCAAGTCATCTTTATTTATATAGCGCTTTTTACAATGCAAATTGTGGCAAAGCAGCTTTACATTAATAAGAAAATGGTGTCATTGTGCAGCTTATTCTATATATTATTGATTCATTTCCGTTGCAAATATCAATAGTTATTAGTCTAGTTAATTTATGTATATCAGCACTGTAGAGAACAGTGACATGATCGTCCGGCTCAGCTCAGTTTGTATACAACGGCGCCAGTGCAGGCATATCAAAAACACTGCTGAATATCAAGCAAGTGTCCCCAACTTAAGCAAGCCAAAGGCAACAGCGGCAAGGAACCAAAACTCCAACAAATGGAGAAAAAAACCTCGGGAGAAACCAGGCTTAGTCGGGGGGCCAGTTCTCCTCTGGCCAACAGTGAACACTTGTCCGATACTCAGGCAGAGTTACAGGTCATTAAACCGTTTTGGAATCGCAACAGTCAAAATATTTAATCTAGTTTAAGATCTTTTTGATCACGCCGGTATGGGACGGTTTGTTGGGATATGTGCCACTGGCTGATGAGTCGGTAAGGTCTTAACAGAGGATGAGCTAGTTAACACAGTCTCCGCCGACACCACAGGGCCACATTGCTGCCGCACACAGGCACAGGTTCCCCGTCCGACCCGGACACGGCCCAGATCCAGCCAATCACGTTAATTGGTAAACCTCGGGATAAGCAGAGAGACAAAAAATTAGCGTAGACGCCATTCTTCTTCTGATGTACCGAGTACATCTGGTGTTATAGGAAGTGATCCCGGTTCCGGCTGACCTGATCTATGCAGCCTAACAATCCTTTAACGGATATGAAGACAAAAGTTTATAGTGCGTCATGTGTATGCCAAGTTAAATAGATGCGTTTTTAGTCTAGATTTAAACTGACAGAGTAATGTGCGATTAAATCGTTCTACATTTAGTCATTTTTTCTACCAGGCCTTCCGTTTGTGGGTGATAGACGCTGGTACGAATCGACTTAATGCCCAATAACTCATACAGTTCGCGTAGAGTTCGTAACATAAGCGCCGTGCCTTGATCCGTGAGAATCTCTTTCGAGATTCCCACGCGGGAGATCAAACGGAACAGAGCGTCCGCTACACTTTTCGCCGATATGCTGCGGAGCACTACTGCTACGGGGTATCGAGTTGCATAATCCACTAGGACCAGTGCAAATCGATGCCCCCGTGCTGATCGTTCTAATGGCCCGATGAGGTCCATACCAGTTCGTTCAAAGGGGACCTGCATAAGGGGGAGGGGGCACAATGGTGCTTTTGAAGTGGCCGGTGGGTTCACCAACTGACATTCCCGACAAGACGCGCACCACCTGTGCACGTTCTCGTGAATGCCCAGCCAGAAAAATCAGGTCATTAAACGAATCAGTGTTGTTGTCTGCCCTAATTGTCCGGCCATAGGATTACAATGAGCCGCCTGGAAAAGCATTTCTCGTCGGCTCTTCAGAACCAACAACTGGGTTGTATGTTTTTTTGACTGAGCGTCCTGGGTCACTCGATACAACCGGTCCTTTAGAATGGCAAAATACGGTTACGAGAGCAGTCGAGTCGGCTGGAGAAGCTGCCCGTCGATAGAACGGACCTGTTCAAAGGCATTAAAATCATCGCGATCTGCGAGCGATCCTCTCTCCAGCTCGCTCCGTTCCCCTGACGCAGTTCTCACAGGTCCCGGTTCAGCTTCTCCTGTCTGAGCCACCGCCTCCTTTTCCCGGCGCCCGTTAGCCCAAGAAGCACCCGCACATAAAATCCCCAGTAATCGTTTAAAATCTGGCCAATTCGTCCCCAAAATTAGCGGGTGCCTGAGGTGCGGGCAGACCTCTGCCTCCACCGTCCGTTTTTGTCCCCAAAATTTAATGGTCACGGGCAATATAGGATAATCCACCACATCCCCATGCACACAGTGCACCTTAACCATGCGGCTTTTATCCAATGCCTCTGGTTGAATCAGGCTTTGATGTATGGAGGTTTGGTTACAACCTGAATCCACCAAAGCCTGATATGTACCCCCTTAATACTCACGGGTATTTGGTACAGGCCAGCTTGATCGGGGGCAGCCTGCGGGTCCCCGCAACGGCAACAGGCCGGCCCGCACCTCCCTGCTAGCCTAGGGGTGGGAAGCGGACCAAGGGATTGGCATGGAGACCAAGGGGGTGGCGCCCGCGGGCCGGATCCTGGAGGGAAGAATCCCTCCAGCGGGGTGCTGCTCAGGACGGAAGACCTCCTCGGGACCTGGGAAGAGGGACAAGTTTGTGGGGAAACAGCAGGAGAGAGAGAGATAGAGTAGCCGCTGGCAGTGCCTCGCCGACCCTCGGACACGCCGTCATCTGGTCCTCCGCCAGTTGGACAATGGCACTGGACCCACTGCGCGGTCTGGGGGGGTAACCGCGTCACGAACTGCTCCAGTACCACCTTGTCGATGATGTCCTCGACGCCGCTTGGCTCGGTCATCAGCCATTTGCGGCAGGCGTCCAGGAGCTGCTGCGCCATGATGAAGGGTCGGCCACTTTCGCCAAGGTCCAGGGAGTGGAAATGCTGGCGATGTCTCCTAGCTTCATTTGATTTCAACCGACTCATCACCACAAGCACCCACAAATCTGGCAATCAATTGGACCTGATCTACACACGTAACTGTATCACTGACAACATTCTGGTCACACCTCTGCACGTCTCTGACCATTTCTTCATCACTTTCAATCTACAACTTATTTGTGCACCACCAACCACTTCACATGTTTCCTTCAGAAGAAACCTGCGCTCTCTTTCCCCTTCTCATCTCTCCTCTGTTGTGTCATCCTCCCTTCCCATACAAACACAATTCTCATCTTTGGATGTAAATACTGCAACACACACGTTATGCTCCACTTTATCTTCTTCCCTAGACAGTATCTGTCCTCGGTCATCCAGACCAGCTCAAGCAACTCCCTCCAACCCCTGGATATCGGATGCGCTTCGTGATGACCGGACCAAACTCAGGGCAGCAGAAAGGAAATGGCGCAAATCACAAGACCCATCTGACCTAGGTTCGTACCAAGATTTGCTATCATCTTTTTCTGGGGAGTCCATGCAGCTAAGTCCTCATACTTCCACGATAAGATCAACAGCGCTACAAACACACGCTCACTCTTCAAGACATTCAGCGCACTCCTCTGTCCTCTCCACCACCACCCACCACGTCTTTAACTGCTGATCAATTCGCCAATTTCTTCACCGACAAGACATCTGCCATCAGGAGCCAGTTCTCTGCACCACCCACACAGGAACTCATCCCCTCCACATCCACTAATCTTCTCTCTTCCTTCTCCCTTCTCACGGAGGCGGAAGTATCAAAACTTCTCCTCTCCACTCATCCCACCACCTGCCCTCTAGACCCCATCCCCTCACACTTTCTACAAGCCATCTCTCCCACTCTCTTACCAGCACTTGCACACATTAACTCGTCTCTCCACACAGGCACTTTTCTTACCACATTCAAGCAGGCTCGAGTAACCCCACTGCTTAAAAAACCCACGTTAAACACATCACTCGTGGACAACTACAGACCTGTCTCTCTCCTACCATTCATATCAAAAACACTTGAACGAGTTGTTTTCAACCAGGTGTCATCCTTCCTCACAAAGAACAACCATCTGGATGTCAACCAATCTGGTTTCAAGAGCGGGCATTCCACAGAGACTGCGCTACTGTCCATCACGGAATCCCTGCGAATTGCAAAGGCTGGTTCCAAATCATCTGTTCTCATTCTACTGGATCTATCTGCTGCCTTCGACACCGTAAACCATCAAATTCTTCTGTCCACCCTCTCGTCACTGGGTATCTCAGGTACTGCACTTCAGTGGTTTGAGTCCTATCTCACAGGTAGGTCTTTCAGAGTTGCCTGGGGAGGGGAGGTATCCAAACCTCATGAACTGATCACTGGGGTCCCTCAGGGTTCAGTTCTTGGTCCCCTCCTATTCTCCATTTATACTACATCACTGGGTCCCATCATACAGGCACATGGTTTCTCCTACCACTGCTATGCTGATGACACACAACTCTACCTGTCCTTCCAACCAGATGATTCCACAGTAGCGGCACGGATCTCAAGCTGTCTGGCGGATATCTCCACGTGGATGGAAGAACACCACCTGCAGCTCAACCTGGCAAAGACTGAGCTTTTAGTCTTCCTTGCCACTCCTACTCTACAACACGACATCAACATACAGCTTGGTACAACCACCATTACCCCATCTAAGTCGGCCAGAAATCTTGGAGTTATCTTCGATGACCAACTGACCTTCAGAGACCACATCTCAAAGACGGCGCGGTCATGCAGATTTGCACTTCGCAACATCAGGAAAATCCGTCCCTTCCTGACTGAGCACGCAACACAACTGCTTGTCCAGGCCCTGGTCATTTCAAGGCTTGATTACTGCAATGCTCTTCTGGCTGGTCTGCCGTCAAGTGCAATCAAACCTCTTCAAATGATCCAGAACGCTGCTGCATGTCTCGTCTTCAACGAGCCTAAGAGAGCCCATGTCACGCCCCTCTTCATCTCTCTGCACTGGCTACCCCTCGCTGCTCGCATGAAGTTCAAAGCGCTGATGCTTGCTTACAGATCCACCACAGGCTCTGCACCTTCCTACCTCCACACACTGCTACAACGCTACGTCCCCACAAGAAGCCTGCGATCACTAAAGGAGCGTAGGCTTGTGGTACCGTCACAGAGAGGCACAAAATCACTCTCCAGAAATTCTCCTTCACTGCTCCCTGCTGGTGGAATGATCTCCCTAGTTACATCAGGAATGCAGAATACTTGGCAATATTCAAAAAACTCTTCTGTGAACACTTGATCCCCTCATAAAAAAAAAAAAAAACCTTTCCTTCCCTTTTCCCTTCCTACTCTAGCTTATGGTACTGAGCAATGTATGAAACTTCTATTGTGAGCACTTCCTGTGTTATTTGCCAATTCATGAAGAATCGCTTGTTTGTTTTCCTCACTTGTAAGTCGCTTTGGATAAAAGCGTCTGCTAAATGACTAAATGTAAATGTAAAGAATAAATATTTGAAAGAGAATAAAAAAGAGAGAAAGCGAAAGAAAGAAAGAACGAACGAGAAAAAAGAGAAATATTTGAAAGATAGAAAGAAAGAAAGAAAGAAAGAAAGAGAAAGGAAGATAAAAAATAAATATTTGAAAGGAAGAAAGAAAAAGAAAAAGAAAAATATAAATATTTGAAAGGAAGAAAGAGACAGAAAAATATAAATATTTGAAAGAAAGAAAAAAGACATCTGAAAGAAAGAAAGAAATAGAGAGTGTCAGACACAGACAAGATGGCAGGTAAGTATCAAGCTCTTTATTTAACAGCGTATGCAAATGACAAGCACAGGAGGTGAGGTAAACAAACAGAGTAACAACAGTCCTTTGTCTTTGATTGTTGAAGGATACTTGCGGAGCGTTTAGGAGATGGAAGTCTTGGAAACAGATGGAGATCGCTGGGCGGAACAGGCAGACGGGAGACAGGCAGGTATTCCAGTAAGGAAGAGTATGTGTGTCCATGAAGAGACGAGACCAGACATGGAGTGACTGGTGAGGTGAGTATTTATAGGAAGTAGGGTGACGAGGATCAGGTGCAGGTGATTTGAATTCCGGTGAGGCAGAGCGGGTGACTGGATGAAGTGTAGGAGACAGGCAGGTATTCCAGTAAGGAAGAGTATGTGTGTCCATGAAGAGACGAGACCAGACATGGAGTGACTGGTGAGGTGAGTATTTATAGGAAGTAGGGTGACGAGGATCAGTGCAGGTGATTTGAATTCCGGTGAGGCAGAGCGGGTGACTGGATGAAGTGTAGTGGTGGGCGTGTCGGCAGGCTCCGTGACAGAGAGAAAGAATGAGAAAAAGAAAAGAAAGACATCTGAAAGAAAGAAAGACAGACATATTAAATAGATAGATAGTAGGCTTGGGCGGTAATATGGTATACCGCGGGATCTAAAAATAGCAACGGTATAAGTTTCAATACCGTCATAGAAAAAACAATGCAACAATATATAGGAGACAAGGATTAAATATTAAATAGAATTTATTTAATGCCTAAAAATGAGTATGCGTGGTTGTTATCACGTGACAGCGTGGAGAAAGAGAGAGAGTGGGAAAGATGGCGAGTTGCGCACTGAGTGACCTGGTCTCGAAAAAGTGTAATAAATATGCTGCAAAAAAATGCTGATGCAATGGCAGGTCCACTCGGCATCGGCACCGTAGAGGACCGAGTCGGAGCTAAAGTAACAGCCTACTGTTTGGAGCCAGTTACTCAAGGAGATGAGGACCCACTTCTCTGGTGGAAAAACGCTGCCGCTGCCTGTTTTCCCCAGATGTCGCGAGTGGCACGGAAGTACCTGTGCGTCTGTGCCACAAGCACACCATCGGAGCGGGTTTTCAGCACCGCAGGTAAAGTTGTTGATCCACAACATGCCCTGTTAAAGCTGGACAAAGTAAACATGCTGTTTTTTTAGCGAAAAATCTTCACTAGATTTGATGCCACTTGCCATTCGTTCCTATTCGCA